>CM070038.1:85885359-85907133 GCA_036250615.1 Ptychadena robeensis
CGCCAGAACAACTTACAAGCTCTCTCCACGTGGCTTCTGTGAGTCCCGAGTGCAGTGACTGAAACAGGAAGTGATGGTTGCACAAAACAGGAAGTGATGTTTTAAAGGGGGAATACAGTCCGCTGGTACACTCAATGCACAGTCAATGGGTGCGCCGGCGTACACATCCTACTTTGGTCTCCGTTGCGCTAATTTCAACGTAGTAAGCTACGTTGATTTTAGCGCAACAGAGACCAAAGTATGACAGCAACGTATGTGTAAACCTGCACACTGAAATTAATGGAATACGTCAACACGTCAAACAGAGGGATTTTGACGCAATGGAAACATGGCCTAACTCTAACCACTATCTCCACTAACTAATCCTTCACTCTTACCTCAATCAGTCTAGTGTGTCTTGAGAAAACATTTGTTTTTTTTCAATATTTATGTCCTTGTAACTTTTTGTGTATAAATGTGAGCTTCTAAAACCAGAATTGTATTATGCCTGGCATACACATGCCGATAAGCGGCCGATTTTTCACCTGACCAACGGGCGTCTTCATTGAAGCTAATGGCCGGCACACAAAGGGTGCCGGCCGACTGAAGGGGCCCCATAATGCACCAGGGTGCAAACATGATGACGTCATCACGTTTGCATTCCGGTGCATATCGGAGCTGGTCTGTCTGCACCCGTCGGGGTGTGTATGGCAGGCATTAGCCTGAAGAAGGGATCTGCAATATCCCGAAAGCTTGCTTCTCTAATGACTTCAGTCAGCCAATAAACGTTATCACTTGAACTCCAAACTCTCTATATTTATCGATGGCTAACACGGTACAACACTTTACTATTGTATCTTCTATTAGAAATGGCCTGAACTTTTTAAATATACGCTACTGGCAATCAAATAAAAGCATTGAGCTGTAATGAAAGATGTTACCCCACAAACTCAGCTCACCTCTCACATCCACAAGTGTACAAAAACAATGTCTGCTTCAATCACTTTTATCTTACAAAAATTGTTGTAATAATGAAGTTTTTACTATTAAAACATAAAATAATTAATGCTTTGCTATTTCAAAAAAACCGAGGGCTCCTCCACACTCTCTTACAAATCACTACATGCTCTGTCAGCAGCATATTCATTTGGCCAGTACTCACTGTAAATGGATTTGAATGCCATGGCATTTCTGTTTCCAATACAAGTGTACAAACTCACATCAAACTGCATACAGAACAGCAGTGCCTTAAGCTAGCCATACACGTGTCGGATTCCATGTCCAATCGATTCATCATCCGATCGATTCCGGCGATTCTGCCGGGAATTGCAGGTGTGATCAATCGGCCAATTAAGAGTATCCATCGCTGCATACCACCTTGTCCAACGGATTCCGGCACGATTCCGGGACGATTCCGTGTCCGATTCCACCTCCGATTCCACCTCACAAATGGCAACTCCCCCTGATCTGTGCAGAATCGGATCAAAAAGACCAACATGTTGGTTCTCTGACGGATCCGATTCTGGGCCCCCGAACGATCGGACGTGATCGAACGGACAAGGTGGGCTGCACACGATTCCGGCACGATCGATTCATGTGCACGCGCCCGGAATCGATCGGCCCGGAATCCGGCCGGAATCCGACCCGTGTATGGGGGCCTTTACACAAATGTATAATTCACCACACCTGACATAGTGGGTGTAGTGTGAAAGAGTCCTAATACTTTTTTTGGATAAGGCACAAAGTTTTATTTTAACTACTTTCAAAGTCTCTAATATTCTAATATATGTGTCATATATATTTACATTACCAGTCAAAAGTTTTCAACCACCACCATTTTTTCCAGTTTTCATTAAAATGTAAATATTGAAATCATAGAATAGTTGTGTTTTACAAACTATATACTAAATGTGTTACATATCAAGCAACCATCTTTCTGTCTGTGGTTCCCAAACTGGGAGAAGAGGCGAGAGAGATATTAAGCACTCAGCTTCCTGCTTGTTCCTCCTCCTCCTGGCTTCTGATTGACAGACAGCGTAGAAAGAAGACAGCCCGGAGTGTCAGGAGAGTCAGTAGGCAGCCGAGTCAGGGGAACTAGTTTCAGAACCCGAGTACAGTGCATGTTATGTGTCTGTGAATGATGCAGGTCTTGTGTCTGCGTGTGTCTCTCTGTGTCTCTATGTGATTCTGATCTCTGCATGATTGTTGTCTCTCTGTGTGAATGATACATATCTTTGGATGACTGGTGTATGTCTGTGTGAATGATACATATCTTTGGATGATTGTTGTCTCTCTGTGTGAATGATACATATCTTTGGATGACTGGTGTATGTCTGTCTGAATGATACATATCTTTGGATGACTGGTGTATGTCTGTGTGAATGATACATATCTTTGGATGACTGGTGTATGTCTGTGTGAATGATACATATCTTTGGATGACTGGTGTATGTCTGTGTGAATGATACATATCTATGGATGACTGGTGTATGTCTCTCTGTTTGCTGTGTGTGTACAAGAGGAAGAAAAAGGGAGTTGTATTTCCAATACAGTTTGAACACTAGCCGTGCTTCATTGTGAACTTGGCTGCTAACTGACTCGCTAGTGGTAAAGCTACTGCATCCATGTAACGTCTGTGGGAGACGCTTGCACTGCAATGTGTGTGACGCGCGTTAGGCAATCACAAAGTGTGAAAGGTACACTGATTTCCTACCTATGCAGCCAGCTAGTGTGAAATGCCCCTGAACCTGTGCAGTTTGAATGGGCCAGGGGGGGGGGGATAATATTTCTATCTAAAAAAAAACAAGGGGGTCCATCAGGGAAAGTTTGGGGACCACTGCTTTATATAGACTTTTAGAAACATGTTTTATTCTGCTGCAGCTTGGATCTGTCAGACTTTCTCCTTAAAATATCTTCTGATAAGTGAAGGAAACTACAACTTTGCTTTCTTTGTAATTTTTATAAAATATAGTGCTACAAACTTTGATTCGTTTTCAGAGCAAGCTAACAATTTTCTATAACATTAGGCGGTTTAGAGATAATCTTTGTACTAATTTAGTTTATTTACATTTGAAAAGAACACGTGGAGGTGGTCTACAATTTTTGACTGGTAGTGTGTATATAGAACACATATACTGTGTGAACACATACTACATATATGCATATACTGTACATACTTTACAGATATTACATTTGTACATATTGAAACACATGCATATACTTTTACTCTTCTGATCGCCCAGGACTTTCATAACTTCTTTCTTGTACTGGTGTTTTATGGCAATTTTTAGTCTCCAATACACACCCTAAACCAAAGGAAACAGAAACCATTTAGATTGATGAAGGTTGAAAGCCGTTTGCATCCATCACATTTTAACTAGTGTTGAGCGGCATATGGTTTATTCGAGTTCACATAATTTCAGCTTTTCTTCATTCTGTGATCTTAGCCAGTACAAGCATTGTGCGTTTCCATTCGCAATGCGCACAAATATGAGCGATGTTTGCCGGTTAACAATGCTGAAGCATAATATGAAGAATATTCGCTAATTTTAACATGGTAAGTACACCAAAAAGCGCACATTATATACAACAGACCTGTTCACATGAAAACAAATGAAAATGCATGTCATGTACAAATAATGGATAGGTGTGACCCAGGCAAGTGACAAAAACAACCCTAAAGACCATCAATAGTTTAGATAAGACTGGCCACACACAATGCAGAGTCAGTTGTGGATAGATGTTCCATCCACTGGTGCTCCCTGCAAACTGGAGAGCTTGAGCTAAGAATAATGGAGGATGTTAGACCTCTGCAAAGAGACCACAGCTTCCACACAATCAGTAAGACTCTTTCTGGCATTCTGACAGGGGGATAGGCTTTTCGAATTGTACTGTGGTTGCTTCCTGTGGCCATTTATAAAATTATTGGTAACACTCACATACGGTACAAGGAGACTGATGGTTTGTGCAGTCCTTCTGTTCCTGACACTTAATGACAAGCAATGTGATTGCTCATGTCTGTTTGCTCAGTCGCAGTAACCATATTTAGAAGGTTATCTGAGGTAATGTTTACATGGGTACCGGGGACAAAATCACTTGCGCTGAGCGATCAGCACCAAGACATTGTCCCTGAAACGTTTCCTCTTTCTGATGAGGATTACGATGTGGGGCAGAACAACTTTGCAGGAAGGTACTTCAAGGGAATCATTTTAATAAAGTTGGTGCTGGCGTTTCCTTTTTTACGTTTAATATTTCAGCACTCCCTGGGTATGGGGTGCCGGTTACCTTTGTATAAATGAGATGGGGAGAAGGGATCCAAGGATTTACCCGCCCCCCCCCTATCTATTATGACCTGCAGGAGGGGGGGGGGGGGGGTTTGCTTGTTCATGCCTCCCCCAGGCCTGCCAGGCCCTATGCCAAAAAGGGAGTCTGGTTCATTTGGTTAATTCTGATTAGCTGACTTACCTGGCTTGTTTAAAAAAAATATATATGTGGCGCATACCAACAACAGTGCAACACAAAAAGCAATAGGCATGCCCAGACGGCTCCTTTTATCCCTGCAAATTGAATCCGATGTTGATGTTCCTTGTTTGATTTCCACACGTCCTTCCTCACTGCACCTACAGGAGACATACATGTTATTTATATGTATCCCAGAATGCATAGGGTTCTCTTACAACTGTCTATCAACTATACTTTAAGTGACAGGGACACTGCAATTCTGCCATGACCAACCAGTATTTTCTTTACACGCAAAAAGATTACTTTTCTGAATTACTTTCCAAAAGATAGAAAAGGCAGCCATTTCATCTAAGAGCAGAGTGCACAGAGGAACGTGGGAACTTAATTTCATTATGAGATTATTATGTTTGGACATACACAGTGTGCAGGTGCGCACGTGGGTATAGAAGACATGAAACGACACCTCCTGTCATGTCCTTGCTAAATACGGCAACTGTCACTGGGACTGGCAAGGTCTTATTTTTTTTTATTTTATTATATCAATCACAGCGTGACGATTGCTAGCACCCAGAATGAATGGGCACGGTTAAAAACCGCATCTCCATCCATTGATTTTTTTTTTTTTTAACTATGTCCATTCATGTCTATGAGCACAATCAGGGGCAATCGGCCGCCACCACCCACCAGGTGCAATCCAAAATGCAGTGACCCCAGATGTGGGGAGCCCCATCAAATACATGGCCGCAATCTCCGTGCCCCTTTTTTAATCATGGGAGATAGCGGGAGATCGCCTAAGTGGAAAATTTCTAGAAATTATAACATTTTATACCAAACAGTAACAATAAGAGTACAAGGAGACTTGACGCATTGAATGCGACATAATGACATATGACCAAAGTGCCCCGGAAGGTTAGTTATACGTCAGCCCATTTATTTAGAGCCATGTTATTGGCCACACTTCAAAGCAGTGCTGTGGAGCTGGTAGATACATTCTCCGACTCCTCAGTTTCTGATTCTTCCGACTCCTCTGTATGTAATATGCTATGTAGTTTATCCATCCATTGAAGGAAAGGAAGGCGACATACATTAACCACAGAACTACTGGCCAGGAAACCAACACTGTACTGTAATGGCCAATTACAGCAAAAGACAAACAATGAAAACACCAAGGTTTTGTTTATTGTTTTCCTTGAACAAGGTCATGATGAACAGTTTTGTTCATGATTTCCCTTGAATCCCATAATCATGTTTAAAATTGAAGCAAACAATCTAAAGCTAGGCACACACGGGTAGATTTGTAAAAGGATTCAAGTAATATCAATGTGCGTGCTCACAGTGGTTCATTGTACTCTAATCTGTTTACAATCCTACCTGTGTGTGCTGTGAACTCGATTGAACGGGGCTCCAACATGTTGGAAAACCCCGTTCAATCTCCAATACTTTGCATGAAGAAGAATCTTCATGTAAAGTATAGGAACAGCCGGCTCCAGTCTTCTTCACACAGCTGTCCTCGGCTGTCAGCTCAGGCTCAGTGTGAAGGGGGCGGAGTAAGCACTCTTCACTTTGTACGGGGAGAAGCAGGCTGAATGGAGTTCTGCCCAGCTTCTAGTGTTTGGATTCACACACTGAAAGCTGGGGAGAACTGCTATGCGGAGGTCCCCATTGAATGGGAATCGATGTGTCCTTGTAGTGCACATTGATTTCCATTCAATTGATTGGGGGTCGATTGCACAGGAATTTACCCGTGTATGGCCAGCTTACGTATTTGTCACCTCAGCTGAATTTCAGTGGTTTTTCAAATGTTCTACAGCTTCAGTCTTATACTATTGGCGATCCATTCCCTTCACTTATACAAGCGTCTCTAGCAAAAAACATTTACCTAATTATCAGCAAGTTAGGTGAGGATCACAGTGGGCGCTGCGTTCCCTGTAACAGCGGAACACAACACAATGGAAAGCGCTGCCGCGCCGTCACTGTGCATAATGTCCCATTTAGTGACGCATACAGTCAATGTGCAGCATGCTTCACGGTCATGTGACGTGTCCGTTTTGCAGTAATGTTATGCGCTACATGCATTTATTCTTATAGCAGAGAAGTCGTTCATTATGACTTTGTGAATTATGTTTGTGAATTGGGACATTTCAACTTACTTTTTTTTTTCTTTAATTCCCATTTTAATTTAGTAGGAGTCGGAGTTGAAGTCGGTAAAATTTTTTGTCTGACTCCATGTACCCAAAATTTTCTCGGACTCCTCGACTCAGACTCCCTAGACCTGCTTCAAAGCACATTCGATAACTTGGCCCCTCTAAAAAAAAAAAATGGGCTCAAGTATAACGAACGTTCCGGGTGATAGGAAAAGGGCGACTTGCAGTTTTTGGATGCATCCAAGCACATAGTGGAGCCGTAGCCTAAGGTTACGTTTTCACAGCATCAATACCTTTGCTGGTGATGTATGCCAAATGCAGGGATATTGACGCATTCCAGTTAAAATCAAATGACCAGTACCCCCATGCGCTGATAGGATGCGATGAGCTGCGTTAATGTCAATGCAAAGCCCTGCATCAACATAAGCAGACAGACTCAAAGAGAATGCATTGAATGGGTATTTTAACAGACCTTTTACACTGATAAATAAACACAAATTTTATGTCAACGGATGCCCTACCGCGTCATAGATGTGTTAACGGGGGGACCTTGGTGGACGGCCAAACGCAGTGGAAACATAGCATTATACAGTCAAATGATCATTTTAAATAGGATTTCTGTATGTCTGATGAACCATTGTTTCATAATTAATTTGTTATTTTAAAACTGTAACATAGATAAGGATACAGAAGACATGGCGACCTTGTAGGTTTGTACACTGATCTCTCATTTTGTGTTGTCTACTGACTGAACATACCTTCACAAGCATCCCAATACTAATGGGTTTAATTTTGTTCACCTCTGCCTTGCAGTGCGCTGCACTTTACTTCTGTTTCATGTAATTTAATTTATATTTATTTTAGCATGCGTGTTTTAACGCTTAGTACAACCTATAAATATACAATACTCAACTTGTATGTATATAGTATATGCAACATATTACACAGTGCTATACAGAACACAAAGTAATCATACTCTGACCATGCAGCGCTAGAGTCCTAGGTTCAAATCCCAGCCTGGGCACTATCTGCAAGGGGTTTGCATGTTCTCCCTGTGTCTGTGTGAATTTCCTCTGGGTACTCAGGTTTCCTCCCACACTCGAAAGACATGCGGATAGGTTAATTGGCTTCCCCCAAAAAGATTCTACTATATTAGTTATACGTGACATACGACTGTATGTATACCATATGTATGACTATGGTGGGGACATTAGATTGTGACTTCCCCTGAGAGACAGTTAGTGACTATATATGCTCTGTAATGTGCTCAGTAATATGTTGACGCATGGCATATCTACACTCCGTTCATGCACATTTCCTTCTTATTACAATTGTTTAGCACACACAAACTGATTGCTTTCTCACATTTTCGTTATATTGGACCCCTATGTGCTGATAGATTCCCCATTGCCATCTGGGGGATAGACCAACCCTGGCCATGTTATTATCTCCATCTGCAGGTGGCTGGTGCTCGGCATCATGCACCCACCAGAGTGCCCCGTTATTCTGACTCGTGCCTCCTCGAATGGTGCAGTGGGCGGGTGGTTGATCCCTCTGGCCCCTTGGGTCTTGTCTTGCTGTGGATGGGCTCCCAGTCCCCTCCAACTTACTTACATCACACCCAAAGGCTGTGAGTATATATGTACAAACCCTCTATATAATGTGTATTATGACAATGTATAATTGAAGAAGCCAATGAGCGAAATGCATCAAGAAGATGTGTTCCCAATCTTGCACAACTTGATTGCTCTGTATATGTGTAACATTTTATCTTATTTATACATTATGTTTATCTATTGAATTGATGACATTGTAACATTTCTGTTATTAACAATATCACTGGATTACTCAACACTGCCTAAATAAATGGTGTAACATCTTACGCATGATTACTGTGTATACAATTAGGTGCCTTTAAAGTCCCCACAAAGTCCCTAGTCTTCATTTGGGGTAGTGAAGGGGTTGATGCATAGAGAATCTGTCTTCTTCACACCCCCCCCCCCCAAAAATTGTTTTTAAATATGAATATGGAATGTGGCACACTTACTAAAACTACAAACAAACAAGCTACATACTATGGAACACATTGTATTATTTTGCTAGCAAACCAAAAAACTTCTGTCAGGCAGCCCTGCTTGGGGTCATGCAGACATGTTAAGAAGATAGAATCTTTTCACAGATAATGCCCAGACTGGGATTCAAACCGGAGACCCTAATGCTAGCCACTGCACCTCCCACAAATCGGTATGTTAGGTAGCCTACAGCATAGTCTACATTGTTTTGGCCCCAGAATATACAGTGCAAACAGCAATACTTCACTGTAAATATATAGAGTCAGGATTTTTGTGACACAGTGGGAGAAACATACTTTGTCCATGTAGTACAGGTCTTCATCATGTTTGTAACACTGAAATAACCATCTGGGCATTTTTCACATACATTGTTCGTTTTCGGGGTTCCTATTAAAAAAAGAAGAAGACAAAGAAGAAATTGTAAGATACAAAACAAGTCAATGTGCAGAATTACTGTCCCAGTCCTACAACTGGTTTAAATGTGAAGTTATTATGATGGGGACAAATTATACAAATTATGGAATGAAGAATACAATACAACAGAGTATCAACTTAAATACCCAATTCATTAAAATATTATTATTATTACTAACAAATAAAAACTTATGTTTTCAATAGCCTCAATGTGATTATCTCAATATGATGGATGTGATGGAAGATTGTACATCTCAGACTATACTTTTTTAATTGTAGTGAGTAGAACAAAGAAAAACGGACAAGGGGGGACAGAATAGGTATATTACCGTTCCTCCATCCTTAATTGGAGACTGGCACTCCAGGGACTTTTAAGGCACTGATACATAAATAAAAGGTATTGGTTTATTTGTGGTACATTGGTACATAAATAGATAAAAAACATTTGGCATATATTGTAGTACAATTCCACTTTGAACAATCACAATCAGAAGAATAATTCCATATACATGTATGAGTAGTTAGGCACTTGACCCTTTATCTCGACGCGTTTTGCACAACTTTTGCTTCATCAGGAGATAGATGTAAAGGTCTCACTAACATAATCATGAAAAAATTCCAAACTCCGGACCTCAGACTGAATGGACATTTGGTAAGTGGACCTTTCAAATTTATATTTGAGAAGCCCTGATATAGACCATACAGTTGAAACCTGTTGGTCACTCAGTTCCTCTACTCTATGTGTCATTGCTGGCTCTAGGTGGGCGTTGGGCATCCCTACCCGATTGGTCCTCCGTTATTTCGCCCCTCCTCCTCACCCGGCAGCCAGTGGGTTCCAGGGACCACTGCAACAGACCTCCCGGAATGTCATCATGTCTAGTACACCACCATGGCAACCCATCCTCACTACACACATTCAAAAGAATGTGAGTATGAGAAGACCAACACTGCGTTGGTAGTTCCACTCAAGACTAGATTTTTGTATATTTTTCACTTTATGACTCCCACTCCATTATGACCAATATTCTGTTTTCTGTTTTCATGATTATGTTAGTGAGACCTTTACATCTATCTCCTGATGAAGCAAAAGTTGCGCGAAACGCGTCGAGATAAAGGGTCAAGTGCCTAACTACTCATACATGTATATGGAATTATTCTTCTGATTGTGATTGTTCAAGGTGGAATTGTACTACAATATATGCCAAATGTTTTTTATCTATTTATGTACCAATGTACCACAAATAAACCAATACCTTTTATTTATGTATCAGTGCCTTAAAAGTCCCTGGGGTGCCAGTCTCCAATTAAGGGTGGAGGAATGGTAATATACCTATTCTGTCCCCCCTTGTCCGTTTTTCTTTGTATGCAATTTATGGGATGTGGCACACTATATATAGCCATGTGGGGAGAGTATGACATTAGGGATCTATTTTACATGTAGTGAGTAGAACCTCTGCCTTTCTTTATTACTGTTCATGTCCAGGCTGGGTAGGTATAAGTGACCTTTGTCACTGGAAAACAATGAGATGGAAAATCTCAAACTGTTTACTGTCACACAGGCATATTTGGCCAACCTCATATCATTTGTTGGTCTAGTTTGAACCACAAATGTTGTTTAGTGCATATCAATGTTTTTAATTTGGATCTTTGCAAAATGCTTACCATATATAGTTTGTTCTGATGACACACTATAAGAAGTAACTTCCTCTTTTTTTTTTAGCTGCCAATTGTCCACTGCCTAAAGTGGGCTGTGTGAAGAGTGGTTGTCAATCACCGATACCCACCCCCATGTTATCCTTATTTCTTTTCAAGGCAGTGGTAAAAATGCATTCCTAACTGACTAAGACCAAATGAAGCTTAAGGCCCCCCATACATGCGTCCATCCAAGGTCAATTGTGGACAATTGACTACCGTGCCCTCTGGAGCAATCGACCAGAATAGCCCTGCAAGTCGGTTGCACAGCGATCTGACTTGAAGGTTCTTTGCTGGCCAAAGGGTCCCCATCCAAAGTATGTTACAGGAATCCATGTGTGAGTGGCACACATTGCAATTCCTGCAAGTTCGGCAGATGTCTAAAAACAGGGTGGCGACATCACCATGCTGTGATCAGTCACTGCCAGAACACCTGTGTATAGGTAGCTTAAGGCTTTGGCATAGGAAGGAAAGGCTACTGCACAGAAAAAAAAAGCCTTTTTAATACAAAATGACTACACTATTGGACTCTTAAGCCCAGCTGTGAATAAATTATATTAAATGTTCAAACTTTTACTAAATGAATGAAAATATGCAAACTGAAAGTAAGCCAATCAAGCACAGGACCTAGATTTTACTGACTTAATTTCAGCCTCCATACAATTTGCATACCAGTGCAAGTGAATGTTAAAAATGTAGCGTCTCATTGGCCATCTCTAATCAGCATGCATGCCATGGCAATGATATGCATGAAAAGTGCCATCTTGTGTGCTGCATATAAGCACTAGTAGTATCCCATAAGACCCAGGTGCCCAACCTGCAGCCTGGGGGTCTCTTGCGTCCATTTGGGCGTTCTTCAGCGCCCCCCCTAGGTTCTCCACTTGTGGCCCCTGAAACCTAATTGTTCATGCATAGGGCATTGGAACTCACATGTCCGCCAATCCCCCACTGATGTGTCTTTCACGTATGCTAATCAGCGCGCTCAACTGGAGCAGTTGGCAGACAGGTGAGTGTCTGTGCTGCCACTATTCCAGGGGCACATAACCTTTGATGATATATATATGGCACAAAATGTGCATTATCATTCTACAATGTTTCCTAATGCTTGAAGTAGAACTTAAAACAAGTTTTGTTATTTACAAATAAAAAATAATGTCTTCTAGCTCTGTCTGTTGTCATTCTTGCATTAAAAAAGCTTCTACAAATCAGTATAGATTGCAAATGTTATGTGTGGCCCTTTAGTGATGCCGAGGGCCTCACTTGTGTCGCTCCATATTAACTCAGTTGCCCACCACTGCAATAAGCACTACCAGTTTCCATGTTCCAGTTTAGGAGTCATGGAGTGTTCCTAGATGCTATTTTTTTTAACAAAAATGTGTATAGGACACGTTTACAGATTTGTAATGCTTTGCATGAGCACACGTTTTTAATACATTTTCTTACCTGCTACTTTAACATATTCTCCAGGGACACAGATTGTCTGCTGTAAGCATAAATCACATGGACTACTGCTAGATGAACAGTAATGACCAGGTTTGCACTCACATTCTGCATCTGAACTACATGAACACTTCTTTATTTCAACACCAGCTCCTGTATAGAAGACAAAGAGATTTTCTTCAATAAGCAATGTGGAGAAATGGTACTACACTGGTACATGTGTGCCTATTCATGGGAATGTATAATGATGGAGATACAGGGCATCTTTAGATCAGCACTAGCATGGAAGTGTTCAAGCCTTATTGCTGTCTATGTTCCTTTCTAGAGAGCGATTCTCCCACTATGGTGACCATTATCTGCAGGGCAGCAAGTGACAGCAAATCTAATATTTTAGTAACGCAGATTGTCTAAAAGCCAATACATTTTTATGTGACAACTGTCTAGGAAGTGTTTCCTTCACAGAGATTTCTTTTAGCTCAAATGTTGTCTCCAAAACCGGAGGTAAAGGGTAATTGCAACAATAGGACACAGATGTAAAATGGAAACCTCACAGGGCTTTTACCATTCTCTAAATGAAACGAATAGAAACTGTTCAGATGTGTCCACATTTAAATTTGGATTGTTGATGTGTGAACTTAGCATGCGTAGTGATGTCCACTTGTACTAGCCCCCAGATATAACTCAAATTAGGTCAGTTCCAAAGAAAGATATTAAGTTTGAGTTTTTTTCACATCAGTATTTACTACTCTCTCTAGTACATGGTGATGGCAGCATGCTGTGGGGATGTTTTTCAGTGGCAAGAACTGGGAGACTAGTCAGGATAAAGATAACTTCAGCATATCCTGGATAAAAACCTGCTGCAGAGCTCTTGAACTCAGACTGGGGCGGCGGTCCATCTTTCAGCAGGACAACAACCCTAAGCACACAACCAAAATCTGAAATGAGTGGCTTCAGGACAACTCTGTCAATGTCCTTGAGTGGCCCAGCCAGAGCCCAGACTTGAATCCAATTGAACATCTCTGAAAGGGAAATCCTAAAAATGGCTGCACCGACGCTTCCCATTCAACCTGATGGAGCTTGAGAGGTGCTGCAAAGAGGAACGGGGGCAAAACTGGCCAAGGATAGGAGTGCCAAGCTTGTGGCATCATATTCAAATAGACTTGAGGCTGTTAGTGAGTATTAAGCAAAGGCTGTGAAAACGTATGTACAACATGTGATTTCTCAGTTTTTGTATTTATCATAAATTTGCCAAAACCTCAAGTGAATATTTTTCACATTGTCATTATAGGATGTTGTGTGTAGAATTCTGGGGAAAAGAATTTTAATTTTAAGAACAGAATTTAAGAAAAGAATTTAATCAATTCTAAAATAAGGTTGTAACATAGCAAAATGTGGGAAAAGTGAAGCGCTGTGAATACTTTGTGGATGTAGCCGCCAGGAAGACAGGCAAGATGATGGCGCCGAGATGGCATGACCAAAAAGTCTGTGTGATGAGCATGATGAGCACTGTCCACAACACAGACACTGTTGGATCCAGAACCAGGAGTGGGAAAGACATCCAAAGGCCTCAGATTGGGGTTGACAACAACTGAACAATGGGAAGTGTCGACAGGCCATTACAATTTATGCTGCGGTCAGGAAACAGAGGAAATCCCCTCCCCCCCAAAAAAAAATGTCACCTTCATTTTATTCAAATGTCAGATGTCAAATGTTGAAATAAATCAGAAAGAGAGGCCTGTACTTCACCATGACTTCAAAAGGCAAATGTGTAAAAACCATATGTAGGAAACACCAGACACTATAAGAGACAGAACCGCAACGTGCTTTATACACAGTGAACCTGCTACGCCTGAGTGCTCTGCATTTTCCAGAATATATACCTCCAATGCCTAGGACTTGGGCAAACTAAGGCCCGGGGACAAAACTGGCCCTTTGTCACCTTGGTGTCAAGAAGCTCTGGCTTCCCTCATTCCCTGTAATAATTCATGACAGCACCTAGAGGATCATTATTTGGACAGGTGAAGATGGGAAAAAGGTCGGCAAGGAAACCCACTACTATTGCCCTGTGTGCTGTCCCATTTAAAAAATAATCATGCAAGGGAAACATTTTAGAGATAACCAGTACAAAATAAAGATGACTTGCCTTTATCACACTCAGTACATTTGATGCAATTATTTTCCCCATTAAGATGATCCATGTATGTTCCAGGCACACAAGGTACACACCGAGTGCTCGTAGATGTTAAAGTGCAATGGGTTTTCACAACTGTACCTAGGATGAAAGAAAACAAATGACACAGGATGCATGCCTGGCCAGCATCACATTTTTCAAGCAACAGATGCTATTTGTCCATGATAATGACACTCACATGTAAAGTGGGCAGCCACAACACTGTAAATCTGTTGCCTCATCATAGTAAACCAGTTAAACATTTCTGTAAAGTTTTTATTGCAGTTTATTGAAGTTTGTAAGAGAGATTGTACCTTATCTTCTGTTATATCAAAACCAATGAAAGGAAATAGGCATTGTCAGATTTAAAAGAGGTAATAAACCCAGATATAGATATATTTGTACAATCAGGCACGATATTTTTCGCATTGTGAGTTGCACTGGACCATAAGACGCACATCATAGTTTTGGAGGAAAAAAAAAGCCAGAGACATAGACATTAACATATAATTGAATATATGGCATGTTACAGCAAAGTGTGAACGCCAGTACCATGCAGTATTCACTATATATTCAGACTCATTCCTATATCCCCATACTGCAACCCTATTTAACTGCACATACACCTTTGCATGCTTTCTGTCACATTGCAATACAGTATGTTCACAGTATGTTGCGTTGTGGTGTGGTGGAACCCTAAGGAGGAATGTAATAAAAATGTAAGCAACTGTGAAAGTAGAACTCTTAATATGACTTACCTATATTACACATAGGACAGCACACGTCATTAATCTCATATTCTTCTGGAAGACATGTTGCAGCTACCTCAAAAAACTGCCGGGAAAAATAAAATCAAACTAAAAGTTGATAAAGCTTACCAGTTTTTACAAATAGTTTTCTAACAGGATGTGTACCTACATAAAAAAGAATACATTGCTTTGCCCCCTATGCTTTATGATCATTGGATGAGAGTGGGAGCCATGCAGTGTCTTTCGCTAAAAATATCCAATCCCAAATAATATTGGAATTCTAAAGGCTGGAATACACGGTTCGATATTTGAGCCGAGAGAAAGATCTCGTCAGTACTGCCCAGCTTCCCCGATATCCGGAGCTAGCTGTCAGCCCATCCTATACTTTGAATGGGGAACCGAGGGTCCCTATTCAAAGTATAGGATCAGAGATGTATTTGGAACACCCATATATAAGAGAGAGAAGAGGAGGAGAGAGAATGACTGGTCCAAGATGTTTGTAATAAAGACCTTTTAACTATACCATACCAAGTTGTAAAAGTCTGTATAGTGTTATATGGTCATCATGATAGATCTTGAGTGTTTTAACTGGAAACAAGCGTAGCTGCAATGTACATACAAGCAGTACTCTAAACACACTGAATATACATGTATAGTCATAGTGATGGCAGTATCAGGGTGTGAACAAACTTATGTTCGCAGTAGCAGCCATAGAGTTTTTTGCTCTTCAACAGAAGGGTTTCCTTGAACTGTTCCCAACAAGACAGAAGCAAATAATTGCCCAAAATGTTTAGGTAAAGTTAAAGTACTAAAGTGAGGGGGGGGGGGTTTAGCAACGGCAAGTTTAAATCCACCCCAAGGACACATTAGTTTGCGTTAACACAGGAAAACAAGGTGGGCCACATTGAAGAGGACAGGGTGGTGTGTACTGTTCCATTGATATAAGCTGGGTGCGTTTCCGAAGCGGAAGTCTGACGCCAGTGGAGACTAGGCCTTATGGTTGGATTTGTGATATAATGGTGTTGTATTGGATGTCTGCAATCATACTCATTGTGGTCGCTTCTTCAGAACACACACGCAAACTAAAACGAGCAACAGAACTTTGCAAAATGGAAATCAAATGAGTAAAACAGAGGCTCTTTACCGCACTCCTGTACCATACTGCGCTCCAACAACGCTTACGAACGCACTACCGCGCCCTGCGTCCAAGCGGATAGTCAGCCTGTGTATGGACAGCTTTACCAATTCTAGATTTTACAAGAAGTCATTGTCTGGTGTAAAAGTCATTGCCCCCCATAGTCTAGCTGTGTGCTATGCCAGGTGACGACCCCCATGGATTGTTAGCAGCAAGAAGCGGACAGATCACTGGGTGGGGTCTCTAACCATACAGCCCTATGGATAATACACTGTGGTAACAACAACAAAGAACCAGCGGTTCCGACAAAAAGAGAAAAGAAGGAGGAAATTAAAAATGTTACCTCACAAACACTCACACACCACCTGCCACACTCACCAAAACTGCGAGTAACATATAGAACATGGCGCCCGGGGCACTCATAGCCTCGTCGGCAGGAGCGGGAAGCTCTGGGACTCCATTTGTAGGACTGTCCGGGTTTTCTTGTAGTTAAAGCAGTTAAATCCTAAAGGAGTTAATATCCGACATTAGGACGACGCCCGAACTGTCCTGGATTCTTTATGCAGACGTGTAACCAGAGATTACTAACCAGACTTCTTTTACAGGGTTACATAACCTCCTCCTCTCTCATCATCAGGAGACCCAGCCTCCCCCGGCATTCATGCTTTCACTTTCTAAAGGTTGTGTGCAATGTGTGAGGTGTGTGAGTGAAGTCATGGAAGAGTTCTGTATTTCTCTGTATTGTAGAGTGAATGAGGACGTGTATTTCTTATATAATCGAATGCATCTCATCATTTCTTCTGGACTTTCAAGATCACGGCGCGGCGATCATGCCCGTTCATTTGAATGGTCTTATCCCCACCTCCGCGATGGAGGCGTTCAAAGATCGCATCTCAAAACATTTTTTACACGTCCCCATTCATTGGGAGTGATCAGAATCGATCATAATCGCTGCTAAAAATCACTTGTGAAAATGCACCCGATCGCTTGCCATACAAATCGCTAGCGATCACCGCCCCATGATTAGAATTGCTGGTGATCACTGATGTGGGGACATAGCCTAAGCCGCGTTTTAGAATCGCGGCAGTGGGGATTAGACCATTTAAATCACATCAAATCGCTAGCAAGAAAAATCGCTAGCAATCGATTAGAATTGCGGGTAATCGTCTTAGTGGAAACATACCCTTACACATTACTTATGCTGGGCATAGACGGGCCGATTCCTGCCCCACCCAACCGCCGTTTGGATGCCGCGCGCGTTCCCGCATCCGATCGGGTTGGCAGGGAATCGGGTGTGCCAACTGGCCATATTAACCTAAAATCTGCCGTCATGTAGGATCGCACAGTGATCTGACATGACGGATCCCATTAGTTCTGTCCCCATCCGAAGTCATGGGCGACACACACAAAGGGTGCCCGGACCATTCTCTGCACTAGCGGCCATATGTGGTGACATCATCACGCCCGCTAGGTCAGCTCAGCAGTCGATGGGAAATCGTCCCGTCTATGCCCAGCTTTATACACTTCCATCTGTGTCAGGGCATGTTTCCATTTAAGCGTTCACTTACGATTATAATCACGGCAATTGGCCCATGTATTTGATGGTGGCCCGCAATCTGAAACACGGCTTACAGTGTTTTTGAACGCATGCCGCGGGTGGTGGCAGCCAATCACCCTGATCACATAGACATGAATGGACGCGTTTAAAAATCGCAATCTTAAATTTTGTAAGCGCCCTTATTCATTCTCTTTGGGAGAAAAACCGCTAGCGATCATCGCGCCACGATCAGAATGGCGGGTGATCTCCTGAGTGGAGTGTGCAATCTGCATGGCAGACAGGTTTCCCAGAGGAACATTACACAATATACACACTAAGATGGCGCACTTAGACCTTTCACGCGAGGCATCACAGTTGTATGTGCTCGGATGTGGAAACATCCCCTAACTCGGTTCAGACATCCACTGATGCAGGCGTTAACGTACTACACTACGTTAACCCCTGCATCGGCAGAATGGCTCAGCGCCGTTAGAACAGAGCATCCGCCAGGCAGGTAAAGTGTATGTGCTCCATCGGGACCTCGTGCCAAGCAATGCGCTTAGTGTATGGGGTCCCGACGGATGTGGAGACATACCTTTACAATGCTGGTCTGTTAAGGCGGACAGTGTCAAAGACATGACCTTATAACACATGGTCAGATCAGTGATTGTCAACTGAGTAAGGGGATGATTCCACATCCGAGCACATACACTTACCTGCTGTGTTCTCACAGAGCTGAGCCGTTCCGCCGTTGCAAAGAGAGGGATTAATGCCCCTGGAGGTCCGATCCTGTGCCAAAAGCCTTTCCAAAAATTTCCCCACCCCAGAGGTCCACTGACATCCAGATTTCTGTCCATAGGTTAATTTATTCGTAGTCACATATTCAAAATGATATTACATCTCTAGAAAAAAAAGCAGAAAGCCCACAAGATGGCGCTGCCATGGAATACGATGTCTGCAAGTTTTATCACCCTGAGCTCCACGTTGATACACCATCTCTGACTGCACCAGGGATTATGCCGGTCACCACAGCGCTTCTGTCTCTGTGTGCGTGACAAGATTGTGAATACCCTGATGTGTGTATATGCTGCATGTCTTTATTATGTGTGTGTGTTTCTATGATGCATCTCTCTGCATGATTCATGTGTGTATGTGATTCACATGTGTGTATGATTCATCTCTCTGCATGATTCATGTGTGTATAGCTAGCCATACACAGTCGGATTCCATGGCCGATCGATCACCTATCCGATCGATTCCGGCGATCTCAGCGGGAATCGGAGGTCCGATCGAACGGCCAATTAAGTCTGTCCGATCGCTACATACCACCTTGTCCCACGGATTCCTGAACGATTCCGTGTCCGATCGCTTACTCCACAAATGGCAACTCCCCCTGATCTGTGCTGAATCGGATCAGAAAGACCAACATGTTGGTTCTCTGTCCGATCCGATTCTGGGCCCCTGATCAATCGGACGTGATCGATCGGACAAGGTGGGCTGCACGCGATTCCGGCACGATCGTTTGGCGTGCACGCGCCCGGAATCGATCGTCCCGGAATCCGATGGGAATCGGACCCGTGTATGGGGGCCTTTTGATTTGTGTGTGATTCAGTTTAAATTGCCGTGTTGGCTCTTTGTGATAAATAATTGAGTTTTGTGTTTCACTTTGGTCCCTCCTTCTCCAAAAATACCTTCAGTATTCACAATAATATAAGCAGTAGGGGAAACAAATACGGAACATGATTCAGATGATCTAGAGCAATGGTTCCCAAACTGGAGAGGGGGGGGGGAGGGACTCCGGGGGGGGGGGGGGGGGGCACGGGCCCTTATTCTGGACCTGCTTTTGAGGATAAGGGGCCTGGGAATGGCGTTTGACCGGACATGTTCGTTCCCTGTTCGTTCGACATTTCTTCAACCGGGACTGATAGATCCTGGTCAAAGAAAGGGTGGGTGTGATAGAGTCCCAAAGGTTGGTTGCCAAACTATCGCAGCAAAAGCACAAACAGCCGGTCATTTAGGAGTCAAACTAAAAATGTGCAGATGCTTGGGAGGTGGTTTCAAGAATGATAACTACCCTGTTTCCCTGAAAATCAGGCACCCTTACATTTTTGCCTCACGCTGAAATAAAAGGCATCCCCCGCAAAATAAGGCACCCCCGAAGATACGGTACTGTAACTCTGGACAGGGGGGGTCAAAGGGGGCAATCAAAATGACACAGCAGGATCAGAATGGGTTACTTAAATGGTAGTCCCCCCTCTAAGTTTCCTATGCCATTTTGATTCCCCCTCTGATCCCCCGGATATACCTTAGTGCCGAAAAATAAGACATCCTCGAAAAAAAGACGTGAGCATGTGTGGGAGCAAAAATTCATATAAGACACTGTCTTATTTTTAGGGAAACACGGTAGCTACACTGACGTATAGGTCACTGGAAGGAGAGCATGTGATATTGTTCTGCAGGAACCCCCAGTGATTCAAGCCCCTCAACCTTTTGCTTTCACAATACCTAATCTGGCCCTCTTTCCAAATAGTTTGGACACCACTGGTCTAGGGAAATTACGGTATACAAGGCCACTGCTGTATTGTGTATTTATGGGCACTTGTCACTAGGGGGCAGTGTGAGACAAGAGCGGAGGACTTTATTTCTATATGCGTCTTTAAACAAGTAATGAAAGTTTTAAAAGACACAATGTGCAGTGTGAATGGTAAATTTGCTAAGAAAACACTGTACTTTATAGCGCAACACGTATAGTGTGAAAGGGCCATTTCTGCACGAGGAGACACACCCGGACAGCATAGTTGCTGGGAACGATCATTTGTGATCTATTCTATGGAGAGGAACTAGGGGGAGCAGTAAGTAAGCAGAGAGCCGTTTATTCAGCGATTCATCCTATAACCTTATAAAGACGTTAGATTAGCTTAGGCAACAATTACCTATCAACTTGCTGTGAGAAAAAAAGGCAAAACTGTGTAGTACAACCAAGCAGGTCAAACATACCATCAAACAGTCTTTTAATATACAGTAAGGTCACCTTTACAGTTAAATATTTGGCCAGAGACAACCTTATTCTAATTTTCTTACTGTATATTACCACAATGAATTTTAACATTTCTTGAATTTTCTCACCCTGAGCTAACTACACTAAAACTCATAGAATATGGTATCACTACCAGCTACTTTTTCTTATTTAAATCCAGGGGTGCACATAAGTGGTACCTCTGGTACTCAGAAGGGGCCAAAAACTAGCCGTACCTGCATTATTGTTACACAGCTCAAATGCGTACTAACAACTTGGAGGCGCTCCGTGTTTGGGCGGCTAAATGTTACATGTATACAATTTATGTCACTTGGATAACTGCAGGGAAACATGAATAACTATGAAAGGTTGCAGTTAGGGGGTGAAATTGGTAATGTAAATTAATAACCCCCCAAAAAAGATTGGACTTCTAAGGATATTGGAGATCTTGGGGATGAAAGTCAGAGTAGGCATATGTAAGAGTTCACAAGAGGAAAGCACTGTGTGACAGCTGGAATATGACTATAAAAGGTTGACATTTGGGCTGCAGGTAGTCCTAGGGGTTAGATACTAACCCAGAAAATGTCAGGGTTGTACTACTAAGATATGAGATCTGGGGGTGCAAACGTGTTGTACTGTGAGAGTTACATGTGACCCAAAGCCAGCTGGTGACCTGTGGATGGAGACAGCTAATCGGAGGATCAATCAGGAACAGGGAGGTCCATCTGCAGGAGAATCTACCATGCAGGAAGCTGACGCAGAGCACAGTGAGGGAGACCACATACATATGTTCCATGCACTATCTCCTGGTACTCATCTGAAGAGCTCACTAAAAAAGTTATGTGCACCCCTGCTTATATCTATACTTATTTGTCCCAGTGTAGGTGGCGGTTACACTGAGACGTCCCTACATTCTCCCTGTACTTTCCTCCTTTTATACAGGGAGTGCAGAATTATTAGGCAAA
>CM070038.1:85934627-85948541 GCA_036250615.1 Ptychadena robeensis
CATGCAGATCATGAACTCCGAGACAGAGAAGGGGAGGGGAGCACACAGGACACAGGGCTGAATCGCTGTGATAGTGACAGAGCAGAGGCAGAGCAGTGCATTATGGGACCCCACACACAGCTGATGTTTTCCCGGCAGCCCTTTCAGCTCTAACAAGCGACCTCGGCGCAACGTCACAGCATGGGAGGTGCTACCTCGGAAAAACTCGTCTTTCCTGCTTTAAGATTTTTTTTTTTTCTTTTTGGACAGTGATTGCCCTATCTATTGGCAGCCTGATGCTGATAGTGCAAAGTGACCTACAATGTGGTAGGTCCGCTTTAAGGAGGAATGTAATAACAATTAAAGTTCTAAGGATAAAGCAGCAGTGCAAGTAGAATTTCACTTTTGACTTACCTATATTACACATAGGACAACAGACATTATCAATCTCATATTCTCCTGGAGGACATGTTGCAGCTACTTCAGTTAAAAGCTGTCAGGGAAAAGAGAAAGGAATTACACACTGGTAAAGCTTACAGCATACCTAACGTTTTCAATTATTTAAAGATATGAAATGAATTCTGAAGCTGCTAGATTAGATGGTCCAACATGTATGTGTAGTGTTTAATTCAAATCAACTGGACTTGCTGAGTTTTGTTTTTTGAAGACGTTTCCTAGTCATCTGACATCTGGTTTTCTCAATTACAAAAATATATATCACTGGGAGAGTGAGCCTCGGCCCACGGACCCAGATCAAAGTTTCCCCCCGAGTGATCAGGGGCAAGGGGACTTTGAAGGTTCCAATGATATATGTCAATTAACAAGTACATAAAATAAAGACATAACTCCAAACCCGACGTACGTTTCGTTCTTCACAACTTCTTCAGGGGTTTGCAATGTGGAACAATTTCAGCATAGCCAATTTTCCAGAGAACCACCATGTGGTGACCACCGCAATCAGGGGGAGGGGGTGTAATAATGTCCCTACCAGGGAACGGGGAACAACAGCCATCCTGAGTCCAGAACATAACCAGGTATATTTAGTATAACATATAACCATATGATTCCAAATAGAGGGTAAAGTAGTAGATGCTGGTGTCATTTAACCTCCCTAGCGCTCTTGCAAGGTCCAGATTTCTGTACCAAAAGCGCACCATTTTTTTTGTGTTGTAAGCCTGTAACTTCCAAAAATATGTCCGTATAAGTGTCTTGTAGACATCCTGAATATAATAATGTTTGAAACACACAATTATTATAAAAAAAAAGTACATAAAATAAATTATAAAATGAATAATTTGAATGACAAAATCTCTTGAATACTTATTTGGTGAAAGATTTCAAAACAGTATTTATGTTTGTTTATAATAACATTTTTATTACAATTGAAAATGTGTTTTGTTTTTTGTTTTACTTTGAATTGTATTCAATGTGTTATCACTGTATCCAATACAAGCCATTTGGCACCCTCTGAAAGGGTTAACTTCAAAGAGCACATGTGGAGATGACACTGGGGGTGACTTTCCACATGTGGTCTTTGAAGATATCTCAATTTGCATATGAATGTCCCGCTGGTCATTCATATGCAAATTGAGCTGACATGCCGAAGCCAGCTTAGAGCATCCCCCGGGACAGCACAGAACAGTGAGTATGTGCTGCTGCCGGGGGATATAAGCTTAGCTGGACGGCTCCATCTCGTCAGCTGCAACACTGACATGAAAGTGCAGGACGAGATGCAGCCGTCAGAAGCGCTAGGAGTGGAGTGGCGTGTGTCCCAAGGTTCTCACAAGACTGGCTGGACTCGACTGGGTCGGTGGGCCGAGGCTCACTCTCCCAGTGATATATATTTTTGTATTTGAATTTGGGATGTCGGCTCCATTAGCGAAAGAAAAGTATGTTTTTTTGTGGTTTTCTCAATTCAGAGTGTGTCAGATGACTAGCGAAACAAAACACAGCAAGTCCAGTTGATTTGAATTGAACACTACAGATATCCAATGACCTGGATGAATGAGAACCTTCACAGACATACATCCATAAACATGCTTTATCATTGGATAACAGTGGGAGCCATTCGTGTATTTGGTCAGTACCACTATAACACCGACAAGACAGGAACAAGAAGAATTTAGAATGTAACAAATCATCGCCATATAAAGTGATATATTTGTCATACATGTGGGTAACTCCTGTTCCAGAGACAAAATAATAGCCATTAAAGACTAAATAAACGTTTTGGGCTGTTGGCACACGCCCCTCTTCTACATTATGTTAAACAAAATCTACAATAGAAGTCACATGAAAAGCATCATCTGAACTAAATCTATGGCAGTGGAAGGAAGTGGAATGATGTTTTGTCACAGTGTATGTTCCTATTTCTATAGATAAACAGACACTATGTGAGGTTGGCATAACTTGTACATTTGCAATTAAAGTCGGCCATACAAGCCGTTTGATTCCTGAACGATGGGTCGTTGTACGCATTCCGGGCAATCGATCGCTTGGGAATAGAACACAGCACATCTGGAGCAATCAATCCCACTCTAAGAAAATGTAGATCGAACTGGGATCTGAAATGTCGGTATTTCCCTGTCCCATCACCATTAATTTGGATGGGGACGGAGGGTCATATAAAGCAAAATGTTTCAGTATACATGGTCATTACACCAAAGGAGCATTTTGGCAGCCCATTCTAAATCCATAGACCCAATATGGAGTGGGTCCTTCTTTTTCACCCATAAGAGCTTCTACTCCAGTGATGGCGAACCTTTTAGGAGGTCGAGTGCCCACACTGAAATCTAAACCCCACTTATTTATCTCAAAGTGCCGGCATGGCAATTTAACTTTAATTACACACAACACATTTACACAAAGAAAGTACACACACTCTACTATTACTATATAAGATAGAATAGGAGAGGGAATGGGGTGTTGTTTGCAATCAGAAGAGAGAGGAAGAAAACTGACCGCATTGAGAACCAATAGGCTGCAGTTTGTTCTTCTGTGCTGGCCGACAGCTCGCTTGCCCACAGAGAGGGTTCCGAGTGCCACCTCTGGCACCCGTGCCATAGGTTCGCCATCACTGTTCTACTCTCTCAGGAAAGTTTGTTTGCATGTGGGAGTTAGTCCTCATTGTTGAGGTCAGGTACGTATGTTGGATGAGAACGTTGGGTCCCGCAGCCCTTCCTAGTTCATACCAAAGGTGTTTCATGGTTTTAAGCTAAGGGCTCTGTATAGAAGTGTCTCTATGCAATTGATACAATGCAGTCAGACAGGTAACGGTCCACTGGATATTTGTTGAACAAACGACTCTTCCAGGAATTGTACAACTGCTGGTGTCTAGGTGCCTTTTGTTATACACCTATGCCATTTTTCTGAATGAAACAAGGTGAACCAGTACTTTTGTCAATATACTGTATGTTAACCAACCAGCAGTGTTCAGTGGAGAATGCCGAAGGCGGTGTGTATAGTCATCTCTTCCCATTCTGGGCGATGGGATACCTTAGTTAGCTATTGCCCACCTGTACACATGTCACATTCCGCCTACAGTGTGCTCGGGTGGAATTATCCATCATGCTGATGACTTCGGCTACATTTACATGGTCGTTCCCGCGATGAGTGCCTGCAAAAGTTTGGGGTTCATCTAGATAACGACCCTGTGACAGGTCTATTGGGTGGAGCCTGAAAACTGGCAGGCGCCTCATGTCATGTTCGCAGGTTCGTTTGCGCTAATTGGTGGGTTTCCCGGGGCAGTGGTTAACAAGGCCCTAGTCATCAGTCAATCAATCAAGATCAGGGGTGGGCAAACTATTTGACTCGTGGGACACATTGGGGCAGGACCAAGAGCCTGTAATGGCCAACCCCCATATGTGTGCCGATTCCATACATCGCTGGCATTACTAGGATAGCAGTGATATATAATTGGCGGCACTAGACACCATCAGAGCTGTGGAGTCGGAGTCGGATTTGGGTCCCTGGAGTCGGCTTCGGCAAAAAATGACCGACGCCGACTAAATTTAAATGGGAATAATTGTTTTTTTTTAATCAAAAAAAAATTACTTCAAATGGTCACAATTAACAAACCGTCATAATGACCATGAATGACGTCTCTGGCGATAGAATGAAATAAATGCATGCAGCGCGTAACATAACAGCGCCCACGGTGACCCTCGCCTAAAGGCCCCCACCCTGTACGAGTGTGGGGCCGACACATAAACCACTGCAGCTCAGAAACTGAGTCTACGACTCCAATTTTGAATTCCATCTGTCTCATTCCTTTGCTTTCCGTGTGACTGGAAGATAATGTGGAGGAGAACCTGATATGTCGTGCTGGGTACCTGTGGGCGAGGAAGGTATACTAGGTCTTATTTTGGGATTGGGGTCTTGTATGTAGTATAGTTCTGTGTCGGTGGTAATAATGGAGGGAAATAGGCAGACGGCGTTGTGGTTAACGGTTCTAGGTTGAGGGTGTCAAGTTCGATGTGGTCCTTCTGGCTATTGAAGGTTGGCTGGGATGGGGGGTGATAGGGGGGGATGAGGAACGGGTTGGGGAGAGGGAGGGGGCGTGGTGGGGGGGTACTCAGTACTGGAGGCGGGTGTGTTTGGTTAGGGTTGGATCAGACGATGTTGTATACGGCGCGGAGGGGGGGGGCTAGTAGGGTATGGAGACTGGGAGTGGGGGAAGGGTGTTAGTCGGCGTCGTTTGCGTGGTGGGGGGCTGAGAGTCCGTCGGGGGGGTTACCGTCGGTTGAGGTTAATTGGTGAATGGTGGTAAGTGTGGAGCGGGTGCAGTGAGATGACTTACGAGAGGGGGGGGAGCGGTGGCGGACGGAGCGATGTTGGGGGGGGATTAGGTAATGTGTATGAGGGGTGTGTATGGGTGGTGGGGGTGTGGGTAAAGGCTCTGGGAGACTTTCGGGGAGAGACTTGTGGTTAGTGAGGGAAGTAGTAGTGAGGTAGGTTTAGAAGTTAAAGTATCCAGGGGGGGGGGGGGGAATCGTAGCGGAGGAGGTGGTTCTGGAGGGTAGGGGTATGCTTAAAGGTCTTCTGTTTGAAGATTGGCCTTTATTGAATGACGAGGTGGGTGACACCTGGTCTCGCTGCCGCAGCATTAGATTATTATTATTATTAACATTTATTATATAGCGCCAGCATTACGCAGCGCTGTACAAATACTTAGAGTGGAGATACAACACAGTATAACACACAGGTACAGGTATGACACAGGAGGAGCAGAGGACCCTGCCCGACGGGCTTACAATCTAATAGCATCGGCAGAGATTATCGGACCTGTCCATTCTCTGGCCACCGAGCGTGGGGTGACAGCGATCTGTCACCCATGGGGCTCCCCCCAATCGGCATACACACACGCCATCGGTCGACAGCAAAATCGGCCGCCGCTCGGTGCGTGTATGGCAGCCTTAAACTCTCGCTGATAATGAAGTAATGTTTGTTGCCGGACTAGAGACGCTTGTATAAGTGAACGGGAATGGATCGCCAATAGTTAAGGACTGAACGTTAAAGCATTGTGAAAACCGCTGTCATTTAGTGATGGCGCGAACCCGGAATTGATGTTCGCGAACGCGAACCTCCGCAAATGTCGCGAACCCATAGACTTCAATGGGAGGCGCCATTAAAAACAAAGGGACCCCTTCCTGGCCACAATAGTGTTGGAAAAGTTATTTCAAGGGGTTAACCTAACACCTGGACAAATTACATGACAGGGGGGGATCCATGGGGACTAACACCTGGACAATGACATGACAGAGGGGATCCATGGGGACTAACACCTGGACACTGTCATGACAGAGGGGGATCCATGCAAAACTCCCAAGAAATTTTTTTTTCACGCAAGAATCCGCACCAAGGATTTCTACAATGATAGTCATTGGGTTTGAACATAAGAGGGAGCTGGAGAGCCTAACGACATGGTTGGTAAATGCCTGTGTGAATTCCACCGAACACTGTGAAGATCGGCTTCCAGTTGCCGACGCTTAAAAGGTGATTAAAATTTTAGGAGGACTGGTGGAGATGGACAGTGATGGAGGACACTGGGGGGGATGGACGTGTGGAGGGAACTGGGGGAGAGGACAGTGTGGAGGACACTGGGGGAGGTGGACAGTGTGGAGGACATGGGGGAGATGGACAGTGTGGAGGACAGTGGGGGAGATGGACAGTGTGGGGGGGTGGGAGGAGGCGACGTGGGGTGGTGGTGATGGGGGGGGCCGGGGGAGGTGGTGGAGGACATGGTGGTGATGGTCAGGGTGGGGAGGGGGAGGCAGGTGGGTGGATGGTGCGAGTGTGGAGGACACGGGGAGGAGGACAGTGTGGAGGGACCCGGTGGAGAGGACAGGTGGAGGACAGTGGTGGTGAGGGCGTGGTGGAGGACTGGGGGGAGGGAGACGTCGTGGGGAGGGACACTGGGGAGATGGTCAGTATGGCGGACACTGGTGGTGATGGTCATGTGGAGGACACTGGTGGAGATGGACAGTGTGGAAGACACTGGTGGAGATGGACAGTGTGAGGACACTGGGGTGTGGTCAGTGTGGAGGACACTGTGGTGATGTCAGTGTGGAGGACACTGGGGATATGGATATTCCCCATGGTGATGTATGGGATATTCAGTGAAGACTGTAGATTACACATAACACTGCCTTGCTAATGGTTCCTATAGCATGCAGCAGCCTCTGTTTCCTACTCTCTCCTTCTTCAGCAGAATTGTAATGGCGTCCTCTAATGATATGTTATAGTGGGGGTGTGAGGGTCTGTGAGGTGGGGGTGCTCATTGGCTGGATTATGTCTGCTGACTGTGACTCACAGGGGTCAAAGTTTCTGTCAACGTGAAAGATAGGGGGCGAACCGAACTCGGCCATATATGTTCGCGAACGCGAACATGCGTGTCGCCACGATAGTTCTCCGGTGAACATTTCGGGCCATCACTTCTACTGTCATTCAGCTGAGGCGACAAATACTTAGATTGTTAGCTTCAACTTTACACAATGACTATGGGATTCCAGAGAAACATGAATCATATTTGAAGTGTTCCTTCGCCCGCCTCTCTTGGAGCCTTCCACTGCCTATCTCAGCAGAAATCAGAACACTACCTTGGCACACACGGTCGATCTGTAACAAGAGTTGAGTACATCAATTAACTTGTGCGCTCAAGGTGATTGATTGTCCTCTAATCTGTTTACAAACCTACCCGTGTTGCCTTCCTTCTGGCGGGATCAATAGAGCCGGCTCAAAGGAACTTGTTTGAACGGGGTTCCAACATTTTGAAAAGACCCCCGTCAATCTCCAATACTTTGCATGGAATATATGTCTTCATGGAAAGTTAAAAGCACTGCGGCTCTTGCCTCCTCCACACCGGCGGCTGTCAGTGTGAAGGGGGCGAACCGCACTCTCACTTGGAAGCTGTGTGAGACAGGCTGCTTCTTCCCAGCTTGTGGCATGTTGTAATCACACATGCAAGCTGGGGATAGGTCGCCATTGAACAGGAATCGATGTGCCCATGTGGTGCTCATTATTTCCGTTCAATTGATCCCCGATCAATCACAGCGTGGTGCCTAGCTTAAGGAAAAAGCAGCAGCATCTTCTGCCTAACTCCCTTTCTCTGCTTAATTGGCCTTACAGTGTTGGTTTCCTGGCCAGTGTTCTGTGTAATGTATGTCGCCTCCTTTCCTTCAATGGATGGATACAATACATTAGCACATTACATACAGAGAGTCGGAGTCGAGGAGTCGAGAACTGAAACTGAGGAGTCGGAGTCGGGGAATTTATCGACCGACTCCACAGCCCTGGACACCATGAGGATGCGTCCAAGTCACTGCATTATTCCCAGACGGCTCCTGATATGAGTCACTCATATCTCATCCTCTTTCTAAGAAGATCCTGGGCAAAGACGTGTTGGCGGACAGGTGAGTCTCCCACTATCCCACTAACATATGAGAAAGGATTTCTTCATTATAAAATGCTTATACAAGTCAGTATAGATTGAAAATGTTATGTGGGGCCCTTTAGTGATGCTGAGGGCCGCACTTGTGGCACTCAGTTGCCCACCACTGTACTATGCTATTCAAGGGACAGTTCTTTCTATTCCTTATACTATAATTGTGGAGACTAAAGCAAACTCTTTACAGGTTTCACATATTTTCCTTGTCTATAGAAAATAATTTATATCCTCCATGGGTCCTCTAATCAGCGCAGTTTCTACTTAATTACTTTGCTTCATATGCATACAGTCCTCAAGGCAAAGTTTGGACACCTCTAGGTATTATGTGAACTTACTGCAAAGGGGAGAATGCTTTTAACAAATGTGACAAAGGGCCAGAATAGAAAGCTAAACGGGCCTAATCCGGCCCCTGGGCCTTAGTTCTCCCACCCCTGATCTAGATTCTGCTGCCTGCTAACCTTATTCATATTTTAGTGTATGTATAAGTATATATGGTAGTACGGTACATTGTTTGAAAACGTAACTAGAGAAGGAGGAATTCCTCTGTCTGCCAGGCCACAGTGCCAATGAATACACAACGCCAAACTAAGACAAGACATCCTCCCAGTGCTCATCAGTGAGGGCAAGAAAATTGCTCTGCCAAGCCCGCTTGCATTTATCTAGAAGGGAACTAGGGAGCGCTGCTAGCCCCTGATAAAGTGAGGAGAGTGGCTTGTGCATATTCGGGTCCAAGACAGAAAACTCTAGACGGGAGGGCTGGACAAAAAGGGGAGTTACAAAAGGAGTTACAAAAAGGAGGAATTCCTCTGTCTGCCAGGCCACAGTGCCAATGAATTCACAATGCCAAACTAAGACAAGGTTCCTTTACATACAACCAGCTTGACTTGCAAAACCATTCCAGGCATCCAGGAGGGACTGGAATTGTACATGACTGGGCAGGAGGAATGGGGTGGCACCATTACATGCATAGAAATAATTGGGCTCCTATATCACCAACATGAACGCACTTGGCTGGCAGAAGAAATTATACACAGTGTGCAGTCAGGATTTTATTATTTTAAACTTTTTATAAATTTTTTATATAACAGATACAGAAAAAGGAGTAGAACATCAGGCAAACCAACCTTACACCCATACATTCCCATTGTGTCCCCGCCAATATGCACATTGGAGCGAATGCATTAAGGTGTCCATGCATGGATGAGTAGATCTGAGAGGATCCCATACATTATGCTCCAGTAAACACTAACATTGTGAAGGAGTCCATAATTTCTTCATATTCATCATAATACATTGGCACAACACAAAGCAGGTGAACATCCATTCACCCATTCATACGCTCTGTACACCTGTAAACCCCGCAAGGAACGCCTCTCAAGAGTAAAGCCTCCCCGCCGTCTAAGAAAGTGAGTGTTAGTGCTCATGTAGAAGAGGAGTCGGCAACCCACACCCCCCAGACTCTATCAAATTTCATAGGATGACCTCTATTGGCGTACGTAGCCTGGTATAAGTGTAGAGAGTGATTGATCATTGCCTTACAATAATCTTCCTGGCGTAGTATAATGTAATTGAGAGGAGTGCGCACGCCCCCGTGGGCAGCATGTGCTCCACAAGGCCCAATAAACAGACCTATGGAGGGAGTCAAAGGTACCGTGGTAAGCCGTGCTATATACTCCACAACATCTGTCCAGAAACCTACAATACAGGGGCAATCTCAAAAAATTGGAGTTAAAGCAGCCGGGGAATGTCCACATCTCCAACAGTCCGCAGATCTAGAAGCGTAAATTCGAGAGAGCCTAGCCGGGGTAAAGTAAATTCTATGCAGTATCTTAAAGAGAATCAGCCTTTCCCGTGTGGACACCAGGTAAGCAAATGGGGAAGACCATACATACTCCCAGCCCTCATCAGTGAGGGCAAGGAAATCGCTCTGCTTGTGCAAATTTGGGTCCCGGACAGAAAGCTCTAGATGGGAGAGTTGGACATCAAGGGGAGTTACCCCAAATTGGCATTGAAAAGCATATTGAGCTGCAGACAACAAAACACATAAGCTGAGGGGAGAAGTTACTCTGCAGCTGAGGGAAGGGGCACAGAGCCGTTTTGGACAATATCTATCCTTTTGGAGCCCGAACTCCTGACCAACTGACTGGCTTTATTCCAGGCCCTCAAAGTAGTCTTCATAGGGGTGATCAGGCAGAACAGGGTCACCTGTGGATCAAATGACCAATGGCCTCATAAGAGCCTACCGCTGCCGCCTCCAAGGCCACAGCAGAATCTCTCCTATCCTCTGCCAGCCAGCGGTTCACAAACACCAGCTGGCCAGCCAGAAAATAATGAGTAAAATTTGAAAGGGCTAACCTACCTTCCAGCCAGTGGATCTGAAGAATGGAGATTTTAAGCCGTGGAGGACCCCCACCCCCATAGAAAACCGAGGAGGAGACAATCAATCTTTTTAAAGCTTTGGGTATCCACATGGGTGAATTGCGAAGAACATACAAAAAAGAAGGGAGTATTTTCATTTTAATAAACCTGCCTATTAGGGAGAGGGGGAGATGTTGCCAAGCTCCCAATCGAGCTTTCAGGGAATCAACTTGTGGGGATATATTTAGGGAAAATAATTCCGAGGGCAAAGCAGTAAGCTTAATGCCCAAGTATTTCATTTGTGGTACCCATTGTAAGGGGATGTCTGGGTGGGGAATGTCGGGAGGAGGGCTGTGCAGGGACCGAATTTGGCACTCCCAGTTAATACGTAGGCCAGAGAAGCAAAGCGTTCTAGGACCTGCAAGGCACCCCTAAAGGTGGGTTTACACGTGCAGATTTTTTAGTCCAATCAATGAAGAACGAACAATTTTTTGGTTGATTGAACAAAAATCTAGAATGGCAAATTTGTTCGATGGATACATTTTGTTCGACCTCGAACAAAAAATCGTTCAAAAGGTCATCGAACATGTTGGTAAATTTTTATCGGTCGTAGTAATTCCGAATGTATTTTCATTCGATTTCGGGATGGGCAGTTGAATGAACAAAAAATCTACACGTGCAAACCCACCTTAAGAGAGGCGTCTGCATCCGCCAAGAAAAGGATTAATCATTAGCATACAATGGTACCTACCAGACGACTCGCCAGGGCTTTAGTCAATATTTTAAGGTCCATAATTAAGCAGGGTGATTGGCCTGTAGGAGGAACAATATCGGGGGTCTTTGTCCGGCTTAGGGAGAAGCACAATATGTGCCAAGGGGAGGGGGACCAGTAATTCTGAATACATTTATACCACTCCGCAGGTATACCATCTGGGACTGGGGATTTACAGTTAGGGAAAGAGGCCACTGCCTGCACAATCTCAGTTTCTGTCGAAGGTTGGTCCAGCCAAAGTTGGGTCTCAGGGGGAAGACGTGGCAGGGAGGTCAAGAGGTTGCCAAAGGCCGCTGAGTCACAGGGACAGGCCGATACAAACGTCTGAAAAAAATCCACAAAAGCTGCCATAATGAAAGAGGGTGACGTCTGTAGGTCACACAGGGAACCACCGTCTGGGATTTAAAATCGGCCACCAACATGACCAGCAATTTACCATTTTTGTCCCCCTTTTCAAAAAAATCCTCAACACATTTGCGTTGGGAGCAATGTGCCAGTCAGACTAGAAAACTGTAGGGAGAAATTACGTCTGGCTTGGCGCAAGGCCTCCAGGTCCGCCACCGTACCAGTGTCCACATAGGTTTTGTGCACTCGCTCTCCACCTCCTGGAGATGGGAAATTTGTGCAGTGTTAGCAGCTCCAATAGCTGAGACATATTCCCCCCGGGTAACCGCTTTAAAAGCTTCCCACACCATATCCGTAGAAGCAGGACCAACATTAGAATCCCAAAAGTTGCTTAGAGCAGGGGTTTCTTCCACACTAGGCTCATTTACCCAAGAGGGAATCATTTTCCAAGAGGAAGCCAAAGCCCGGGGAGCTAACTGTAGCACAATCTGTAACAGGTTATGTTCAGAGATACCTCCGGGAAGGTACTTGACTTGACACCACAACAGATGGAAGTAACAGGTAGTTTGCAAAAGCTAGATCTATACAGGAGTAGGAGCTATACTTGTAAGAGATAAACAAAAAATATCTGTGCAGTGGGTGTTTCCACTGCCATACCTCTGTAAGATGTGGATCTTTGTGGGTGGGCTCAATCCACTGCTCGTCTTGGATTAGAGGTGTCAAGAGTAGAGTCCAAGATTAAAATCACTACATATCAAGACTTTAAATGGCATATGAGGCGCTAACTTCTGTAATATCAGGTAGAGCAAATAAGGTTTAAAAGGGGGTGTAACAAACATTAAGGAGCTGTGAATGAGAACCGCGACCCCCCTGGCATAGGTAGAGTATGTTGCATGAGATGCATCTCTTGTAAAGCTATAATATGCAGATTATGATGCCTCAGAAAGACAAGAGAGCGTTAAATCTAAGAATTTAAGCCCTGGACATTCCAGGACACAAGTTCCAATTGCTTACTCATGAGGGCACAGATGGTTAAGGGACAACAGGAGCAACCAGGGGCCAAGAAGCCAACAGGAGGACCCTCCCAGAATGCGCATGACCACTTACCCCCTGAAACAAGTAAGGCCACCAAGAACAAGGGATACAGTGTCCAGAGCCACTCACACAGCATTCATTCAAAGCGATCAGCGAAACAAAAAAAAAAACAATAACAGTAAAACATATATATTTATATCTAGCTTCCCATTTTCCAGTACAAGTATGTAATGTGCCACATCCCATAGTAATATTGAACAAGAAAGCAAAGTTAAGGAGTAGGGCCAGGTGTTTAGTGCACCAGCCACTGACTATCTCAGTTGTAGGTTTAGGGACTTAGGGGGACTTTTAAGGCACCAAATAGTAAAAATATAATCATATATAAAGAAATATATTTAATAGGCAGTGTTGGTAGTTCAACAGTTTGGGAAACCACATATATACATTATTGTTGCTTTGTTATCAATGTCATGATTACATTTCGAAGATATTAGACAAGATACAATATTAAAAACATATCCTACACAAGAATTCACAATGTACATGATAATATAGTGCAGCAATAGAAACATAATCGACGCGTTTCGCCAGATTGGCTTCTTCAGGAGATGTTCAGTGCTTCTTATTCTAACAATGTCAAACAAGTAATCTTTAGTCAATTGTACAACATCGAAAATATGATTCAGGTAAAACATATAAGGGTAAGTGTACTCACGGCCTATAGCATGGTGTGGATTGGCTGCATAGGATCGTGAGCCCTTTGCAGTGGTGCGGGGTAGCAGGGGTAGGGTAGATCGACCAAGCAACCCATGTACCGCCCGGGGGGGACATGGAAAAATGGGGGAACCCAGCGGGCACACGTAGCTGCGCCCCAGCCACCTGCGGATGGAGATAGTATAATGGATAAGGTGACACATACCCCAGAAGGCCATAGGGAGCCTACCTAACGGGAGCCTACTCACCGACCCATCTGGTTGTATCCCATTCCAAACAGGAACGGCAGCCCCATCCATTACATCCGGCGCGGTCGGCTCGCAGCACGCACGTCCCTTATATCACCCGCCGTCGCCATGGGAACCCGGGACCACGCCGTCAATGGCCACGTGGTCCTCAGAGTTCCTACGGCAACGCACGGACGCAAATAACGCGGAAGCCGGAGGTCGACGTCAGAGGTTATGTCACTATATTGAAATCCAAATTATGATGCTTTATTGGCTCTCTTAATAACATGCCATTCAAAACATACAGGAACAATGATTTACGGATTTCCTCTTATACAATTTTATTTTTGTGTATTAACTGTAAGTGGACCGATGAGGCCCTTTGCTTGAAGGAACGGCGGTATTTGGGAGGGGAGGGGGGTGATCTGCCGCTGCCCGTGGGCCGGGACGGGGCTGGGGTCGTGGAATTCACGAACGCAAAGTAACCCATTCATGTCTGTCCTCATCCTCCATATACCATGATCTGGATGAATGAGAAC
>CM070038.1:85954568-85965598 GCA_036250615.1 Ptychadena robeensis
GTCTTAATTCTTGCTGGTAACTTTAATATCAATAGATGAAGATTTAGTAGTATGCTCCGTTGATCGTCCCCGTCATGATCGTCCGATATTGGTTCATTAGCATGATCGGCTGGGCCGTAACCGCCGTAAAATGCCGATTACATTCGTGCGAGCAGAGCGAGCTTACTAGTGTTATCCTCTCCATACCTTCCTCGGCCGGTCCTCTTGGGCTTGTGTCTCCTCACTTCATGCTGTGTTCTTTGCCCCATCTTTCTCCGCGGCCCTCTGGTATTGGTACGGTCCACCCGTTCTCGCCCTCATCTTTGTATCCTTCCTTGGTCTGACATGTTATCTGTCCTTCCAGATAGTGCCCAGACTAGATCGTTGTTTTATGTGTTCTTCCATCGTTGAGCAGCTGGGCTTCTAGTCCGCGCACCCGCCATAGCATCTTCCCCTCCGTCTTGCAACATGAGCACTTCCGATCACTGCCATGACTAGCACCATCGCTCTATATCTTGGCAAGCAGTGAATGGGGGACAAGCGGGCAGGCCTGGCCTGTGCGCTCATGATTATTAACCTAAACTAACCTTTCGGGGGCGCGGGGGCGCCAATCCATGCAGTGTCTCCGTGCACACGTTCGCCCTCGCGCTGTCTGTCTGCATGTCGTGCATGGATTGGCCGGCACTATAAAGACTTTGGTCTCCTTCTATATCACCGCTTTCCTCCCCCCATGCTCCAGTACACATCCGTGCTTCTTGGGATACTTCCGCTTTTCATCTCCTTATTTTCTTTTTTGGCCACACATCCCTATGACGGTTCCAATCACATGGTGGTACACTTACCGTGTGCTACAATTTCCTACACGTTGGCGATGACCTGTTAACTCTTTGATTATAGTGTTTCTATTTTTTTTTCCAATTGGTGGGTGGTTTCTATTTGCAGGACTACGCAATGGTGCTAAGACACCTGTACATTTAGTTCTGTTCTGATCAAGCAGGTGAATATCCTAGTTCTACAGTGCCCATATATAGTGCATCCTCCTGTTTAAGCATTTTGGACCACTTTGGTTTGGTGATCATACAGGTTATAGTACTATTCTCGTGCCCCAAATACCAGCGCATTGCGCCTCTCCTCCCCTATATACAGCACACCTCGCCCCCCTATTACATTGCACCTCTGCCTCCTCCAAATATCACCACCTCTGCCTCCCCCTATTACACGCACTCTGCCCCATATATACACTCACTCTCCTCCCCATATATACAGCACAACTCTCCCCCCATGATAACAGCGCACCTCTCCCCCCCATATATAACCGCGACCTCTGCCTCCCCCATATATACACCCCCTCTGCTCCCCCATATGTACAGCGCCCCTCGCCTCCCCCTATTACACACACCTCGACCCCCGTGATATACAACAAGCGGCACCTCTGCCTCCCGCCTATATACAACAGCGACCTCTTGCCTCCCCCATATATACAGCACACCTCCCCCCATATATACAGCGCCCTCTGCCTCCCCATAGATACAGTCGGCCCGCCGCCCCCCATTATACACGTCCACCTCTGGCCGCCTCCCAGATAGTACACGCACCTCTGCCCCCCCCCCATATGAAAGCGCACCTCTGCCCCCATATATACAGCGGCCCCTCGCACCTCTGCCCCCCCATATATACAGCGCCCTCTGCCCCCCCATATATACGTGCCACCTCTGCCCGCCTCCATATATACACACACTCTCCCCCCATATATAGCATATACCGCACCACCTCTGCCCCCTCTGCCCCCATATATACGCGCACCTCAGCCCCCCTTATATACCAGCACCTCTGCCCCATATACAATCGCAACCGTCGCCCCCCATAATATACAGGCACCTCCTGCCCCCATATATCGTCATCCTCTGCCCCCTATATCAGGGCCCTTCTGCCCCCCTATATCAGCGCACCACTCTGCCCCATAATACAGCGCACCTTGCCTCCCCATATATACATCGCCCTCTGTCCCCCCCATATATACAACCGGGCACCTCTGCCCCCTATATACAGGGCACCTCTTCCTCCCCTATACAACAATCACACCTCTGCCCCGCCCATTATAGCGCCCTTAGCTCCCCCCATATATACAGGGCACCTCCCTTTGCCCTCCACACACATATATAAGTGCACCTCTTCCCCCATATTACAGCGCTATGCCTCTGCCTCCCCCATATATACGCACACCCCTCTGCCCCCCATATATACATGCACTCTCTGCCCCCTATATACGCAACCACCTCGCCCCCATATATACTAGCTCACCTCAGCCCCATCATATATACATGGCACCTCTGCCCCCATAGATACATGGCACCCTCGCCCCCCTTATACAGTGCACCTCTGCCCCCCTATATCCGTGCACCTCTGCCCCATAATACAGCGCACCTCTGCCTCCCCCTATTACAGCGCACCTCTTCCTCCCCCTATATACAAGCACACCTCTGTCCCCACAATATACGCGAACCTCGTCCCCCATATATCGTCACCTCTGGCCCCCATATATACAGGGCACCTCTGCTGCCTCCCCCATTATCCAGCACACCTCTGCCCTCCCCCATATATCCGCACCCACCTCGCGTGCCCCCCCCCCCCCCCATTCCGTACACCCTCTGCCCCCACCCCCCCCCAAATATATAAACACCCTTTCATACAGTCTTTAAAAAAATTGGATCGGCCGGTTTCCCACTACTGGACCCCCCCTTGCCCCTCCACCCTGCCACCTGTCCACAGCAGAAGCCCGATGCGCCAGAATCCGTAGGCGGGGCAGCACCCTCGTAGTGGAGGAACCAGCGTCCCCGGGAGGATAGATGAGACCCACAGGCATGCTGAATGGGTTGCGAGTGTGGGAATGGGGGTGCTCGTTAAAGTGTGGGGGGGGGGGGCATGTGTATGGGGGCTCCACTGGAGGTATCTGGGACTTGTGGTTCATCATGGTGTGGGTGTGCATGGCATGAGTTGGAGTGCCCAGCCATGGTGGGGATCTTGCTTGGGGGCATGCTTCTGCAGCTTGAAATGTAGTTTATACATTGTTCATAAGGTGTAGCCCCTCCCTCCAACATCTGCCCGTCTGCTAGAGACTTGTATGCTTTAATTGAGTGAAAGCTTACAGTGAGTCAAGGTTTCTTCATGCTGGGAGTTGTTGTTCACCCCATGGGTGCATACCGTATAATATACAAATGTGTATGCGGAGAGGCTTCCTGGGGAGTGTGGCTTTGTCGTGCTGAGACTTGTAGTTCCTCAAGTACAGAAGGAAATGGGCTTCTTATGTATACCCTAGATCTTTGACTTGTAGTTCACTCCTCCTCCCTCGCAGAGGATGGAGGACAACTGAGTGGGCAACATGCTTTCTCCCATCTGGAATTTTTTCAAGTGTCTGATAATACGGAAATTGTAGCCGTTTGCAATGTAGTCGTGATGAATCCCTCGAGTGGAAGCTAGCAACGGCATTTAACAACACCATAACATGATTAGCATCTTAGAACACGCCATAACCAACTGAATTGCAGATTAGAGAAACTAACCACTGAAGCCAACAACATCCCCATCCCTCAACCAGCCGACGTGAGTGATGCATTTAAACGACGTGAAACCAACTGCAAGGGATAGTACGGAGTGGAATGACAGCACATTCACAATTATGGATTCATTGCCTCGACGAACACCGCTATCCGTTGTTTAGATAAAGGGGTCCGTCGCCTGCTAAGCTTCCTTGATCCCAAGAACAACCCCCCAGGCGAAATACCTAAAGCCGCCCCCATACCCTGCAGATTTCCTCCAATACAACTTCGAGACCTACCACACTATGTCGTATAGTGCCTCGCCTGATAGAATAATCTGATTGGATGTCGACGGTCCCTCCTATCATTGTTTTGGTAGAAGAAAAGGTTGGGTCTACATAAGTTGCATGGTAGTGTATTGTGTATGGTGGGCTTAACTGATTGTGTCGCCCCATCTTACCAACGTGAACAAAATTGCAGCTTCTGAGGATTGTATATATTAGTATTAGCTTCACAGCGATATATTGAGTGCATAAGCTCCCATGTTCCCTGTAAGCTTAAACAGCACACTTTATTGACTCAAACTCAAACTGCGAAGACACAACTTGTGCTACCCTGTCGGATTTCACGGTCACATTCTCGAGGAGGCTTTGGTGAACGCATTTCACGTCATTTCAGTCACGGTGTGGATCCAAGAGAAAAAATCCACTCCATTTTAACAGACAACGCCAAAACATGTCAGAAAGCATGAGAGACGCCGATTTCCCTGCCTGCCTGTGTGCACCCACTCTCAGCTTGCTTTGCTTGGGGGTTTATCCCACGAAGTATTTTGGTTCACAGCCTCAGGGAGACAATCGTTGGGCACTTTAAGCCTCTCTGTTGTTCATATACCCGGCGAAAAATGTTCAAAAGCAACTCGGCCGCCGATTAAAACCACTCCGCCAGGATGTGGTCCACTCGATGGACCAGTACTTGTACAGGTTCCACCAAGTCTGTTAGAACAGAAACTTGCGCTTTGCTCCCTATGCTGCAGAACACGAATTGCCGGGCTTGGTTCACATTCCCCGTGGAAATTAATCGAAATATGGTCTCCATCCTCCGCCCCCCTTTGTTTTTTTTGAATAGCTCAAACGATCAGCTCATCAACTGCGTCCGTTGCTGATGTGATTCATGTATAAGCGCTTCTCACACGACTCTTTGATAAGACGTTGGGAGTCTGACCATGGTGTGAACATCAAACTGTGCTACTGGAAGCTCCAGAAGACGATTCGCGGACATTATACCGAAGCTATCGCAATTGCGACTGCTAGCATCCGGTAAGAGAACTTATTTCATACTCTTAGCTAGCCAACACTGCACGGATTCCCTATGGCTGACGCTTCAGCACCGAGGGATTCCGGGATTCTTCCCCTGCATCCACCGTGAGAACGTCAGCAATGATGGAATCCGTCGTTGCACCCACCCTTGCACGGCCTTATCCGTGTCCGATTGATCTGCTCCCTGACCGCAACGCCCCCTTAGCGAGCAGAAAAAATCGGACCGAAAACCACATGGTTGTTTCTTCCTCGGATCCGATTCTGTGTGCCCCCACCATCGCTGCGGTCGACGGGCAAGTTGGGCTGCAGAGGATTCCCGGCACGATTTGATCCTCGTGCCACGCGCGCCGAATCCATCGCCGCCGGAATCCCGGCACGAATTCCGTGCCGTGTATGGGCAGCATTTCTCTGTCTTTCATCTTGGCCACATCTCCTTTTTTTAATAATATTACACTTTTCTATGCCTTATTTGAAGAGGCTTTATGGTATCCTAAAATATTTTTTGTCATAGTTGAATTGAGCTTCTCTGGTAGAATTTAATTTTCAGACTGTATCTACACAATGTTGTGTGTGGCCTGCATGGCATGTCACTATATTGATTTTCACATAGTTTTTTAATTTTTATATCTATTTCAATACCAAGACCATACTTCCAGACGCTTACCAACTGTGCGGATCTGTTTTCGGGCGTGTGTTACGCCCTTTGCAGCACTGAACTGCCAGTACAAGCAGCCCGGGGGGGTGATGTGCATGGTTTCCAAGCAGGTCAAACAGACAAAAAGCCACCAGCTTGCTCTTTTCAGGCAATGTTTGCTGAACTGGTGTAGAGGGTACAGGACTACCTGGATGATGAAATCAGATCGTTCTCACGATCACCATATCTACAAGGCCTTAATGCCACTTGCTTATTGGCAGCGAATAAAGGCCGCTTCACGAACCTGCACTGCAGCTAAGACATATCTTTGTTCACCGTGCCAGTGTGGATAGTGGAGCGACTGTTTAGCACAGCTGCACACGTTTTTGATGACAAAGAACCGGCTTCAAAAATGCGGAGATGACTCATAGTCTCAAGCAAACTGGCCTTATTATGTGAGACATAAATGATTTGTACTCTGTGTTAGTAGCTGAGGCCCCAGCATTTTTTGGGTTTTGAACATTTTGTGGCCAATTGTTAATTGGTAATAATTAACAAAAAAAGGCTGGCATTTACAGTAGCCTGGGCCTATTGAACCGCAGTCCCAGCCCTATTCATCTGGTTGGTACCTATCTGCTTGTCCTCCTTGTTTCTCTGCCTTGTTATTTTGGGCAAATATTGCCATGGGCTTCAGTAGCTTACTGCTTTAATTTTTGGATATCGATGTAGTTGGGTCCTCTACTACATGGGTCCGTACTCATCAGAGAAGGGCCGAACTCTAACTCCAGCCAACTCGCGGGCCGAAATCGTGGCCGAATGGTTTACTGAACAGTCTAAACTGACAATTTAACCATAAATGTGAATTTAACATTAAATTCCATTTTCCTGGTTAACATTGTCAGCACTATTAGGAAAAGGATTGTTCCTTCATGTTACAACTTTAAATTTTAAAGTTTAAATGAAATGGACCATCTTTTCCTTAATGTGCTAGTTAACCACTCACATGCTATCAAGCAAAACCGTAATAGTGATGATCAAGCAAACTAATATTGGAATTACCTAAATGCCAGTTGTTTTGTTTCTGGCTAGATTACTGACACCGTTTTCCCCGGAGTCAATGAGTCAATGTTCGGTTTTTTATTTCTTGGCTTAGCAACCCGCAAACACAAGGGAGGTTCTCGTATGCTTGACTGTGCTTGTTTTTGTTCAGATTCATTAATTAAACATCTGTTCCACAGATAGGTGCTCCCGCACATGATAAGAATCGGGCAGCATGAAGTCGGAGCTCTGCATTGAGTCCGGGGGCCGTAGAGGGTAGACGTCCTCAATTCACATCCTGAAACCTTGATTTCGGCCCCTGTCGACCTGAAGCTCGATTATCTCCAGCTGAAGGTGGGGGCACATTGTTGACATCACTGTAAAAGGATTTGGCGATAGTCAGCCTGAGGTGCTGTGTTTCCTAAATTCAAGAAGCGCCGTTCAAATGCACTAGTAAACGTGCTAACTTTGGTAACCAGCCGACTGCATAAAAGTACCAAAATGTGGTTGAGAAATACTCAACAAACGGGAAGTGGGAAGATTGTCCTGTTCCAGTTGGGGACTTCCATAGTTGAAGTTACGCCTTGAATGCTGGGTGCTCATGCAGACTCTTCGTGATGACTTTTTTGCTTCCTTCATCTTCGATTCTTGGCGAGATGCTCACATATGGTCACACATCATCGAGCCAATCACATACCAGGCGGGATCAGACGTTCAGGCAAGGGCTTTCTTTACTTTCCATTGAAAAGAGCATTTGTGCTCTGAGCTTAAAAATCTGCGCTCTTGCTCATACCCTCTACTATTCTGTGTGGTATGCACGTCTCCATGCTCTGGCCCCACCTCCTGTAAAAACTGCTGGAACTGCGATGATTCAGGCACGCTCGTATAAAGTTATAGTTTTAATGGACTGGGCCCCCCCCCACCACACCCCCCCCCCCCCCCCCCACACCACCCCCAAAACAACAACCCCCACCCCCCCCCACCCACCCAACAAAAAAAAAAAAAAAAAAAAGAAAAAAAAAAAAAAAACACAACCCCTCGTAGTCGTTCAAGTGTCCATATAACTTTTCCACACATGCCTCTGGTGGGATAATGCACTGATCAGTAATCAGGTGTTTGCAGTGACTTTTTTTTGCATTCTTTCTTTCATTAGTCCAACACGCCGTCTTTTCTCCCGCACATTGAAGGGCGCCTCGGTAGTTATCCCCACCCCTTCCCAGGGTAATTTAAAATGGATTTATAGATTATAGATTTCTCCAGCTCCATATATTTCTAACAGTTGTGGTCCAATGCTGGCAGCTCCATCTAAAAGTTCCTCATGACAAGAGTCGGTCCTTTGAGCACGTTAAAGAATGGACAGCTTCGCTGTACCGTCTTAGTCTGTGCTTTCATCCCTCGATAGCAAGCAAGTGCAACAAGCGATACTCATGCCTGTTTCGGCCAGCTTTGATGCATAGATTTCCTGAGAGTTCTTGGACTCTGTCTTCATTGTGTTTCTTCGTTTTCTTTACAAACTTACATTTTTAAAACTCTGTATCTGGTCGTGGGGGCATACTTTGCTCACACACTATAGCATGCATTGCTTCAAAAAGAAGGCACCCGCTTGAAAAACACCTGGAAGTACGGGCAATTTGCTTCAGCCACTATAAAGCTTGCTTCCCTGCAGTCTCATTTTTCGTTGTACCCTTGTAAACATTTGCCTTCTGTGATTGTAGTTTGCCTTTAGTTCTTGAACACTTTTAGCTTTTCTTCCAAAGTACATTTGCCATACTGCCATTATGTTGGGTGTCAAATGACGACGTAGATTGTACTCTTTCCCACTGACCTGTCCCATAACATATACACCTGTTTTGCCGTCTCCTAAGCACAAACATGGTATTTCCTTTTTCCCATTTGTCCATTAATTGTCTGGCCTTCACGTCACTTGTCTTTTCCTGGACATTTTGGGATCAATATTAGCAGTAACACACGTAGCCAAATACGGGGCCTCAATTGTGGAGGTGATTAAGACTGGTTGTCAATAAGTTAATCTTCCAAATCTCCTCCCCTTAGCTCGTGTGGACGAGATGGCAGGGGTAGAGCAATGCAGACCCCATATCAGTGCTGTTATGGGCTTCCCACGGCGTTCCTGTGCACGTGTTACGCCGAGCCGGTACTGAGTCATTTTTGGGCCTCCTCGGAGTGTGGCGAAATATGTAAGCAAAGGGTCCACGGTTCAAACCTTCACCCTTATCCACAGCGAACCGCCAGGAGCGTGCTCCAGACCTCAGACAGTTCAGATGTGGCTTCAAATCGGCGGACGTCCGCCCACGCAGGCCAAAGCCCGGCCTCGATTTTTGGCCGCATGGCACAAGTGGATGCGTGCGCTGTGCTGTGCGCTCCGCGCAAAAACTTATACTTCGCCCTCCGTCCCCGTAGGTTGTACCCCAAGTTTCTGAGGTCTTTGGGTATTAGGACGCGAGTGGCTTGTCTAAAACTCTGCTGTTAAGCCAAACGGAGCCCCAAAACGCTTCTTTGCGCCAAACCAAGCCCCCTGCAGTGTATGTCTCACTCTCTCCTCTGCCTCCTGCTATAGGGTCCCAGCCCCTGAATCCCAGCTACACGCGTGACTTATCTGCGCATTCGGCCTGCGCATGCTGCCGGCGAGACACAAGCTCCTATGTCACCCCACACAAGCACCAAGCGGTGACCGATTTTGCCGCCGACCAATGTGCGTGCATGCTTGGGGCCGTCTGCAAAATTGGCTGCTGATCGGGGGTACCCATATGGGGTGACAGCTCCCTGTCGCCCCCAAAGCCTGAGCCAGAGAACGGACTTGTCCGATAAGCTCAGGCCGGTGCCTTAAGTTTCAATAGAGACCGGGGTCTCCATTCAAATGAACAGCCGGCACACATGACATCATCACGCTGCACTCCATTACTGATCTGTCAGCCCCCACTCAGTATGTTTTCTTTATGTAAAAAACTATGATTTAAATCAAGCCCTCCTAAATAGTGATTTAAATCTTGTTTTAAATAAGTTCGATTTAAATCAAATCCACCGTGGCATTGATTGTTTATAGTTGTACTATGTGTCGTCTATTGGGCAGAGCCACAGAAGAGAATAACACTATACAAATGATGAAATACCATTAGACACTCAGTTGAATAGGATGCACCCTACACAGCAGGATCTCTGTTTCTGTGTCTCTGCTGGTCCAAGCTCTGTGCTCTGACTGGCAGAGACAGCTTCACCAACTCTTGACCCCAACCGGCAGAGCTGTGTATGTGAGTTGGGCAGCTTGTATCCAGCTCACATACACAAAGCAGAGAGCCAGAGTAAAGATCAGCCTGTGGGTAGTATATGATAGCCGGGAGTCTGACTGACTTCAGAGGACAATGCACAGGAAAGATCCTCTCGCTCTCTGTTTTGTGTATGTGAGCTCACAGACAAAGGCAGAGGTAAGAGCCACGGGTGGTTCTTTCCTCTGACTCTGCTATAGCTGTTTCTGTTTGTCAGCAGAGCCTCAGCTGCCCACTGACACACACAGTAGAGGCAGAGGGAAGATGTGCCGGTGGACGGATCTTCACTCTGGCAGCTTCTCCATTCCCGGGCTAAGTTCAGAACTTGACCAAGTGGAGAGCCATTCGGCCGTGGGTGGTCGAGCCTCCGCACTATAAAATGCATGCATTTTCTATGCACTTCTAGTGCTAAAAATAAACATTGTATATCTGGGAGTGCTGTACATAGAAGAATGCACTTGGCCCATCCCAGTCATCTGTATTGGGGCAGGGCCAGGACGCGGCAAAAATATAGAGGCCGCATCTTCTGTATGCGCCCCATTCACAATGGACTCATACCAATGATGGGACACCTGCACTTCGCATGTACATGCCCATTTAAACTGGATTGAAGTTATACCAAGAACAAAAGCGCTGCAATTTTGTCCGGCACAACGTAGCGGACCACTGGCCTAACAAGTCTTGTACAATCAACTTGTTTATGCCCTGGCATGTGACAATGACGGTCAGCGATTATATCTCACCATAACTGGAACCCAGTAGCGGAATACATTATGTCATGTGACTAGTCATATGATAAAAGCATGAAAAATGTTATCATAATTTTGACAAAGCCTAGCTGTGACTAGAACTGACTGACTCTGAACATGCCAACATTACTAACGTTGTTGTATTTCTCCATCACATGTTGTTTTTATATAAATAAAAGCAAGCCTGAACTCACCTAATATATGTTCTGTCCCTCACAAACACCCCATTATGCAGAATTCTTACCTGAAATGAGATAACCCTGAATGTCCCGAGGCGCTCCTTCCCTGCAATCCATTAAACCCCAAAAGATTGTCATCGATTTAAATCGGGCGTGGCAATTGCAGGTGCACAGTTTAAAAAAATCTCCCCCACTATAAGAGATCGTTTGGGAATTGAACAAAAAAAAAGGTCAAGGTGTGTATGGCCAGATTTACAGTATGACATAACATGCAAAACGTTTAACTTTGCTGATAACAGCGGCGCTATAAAGCCCCCC
>CM070038.1:85982622-86005057 GCA_036250615.1 Ptychadena robeensis
TTAAGCATACAATCGATGTAAGATTAGATAAAGAACCTCAATTTTGGTATTTTATCGATTATACAGTGTGCGCTATAGTGTCATACAATCCTAGTACAATATCGATGTAGAAAACATTGATTATTGACTAAAGTCATCGATGCCATTGATGCCCTACAAACAGTAAACTATCACTTCATCGAATACAATTGTACGATGAAAATGAAAAAGTAGTTCGATCATGGTACAATTCGACGATAATTTTCCAACTAGTCTGATCACTTTTCAATCGATGTAAAGCTCTTCATCGAACAATTATCGTTGATTGTACCGTGTGTCCGGGCTACGATTTTGGTACAATCGATGTAAATTTTCATTGATTTACAACGATTGTATGCTTAAATCGAACCGTGTGTTCCTAGCTTTAATGCTAGCCATACACATGCCGATAAGCGGCCGATCTTTAATCTGACCGACGGGCGTGCACGCTCGCGCCGTCGGTCAGGTTATAAATCGGCCGCTTATCGGCATGTGTCCACATGGGGCGACAGATCCCTGTCGCCCCACAGCTCGGCCGGCCAGAGAACGGACATGTCCGATAATCTCTGGCCGGCGCGAGCAGATGGAAGCCGATGCCATAAGCTGCAATGAAGACGGCTTTTCATTGCAGCTTATGGCCGGCACACAAAGGGTGCCCGGCCGATTGAAGGGGCCCCATAATGCAACGGGAGGTTAACGTGATGACGTCATCACGTTAGCCTCCCGGAACAAATCGGGACTAGTCTGCCTGCACACCATCGGCGTGTGTATGGCAGGCTTAAGATTGATCCATACAATCTCCATAAGATCTACCAACAACTGTATAGTATAGTGTCCTCTCTGATATAATACATATTGATTAGAAGGATTAGAAAAGTCCTCATATTACATGGTAGAACAAAATTTGATTGTACAGAAATTGTATGGAAAGATTGTAAGGTGTATGGGGGGCTTTAATCAGATACAGTAAAACATTGACTAACCTTTTTTTTGCCACGGGCGCCTCTCCATAAACCTTTATTTGGAAGATTTATTGTAAGTGACAATGATGTGGAACATTTTACATTCTGACATTCCCTTAAAGCCCCCCATACACCTTTAGATTCCTCCATGCAATTTCCATGAGACCTACCAACAACTATGTAGTATAGTGACCTCCCTGATAGAATACATAGTGATTGGAAGGTGTAGAAAGGTCCTCATATTACATGGTTTTGGTAGAAGAAAAGTTGGTTGTACAGAAATTGCATGGTAATTGTATGTGGTGTATGGGGGGCTTGTTTAACCTTATATATCCTGAAGTAAACACTCTATGTATATATTTTAATACAAGTTTATTTCATTCTTAAGAATTAAAGATACACATAGTACATATATAATATGCATACAGAGAAGTAATTTCAAAGTCCACTTTGGAAGCAAAACACTTTTCAATTACAATTGAGAATTTCAAAATGAAATACATACGGAGCTTTATCTGCGCCCTTTATAACAGAGCGCAGAGACAGAATTTTATAAAAATAGCAGACGGTAGAAATATTCTACAAACTATTTTAACTCAATGTCGGGAAGATCATTGTATACAATACAGCGAGATATAATATATATCAGTACAGGAGATACTATATAATAGACAGTAGAGATACTATATAATAGACTCTATCTACAATGTAAAATAGACTGCCCAGCAGTCGTGGAACTGCAAGTGCAAGCATTTCTTGGTAAACTAGAACTTGTAGTCCTACCACACTGGGGTTACCACTCCTACCACATCTTAATTTCAAACACAAAACTTAGAAGTGGTCTTTTGAGAAACGTGTAATACTCGGAAGAGAGCACAATTATTCAATCCTATAAATGAATGAATCTTCACTAAATAAAAAACGTTATAAAGTCTAAAGGAACGTTGCACATAGGATGCAGCTGATTTCCTGCAGAAATTACATCAGCATCTGATTGGCTGCTTCAGGCAACACCCCTACTGCCTTTCCTCTACTTTTAGAAGCAAGACCCAATAACTGGGAACAGAAAACCTCCTACTGAAGTTATAACCTTTACCACATTGGTGTGGCTTCATTTATCAAATGCAATGCAATACAAATGTTGCAATTTACAATACATTTCAACAGAGTGATGATATTTGGCTGTCAAACTCAACTTTCAGAGTCTCAACAGCCACACCCCATTATAAGTAAAAAATATATTATTGACCTCCAAGTGCTAGAGGTCAAGGGAAATGTTCCCTACAGCGTAGAGGACAATAACTGAACAAGTCTCTGTGTCCTCTGGGTTATAGAGTCCATTACAGGCCTACCAGGGCCTCCAGAGAGAGCTGCTGTTACTGAGGTCCGCCTGCTTGGCCTGGTTACATCTGGACGGAGGCACAGAGGTCACATTGACAGCTTCGTTTGACTTGAAGTGGTTCATCAGTCTAACTTCGGTTGTTCTTTGCTGTGGCCGGAGTGACAGAAAGCTGAGAACTTCATTAAAACAATTAGCGTAGCCCTCCTTGAATTCCATATCTGAATGTTGGTTGGTATGGACCATATCTAAAGGGGGGAAAAAAGAACACAATTAAGTATTTTGTATAACAAATGAGTAACAATATAGATATATTTTTCCAATAACAATTCAATTAATTTTTTTTCTAACCAGAACAGAACTGAAGTGTGAAAATTTTTTCTCCATATCCTTCTTTTAAGATTTATATATAAATATATATATATTGTGACCAACTGTCGGTCACGGTGTACATGGACCATCAGGTGGTGTATCCTAGAAGAAATGCAGGATAGTGTTGGACAACAACAATAGGTTGTTGTGCAGTTTTTATTTTGGAAATTTGGAAAACTGTTCTTCCCTACCATGCCCGAATCTAGGATGCCAAAACAAAACTAAACAAAAGCTGCACAACAACTATTGTTGATGTTCAACACTTTCCTGGATTCCTTCCAGGATACACCACCTGATGGTCCATGTACATGTGACTATATATATATATATATATATAATCATATCAAGTATTAAGTATTATCTATTGCAGGTTTTATTGTACTACAACAATAATGGGTTGACATCATTATAAAAGAACTAAAGTAAGACAAGTGACAATCTCTGACCAGAATGTGTTTTTGCACCCAATAAACATCTCCTGTCCCACCAACAAGTTTTACACATACAATTAGGATTCCTTAAAAAAAAGCCCCATTGGTAGGACTTGACTATGGGTTTGGAAAAGCAATAAACTATTTTCTAATAACAGTATATTAAAGTTAAACATAACAATAGTAGAGTGTTGTACCGTTTTAGCCATCGATAAATATAGAGTTTGGAACTCAATTGATACTGGTTAGCCAATAAACTGTATCACTTGAACTCCAAAAAAAGTTTGAATTCTCGAAAGTTAATAATAGTAACTGCCAACAGGAAGGTTCCCCAATTCTTACAAATAATAGCCTTAACTAAATCAAATGTTGAAATACCAAAAAATACTCACTGTTGGTTTGGGGCAGAGTGTGTTGTCTCAGATAGGCAACAGCCATCTCCAAGATGTCGGCTTTTTCCAGTTTTACGTTGGGCTGCTGCTTATGGAATTCCTTCTCCAACAGGACCTTTAGCTGTTCGATGCTGCTGTTGATTCTGTCTCTGCGCATCTTCTCCACAACTGGCTTCCGCAGCTAGAGACATAAAAGTAGACATGAATATAACTGCTAATAAAGCAATATTTAAACATTGTATCTATATCATATTAGCGTATAGATTTATCTGATAATGATGTGAATATAAAGACTTACCTTATTTTTTTCCTTGACGACCATCTTGTGTTGCTCTAGATGTACAGAGCTCGGTGCCATGTCTTAGAAGTGGTCTGGGGCTTTTGGCTTGTGTAAATCCTTTAAAAGAAGTGTGCTGGCTTAAGGTTGCCCTGGCTCTATTTATAGTCCTCAGACTTGCTAACGATATGTGAGTCTGAGGTTTGTTATAGTTTCCCACACTCAGGAGCCAATCAGAGGAGGTGAGGGGACAATAGGAGAGGCATTCATTATGTCATGCTGCACTGATAATGAATGACTTGAGCATAATAAGCTGCTCTCAGAGGAGCAGGTGGGGAGTGTGTGAGAGGAGATACAGTGTGCTGGGAATGACGTGACCTGTGCTGGGAAAAAGCTTCCTTTACGAGTGGTGGGCTACTGACTAATGCCCCCCGATCAATAGCGTTCTGGCAACACACACTTAACAATTCTCTGCGATTCATGAATGTTGCCAGCGTTTTGGTTTTGGCGGGAAGTAGCTAATCACTACAGACAGCTATGAGTAGGCTAATGCTCTAATCTCTGGTGACACACGTGCAGGCACACTCAATGAGAGCCACCATGTGGGCCGTCATGGACGCCTCATAAATAGAAATTAGATGGGAAAAAGAGAGAGTGCCTCTCAACCCAACGCCAGTGCGATCATTCCGTACATTCCCATGCTAATGAAAGTACTGGTTGATCCTTTTAATAGCTGCTTCCCTTGATTATCCCAACCGTACAAACTGCTATTTGGTGTGTGTGACCTACATTAAAGGATTTTGCCAAAATGTCACTGTCAATACAGTTCTGCATGTTATACGACAACCAGCGCAAGGATTGTATATAAATTAAAGTAATTGTATAACCAGGGGTGCACATTACTTTTTTAGTGAGCTCCTCAGATGAGTACCAGGAGATGGTATGTGGTACTCATCCCATATGTAGTGCCATCTTCCTCACTGTCTCCCTCACTGTGCTCTGCTTCTTGCATGGTAGATTCTCCTGCAGATGGCCTTCCCTGCTCCTGATTGATCCTCCGATTAGCTGCCTCCATCCACTGGTCACCAGCTGGCTTTGGGTAAAATGTATCTGTCACAGTACAACATGTTTGAACCCCCAGATCTCATACCTTAGAAGTGCAACCCCGAGATTTTCTGGCTTAGTAACTAACTCCTGAGACTACCTGCAGTCCATATGTCAATCTTTCATATTCCAACTGTCACAACACCCATACCCATACATATGCTTAAGGTGGGTTTACACGTCAAGATTTTTTGGGCCGACAGATGGACGACAAACTATTTTTTGGTTCGTTGTACAAAAATCTGAAACGACCATTTGCTCCAATGGATTTTTTTTCCCGATATCTGACAAAAAATCGTCCACAAGGTGTTCGGACATGTTGGTAAACTTTCATCTGTCGTTTATTTATCGTGTAAAAAACTAACGCTCCTTATTTCACTCGATATTTTTTTCCTATCACTTCCTAAAAAAAAAAATCTGAAAGATTTTTCATTCGTGTTTCCAACGATTATTTTCATTCGATATTTGCGTCGGTTGTACAAAAATCTAAAAAAAATCGAATTACCTTCGATAAATGGACGAACGAAATCCGATAAAAAAATCTAAAAAAAAATTGAATCTGAAGTTGAACGAAACAATCTTGATGTGTAAACCCACCTTAACTGTGACATTCAACCCCTAGATCTTCAACACCCTTAGAAGACCACTCTTTTATTTTGAATAAGTGCTTATTAGTACGCATATGAGTTTTGTAACAATAATGCAGGTACGCATAGCTAGTTTTTGCCCCTTTTTGAGTACCAGAGTACCAATTACGTGCACCCCTGTTTATAGGTAGACCTTCTTACCAGGATTTTAAGAAGATTACACAACCCAGTGGCCTAATGTCTCAATGATAACTCTACTTTCCAAAAATATTGTCTAAAACAGGAAGCATGTGTATTTTGACTTCTTGGCATGATTTGTATTTCTCTTCCAGATATGTACTGTATTCTTTTAATATGCTTTGCCTGTGTATAGGAATTTTCCTGTAATAAAGACCAGTCACTGCTGCTCTCTGTTATTGTGCACAATGACTGGTCTTGTAACCGCCAACGTTTAGTTTAAGAAGCCTTTAGTGGTTGGTAGCACCTCCAGCTCTCCTTTGCTACTTTTAAATGGCGATAACAATGTCTTTGTACCCCAGAGTCAACACCAGAACATCAGGAATAGACGAGCAATCGGAGGAGCACTTCTCTGTCCCACCCATAATATAGAATAGGTGGCGGCTCCATTCAAGGGGGCATGCCAGCATTACTGGGTGGGTCTGCACCGCCCATAGCGCTGGCCCTGTGCACCTGAAGTGCAACTTTAAGTAATCCATTGAAACATATCTCAGGTATAGGTCAATGATATAAGAGGGTAATGCTTAGGGCAGTGGTTCCCAAACTTTCCTAGCAGGCCCCCCTTTTCTATATATGGACATTATCAAACCCCATCCAAACTACAAACGTTCAGAATAAGGGTCCAGCACAATGCGGAAACACAGGGTTTTATTAAAGTAACAGAAGTAGTAGCATTACCGCTATTACGGTAATAAAAAGCACCATAGCCACAGTGTGGCTAGTGTGAAATGCCCCTCAAACTTTATTTGAAATATAACTTTTTCACAGACACCAATCATGCAAAGGCATGCATTATATATACACCAATTATACAGAAACATCCATCATTCACATACAAACATACACAGAGACACACATTACACGCACGATAGCTACTGTCTGCATCTATCCCCCATGGTTGTATTTCTGTTTGTCCATCTCTCAGGCATGTATGATTGGCAGTGACCGTTATAGAGGAGGGTGGGTGGACTGTGTGCAATCCCCATAGAAAGAAGAGAGCTGACAGCGAGGAGATCCAATAGGCAGCTGAGTTCTACAGATCTCTCCCTTTTCTCTGACTAACAGCGCGATAGAGGGTGCCAAGTGTCCCCTTACTTACCCCCCTAGCTGTGTCCCCCGCTGGAATAGCTCTGCACCCCTAGTTTGGGAACCACTGGCTTAGGGTCACTGATGATTCTATACTGTACATGATACTATGTGAAACTAAGGTTCAGATGATGATACATACCTCACAAGGGTGACAGTAGAGACACAGGTAAGCTCCAGCTATTAAACAGGTACTCTTTAAGAATTGTGTATGCTTATATCCTAGAACATAGTTTGATTATATTATTACACACAACAGACAAATGCTTTGCTGGCAAATACAGTGTCTGCTTATTGTCACTGACATACCTTAAGCAGGGGACCTACCAGTCTTCTCTCTGACTTGGTAACACATGAGGGTAGTATATACCTAAAAGTGGTTTAGTATTGGCTCCTTTCCATAGCAAAACGGAAATATCTGTCCTGCCTGTAAAGAATTTTTTCAACATGTTGATGCAAGATCTGTGTGTCATAAATATTTCTCAATGACAGGAAAAGGTCTTATTGCTACATCACAATCTCCTTCCTCAACAAAGAAGTATGTACCCCCTACAAATAGCCAGGTGCTAGGTTTGCTACCTTTATTGACAAGCTCTGCACTGGCTTCATCCTCCCTGAAGACAAATACACAATTCTGGTACTTGAGGATTCCATAAGAAAATCACATGTGCTAAGGGATCCATTCAATTGAAGACTGTGGCTGCTTCTAGAATGGTATGCCAACTGATAGTTCATGAAGAGTTCCACTTTTTGAACATCTGTGTTAAACATGAAAAAGAGCAGGATGGTGCACTTCAGACATTTCTAATGATGTCTTTTCAAGGAGCAACGGCTTATAATGAAACATTTCAACATAATGCCCACATGCCTCTTGGTTGGTGCCCGGTGGTGTTTACTTATGACCTCATCCCAACTGAACATGGTCATTAGGAAGAGGAGGTGCCAGGTCTAGCACAAGTGTATACTTACTATTGTTTAACATTTGACCATATATTATTAACAACTGGCCAACAATTGTGCCATCAACTATGATTGATGGTAAATTGCACTGTATGTATTGTGTATTCATCAATTTTTTTGAAAAGTATTAATAGAAGTTTAAAGTTTTTTAAGAGAAATGATGGATTATGTGCTTGGTACATAAAAAGTCGCATTGGATGAATCAATCCTTTGCAAACAGGAAGGACTGACATGTCCTATTCATTGTATGTTTACCACTACCCTATGGTTTCATTCTCCCTTTTTATGGTACTAGAGATAAGAGTCAGATTCTAATGAACCTTTAAGTCACAGAGAGAGAGTTTGCAATTATTATCAAACTGTCCAATTGTATGTTCTATGATTTATATAAGGGCTTGCTTACACGGGCCATTAAAGGAGCAATTGCAACAACCGCACTGTTGGTTGCTTCATAGGGTTCACATGGGGACAACAATCCCCCCCCCCCCCCGAATACCTGCACAGAGTGTGCAGACGCCCACGCCTAGGAGTGCCTGCTCATTGTTTCTGAAGGTGTAAATGTACTCCAAAGCAACAAACATATGTGTAGATATGGGCCAGATCAATGGCTGCTTTGAGTGCCGTGCACGCTCACGGCCACCTATCTGGCCCATATTTAATGCGGCCATCCCTGTTTTTGGCTCTCCATGCAAAGCATCATCTTAAGTGGCATCAGTGCGATGACTGCTGCAGGGAACCTCGAATGGCTCATATAGCAAGACGTGTATTCCCGGCTTTAATGCTCTATACATTCTTTGAGTAGTTATAAGTTTGTGTGTGAGCTTTAACAATTGACATGGTAAGGACACATCTTTTGTATCCTGCGACCATGTTCACAAGGAAGTTAAATTTGATCCTTGATAAGTTGATATCCTTGTTGATAAGTTGATATCCTTAATAAGTTAAATTTCTAGTTCTTGGACAACCAGCCTTTTATTTTCCTCTTATTGGGGGTCAGTGTTGGGATAAAACCCAGAAACCAGAGCAACTTGCACATAATGTGCTGGTCTGCCCTGGCCATTTAAATAAACTCTTTAATGCACTTTGCCCTAATATTTGAGTTTTTATAAGAATTTGACAATCCTACCAAACATATTTCCTTTTTTTCTCATCTGTTCTAAAATAGACAAGTTGAGAGATTTCCATGTAATGTACAACTAAAAATAGAAATCAAGCATGAATATAAAAAAAGTGACAGCTCATTGTGTCCATTACAGGGATTGGCTCACCAAAAATACAAACAAGCCTATTTCTACACACAGTATATTCAATTTCCCAGAATAGCTGGCAAAGGTCAATGTATTTTTGACTTTAATAATAAAACCTGGAGGAAAGGTAATATATAGCTGTTGCCAGGGCAACCAGGATATTTCTATTCTATAACCTGCAGTGGGAAAACTTAATGAAGATGGTTTGCTTCAGGGCAACTCCTCGACCTGTCCTAGATCCGGTGTCCATAAATCTTCAGCAGACGTCTCTTGGTAATCGTCACACCACATAAAGTTTCTGTATAGCAACTGGAAATATCTATAAAGTTTTTCTACTGGAGAGATTACAGCTCCAAGAGGGATCATTTATGGTTAGATAGAAAAGTAGAAGTATACATGGATAACTGAGGGAAAGAGAACATCCAGCCTTGTGGCTGGACGGGAGCCTGCATCGATGTTTCTTTTCTTATCTGTAACTGGTTTCCTGACCCTGTTTAGGGCAATTATTGGCTTTGGGCCCACCATTGAACCTAGGAGGTGCAATCAATCATCCTTTAGGGAATAATCCCTGTATGTAATGCACGGTACCCCCTAATCATCAGGGAATGGGTCTCCTTCCCCTTGGAGTTACATGATTCCCACCTATCCTGAGGCTGACACCCTGGAACGCTAACTGGCTATAATTCTCCATAAAAAAATTTTTTATGGATTACCTAGGTCTCATCTTATGATCAACATTGAATAATAGGATTTTAATGTGATCTGTACAATTCGTGCCCTCCCTGAAAAAGCCCATGTATGTGAAACATTTGGGTAAAACATGTTGGAGGAATTGTCCAGAATTATCCACTAATTTGATGATCCTGATTATTATAATTGGTTTAGATGTTGGGGTTTTAATGTCCTTTAATAATGGTGTAATGCTGTATGTACAATTTGTATGTAGATGTATGTTTGTATATATACTGTTTTAGACTGATACATTGTAATCAGGTCCTGGATTTCAATATAGACCTTTTTAATAATAATTTATAGTATCCATAACTTAATAATTTGGTGCTTGAAAGCCCCCTTAGTTTTTTTTCAGGGACTGTTGTCCCCTTTTAGGGTAAATTAAATGGGCGTTGCGCCTTTTTTTTTAAATGTTGTATCACGGGCAAGCACAATAAATGCAGCTGCACACCAAATGCAGCCTCCGGGAGGTGTTTTAAAAAAGCAGCACCCCTCCATTAACATGAAGGTCCCCCACCCTTCCGGCGTTATATCTGACATCATCAGGGCAGACACGGAAGCATTGGCTGCCAATGCTCAGAATCCCAAAGGGAATTTTGGGGACACAGTTTTTAGGTAGTTATCTGGTGGTGAGGTTTATCAGCTGAGAAGCTCACCCTAAGATAACTCGGGCAGAATGCTCAAAAGGTTAAATTAATAAGTTATATTGTGGGGTGTGGCACTTGTGATGTTGCTAGCCAACTACCTTCCACTTCAGATTATTCATTTGATAAAGTGAACCTATTGTGGTGAAAAAAGGTTTGTGTATGGACAAAAATCTGCTTGTTTGACATAAGAGGATGAAGAATTTGGACTCCTGACTATCTGAAAGGAGAAATAAATCCAAGCCCCCTAATGTTTTCCTCCTAAAAAATTCCAAAGTCCTGGAATGTCTGCCAAGGAAAGAACAACCTACAGACCTGATGTAATTTCTTTAAGTCCCATATAGACTTGTTGGCAGCCTTCTTTTTTTTTTTAAAACATTTTTATTAACTTTTTATTTTTTAACAAACACATAAAGAAAAATACGACACAGTGGTGTACATAGATAAATTAAGCACAATGCTCCATGGGCCACCATAGAGAAAATAGAAACCACTATAGCCAAAAAAGACAAACACTGATAAATGTATAGCAAATATACAAAAGAGCTAGAAACAGTATCAAGACAGAAAACAATTAAACACAAAAAATCTAAAGCATTGGGTACAGCATCACAGACAGATAAAGAAAGTAACAATGAGAGAAGACCCATCTAGCACTCCCCTTTAAAATCGGCATCTGGGAAGGGAAGAGTATTAGGCCACATTCAGAATCCCTAGCGTGTTGCGCAAATCATTGTGTGCGTACCACGTAGATTGTTGGTGCTGCAGCATCAGTTTCAGAATATCCTCAGGGGACAGTGTCTTAACTATATATTTCCTCCACCTCCGGAAAAAGTTGGTGACCGACTTGTCCGTAGCCGAGTCCGCCGGTTGGCAGCCTTCTTGAAGCACCACTGTGTGACTGAAAACATTGTGTGGGGAGTAGGTGGGGGTGCTGTTGTTAATCATGTTATGCCCAGGACTGAAATGTCTTGTCCCCGAGGTGGTCATGGTCCTGAATGGCTAAATCCATCATGATTGAAAGAACATTAGTTTTTGTCTGTGGGATCCATTAGTACCACTAGATAAAAGATAAAGCATTTACAGCTATACAGTTAATAGCTGTAATGTTAGCATTCATTATAGTATAGAGGACCAAAAATATTTAAGCTGTGCCCAAAAAAATCCTAGCAGAGGGAAACTTAACTCCATTACAAATATACCATCTTCTGAAATGTATAATGTATGAAGGAGGCCATCTTGGTAGAGGAAAAGGGTTTTGCTTCCTCATGTCAATGATTGCCCCTGATAAGCTGGTTAGTAGAAATCTTAAACAAAAGTTGTAGAAAACTGATTTATAGAACTGCAGATCCTCAGCTACAGCTTTCACTTCAGCAAGTTGTACAATACACACCAAATCTCAATAAAAATTATTTGCAGTCAGATACTTTATTTGCTCAACTGGACATATGCACAGTCCTATCAGCATTGTAATACTATAGAACTATAGAACTCATCTCTTCTGTGCTATGGATGTGAGGGCTAGAGGATGCATTTGTAACCCAAATTAATAGAGCAACCATGCTTGTAGAATAGTACATTGAATTGCATTGACACTAGTGCAGGAAGTGTGTTACCGGCAGAACCGTTAGGTAAAAAAAAAGCAACCATCGCATCAAAAAATAGGTAAGCAGCCCTATATTGGTTTTTGGTTTATGAGTTGGTCACTCCTTTTCTATTTAGTGTGGTGACCCGTTATTACACATGGAACGCACACTGTCAGGTTGTCCTTCATAATAAAGCCCTCCCTGTGGAGGTGGTGGTCAGTGATATTCTGCACGAGGTGAGTAATGTTCGGTGTCTGGGGAAGGGCAGGATGCCGACGGATGTCCGGATGAAGGTGTGGAGAAACATCAGGATTCCTCGGTATCTCCTGTCTGACTCTGGGCTTCTGTTTTCTGTCCTTTCTGTAATTTTTGATAAAGGGTTTCATGCATTGGAGGTGGGAGGTTTCTTAAGCTAGCCATACACAGTCGGATTCAATGGCCGCTCGATCACCTATCCGATCGATTCCGGCGATTCTGGCGGGAATCGCAGGTGTGATCGATCGGCCAATTAAGAGTATCCGATCGCTGCATACCACCTTGTCCAACGGATTCCGGGACGATTCCGTGTCCGATTGTCCACCTCACAAATGGCAACTCCCCCTGATCTGTGCAGAATCGGATCAAAAAGACCAACATGTTGGTTCTCTGTCGGATCCGATTCTGAGCCCCCGATCAATCGGACGTGATCGATCGGACAAGGTGGGCTGCACACGATTCCGGCACGATCGTTTCTCGTGCACGCGCCCGGAATCAATCGGCCCGGAATCAATCGGCCCGGAATCCGACCCGTGTATGGGGGCCTTTAGCCGGTAAGTTTAATGGTTCTAGTTTAGGTTTAGGAATATAAATTGATTGATTACTGAATATAATGAATTTTATGTACAGAATTGTTTTGTATATAATTTGTAAATGTAAATATTTTAAAGTGTTTGCACGATTCTATTATAATAAAAATCTAAATTGGTTTTTGGTCTTGACATTAGACTCACATTTTTATTTCTGCACCTTTCGGTTTCGGAATGAGTTTGCATCTGTATTACAGATATGAGAATACAGTATTGCTCACAATGGTGGTCCTGTAGTGGCAAAGCTTGTCAGTCCGTAGGGTCTGAACAAGGCCAGAGGACATAAGACACATACAATAGGAGGACCTCGGGCCGCAGGAATCAGATATCGATCTCATTTTTTAAAGAAAAGGGTAAAAAAGCAAGTTCTCATTGTCTTTGTAGTAAATGATATATGAATATAAGGCCGCGACTTCCCCAACCACACGGGGGAACAGCACGTTTACAGTTTCTGACCTACATGTAACCAAACCCAGGTAAGGCTTAAGCACACAAGTCTATTCTCCTCTCCTCATTTGTTATTTGGAGAATAAGATCAGCTCCTTTGTCCGCTGAAGCAGCTGTGGGGCTTTGAGTCCTTTTTGTGAACTTGTGGGAAAGTGGTTGTCACTCCTTCTCAGACTGGCTCTTAGAAACCGAAGATTAGCTCATTCTATCTGTAAAGGCAATATGCTCCACATAACAATCGTCCTTCTTTCTTCTGGACAACATATTTTTTTTCTTACCTCAGATGGTGGCCATTCAGGACTTCTAATGCCCAAAGGATTTAGGGCAGCGCTCATTCAAAATCTTTATTGATAATCGCCATTCATAACACTCTGGGCTGTAATTCTTCTGGTATTAGAAGTATTTACCGCTAACTGTGAGAGTTTAAAATGGTCACACAGAAAAGGGACCCTTATGTTACTAATGGCAGAGAATAGAAAAAAGAAAAGTTGCGGAACCTTTTCAAGTTTGGTATCCCTACTTGAAATTTAAGCACGGTTAGATCAAAGGGAATACAAAATAGTAAGACAATAGCTAATAACATGCTTAATGTACACCTATCTATCCGAGAAATATGGGGATGGCATAGGAATCCTTGCTTTTAAAAAAAAATGGTAGCTGTTGTGTAAAGTTATAGGACTTTAAAGGCAAGTCAAAGACTTGAAGCAAGCATGCAACAAGTGAAAGCAAGAAATGCAAGGCGGCCACATATTGGCTGGCTGTGTTATGGCCAAGTAAGCAATCAATATCACCAATCAATATTACGATAAATAACACTTAATATTGATCATTGATGTGGGTCCATATGTGCACCCTTCAACTAGTAGAACAGAGCGGAGTCCTCTATAATAGCCAGAAGTCAGAGCACTCTCTAGTGATGAGCAGTAAAGACAATATTCGTATTTGCAAAATATCATAATTTTCTCAGCTAATATGCTAAAAAAAATATCGTGAATTTGTGATATTCAGTCATTATTACCTTCAATGCGCAAAAGATTTTCCCAATATAAAGTTCAGATATTCACATATTTTTTACCTTCTTTGCATAAATTGGCACTTGTACATGCAAATATTGAGAACACAATGAACGGTGGTCTCGGGTACAGATGTAAAACGATATAGCACTATATTTAAGATCTTTGCGAAGTGTCGATATTCGCAAAAAATAGAAATGTGAATATTCACGATCAACACTACTCTCTATTAAGCTGGTTATTATGGTGAGGATTTCTCTTATTGGCTATATTGTATGCATGTTCCCTGCATACTAGGATATTATCTGACGAGTCAATTTTGGATGCAGAGACTAGTCGACAAAACATCCCCTCGCTATGTCCGCGCCAACCCGCGGCACTGCCTCTGATTAGTGGGGAGGGAACAGGAGACAATTTTTTAATCTGCCCCTCCCACCAATACCACCAATGTTTTCGTGTCTTTTTTTTATATTATTTGTTCCTGTACATCTTGAAAATACCCTAGGCGACACAAATTGTCTCGCTTTCCCCCCGCCAAAAGTGGCATTTAGAGGTAGAGACCGCATTCACACCGGTCGGTGCGCACACAGAGAAAACCGCTATACCTTCTCTCTCTGTGTGCACATGCTGTCTCTGCTTCTGATTAGGGGTCAGCACAAGACCTTCCTTCTCTGTCAGTATTATAAGGGAGGGAAGGGCAGGTAATGCCTGTGCGTTGAAGTCACCACTAGTCGACTTGACCACGACTTTAAAATGTATTGCTGTTAATGCCCTACTGCATATCATTTTAAAAGAAAGGTCCACTCCCAATCCACCTATAGTTGATATGCTGATCAAACATTGTTAAAGAATGACTTCCATTTAAAAATATACTTTTATGTTACATTTGATGTTTTTAGCAAATCTAGCAAAGTTTTCTACCTGGAGATCCTACCGACACTAGAACTTCTTGTTGCAAGCTCACAGCTGTATGAGTTGGTTGCTATGAATCTCTGTGACCCACTTTGCCAAAAGACACCGATATTCTATATTAATCATATGTCAAAGCAAAGTAAGTAAAGGCCTCATACACCTTACAATCTTTCCATACAATTTCTGTACAATCAACTTTTCTTCTACCAAAACCATGTAATATGAGGACCTTTCTACACCTTCCAATCAATATCAATATCAATATATCAATAAACATTTCCATTTTTGATTAGATATTTTTATATTTTTGGAATATATTTTATATTTTATAGACATTTTATAGAATTTTTTTAATTTCCAAAAACAAAGTGCAAAAAAATATTTTAGCCCTTTAAAGACCATTGTCAACTTGGGTCTTGATCAACAGGTACCTCAGGTAACAGAAAACATGTATAAATATTCCATCGTTGGTATAGTTAACAGACCTAAAGTGACCAAATAGTTGTTACAGTTCACATATACTTGAATATATATCTACTCTCCCTAAAGGTGGGTTTACACGTCAAGATTTTTTCGGCCGACAGATGGACGATGAACGATTTTTTGGTTTATTGTACTCTGAAACGTCCATTTGGACCGATGGATTTTTTTTTTCCGATATCTGACAAATAATCGTCCATAAGGTGATCGTTGGTAAATTTCATCTGTCCCGCTTTATTTTTCGTGTAAAAACGGACCTCCTATTTCACTCGATCTGTTTTTTGACTCGATTTTTTAAACCAGTAGCATGACGTAATATCCTGCGTACGGGTGCCCATATCACCTTTAGATTTCTCTGTCAGATACCTTAAGTTTTCCTTTTGTTTTAACCAAAACCATGTAATATGAGGGACTTTAAACCATCAAGTCTACCTGTGTTCAAACTCGGCAGAGGGACTCCCGGCACTACATAGTTTGGTTGATAGATATATAAAGGATCTCTGACAGAGAGTATCTAAAGGTGGGTATGGACACCTTAATGAATGTTGGGCATTTTTTGACAATTTCATTTTGATTTTTTTCGTCAATGATGTTGTTTTTATATTTGTCTTTCCGAGTAGAACATTTCTGAAGCGAACAATTGCCTTTGTGGACGAACGTACAACCGGTGGTGTCAATTAGAAACATACTCATTTCAATCTTAAATGTTCGGTAGTGTGGTGTGTTCACTCACTGCAGCACCATGTAGCACACACCTGTATACTCACTGCAATCGAACACGTGGTCAGTGTGTACATTGTGCTGTGACACACACACACACACCTGTATGACCTCATCACTGCAGCAAGCACAACTTTAAATCTCTTAAAATGTTTCCTTGTGGTATTGAACACTGCGTGCCTTGCTGCATCCCTTATATGTCGCAGATACCCTGGAGATGGCACCATCCCAAAATCCATCCCCGAACCTGCTGCTGTAATCCCCTGTCAGCAGATTACCCCAGAGATGGCACCTCCATCCCTAACCCTGCTTGCTGTAAATCCCCTGTACAGCAGAATACCGCATGATGGCACCTCCATCACCTACACTGCTGTCTGGTCCATCCCCTGTCACAGCAGATACCCCTGTGGATGTCCGCAGTTATCCCCTGTTACCCTGTAGGCTCACTGAAAAGCCCTCAGTAGAATTTGGAGCCTAGCACGCCACGATCAGAAATACATCACTTTCCGTTAAAACCAAAATCTGATGATTTTTCTTCAGTGTTTCCTGACGATTATTTCATTCGATATTGTTTGCGTCGGTTGTACACAAATCCGAAAAATCGACAAAAATCTAATTACGTTCGATAATGGACAAACGAAATCTGATAAACAAAAATCTAACAAAAAATTCGACCATCGTGAGGTTGGACGAAACAAAATCTTACTCGTGTAAACTCCACCTTAACCTTTATCTTATATTAAGTATCCTTACAATTGTACAATAGAAAAATACAGGAATTATAGACAAAGATGTTGATTTTTAAATGTACCTCCGATCTGGTTGAAATTCCCTCCTTCCTTGGAGGTTCATCTTTATCCAAAGACCCTTGACCCCATTCGTGACCCCAGTATTTCAGGCTTGGCCTATTCTATCTACCCTGCCCATAGCCACCCCGCGCGCCTATTTCTGGGTGACTATAGCGGCAGCTCCGTATTATCCATTGAACCGTTTAAATTTCAAAAAAACGTAGTAATAATCCCTTCCAATCTTATAACGCTCACGACAAAAACCAAGTTTTCCAAGCTTTCTTCTAAAATCTCAATCTGGCTGTATTTTTGGGGCAGAGTGTTACTTATTATGGTAAATACAGATATTGTAGGAAAGTGTTCAGGCTAACATAACCGGTCGGACAAAACCCTCAAACATTGTGCTGTGATGTCTCTGGATCCCAGATGGCTTTCTGACGGCATGGCTTTCCCACCAAACCCAACGTCAAGCACCCTTGGCTAATGGTTTTGTTTGGCTTGGCAACACTATCTATTATTATCCCCCCCCCAGGATTGGTATAGATCTTGGGGTGAATAGCGTGAGAAAGTGTAGGGGAGGTGGAGATATTTTACCCTTATTTAGCCTAATAGGACATTGGAGGATAGAATGACTCAACAGCAACCACTAGTCTGAAGATATGGAGGTGGCAGGTCTGAAAGCTTGGGTGTATGTATTTGGATATGACAACACGAGATGGGTTCCCGCCACTGACATCACCCATGACTGGAACACGCAAACTATCATGCTGGTGGCTGCCTTACAAAGTTTGTGTATTTCACAATTTCAAATTTCTCGGTCCACTTTCTCTTCATTCTCCTTGTTTATGTTAGATGCTCACTTATCCTCCCCATCCCCCTAAGTCAGCCTGTAGAGGAAACTGACTTCAATTCTATGATACTCCACATCTCATCTTATTCATGTTTATATGGGCTTTTTTAGTTTTTCTGGGGTCATTTGTACTTATGTATTTTAATGTATTTATATTGTACTAAGTGGGTATCTATCAGTTGTTGTTTAAAAATCTCACATTTGTTTTTAATTTCATGTTGTAAAATGGGGCAATTTAATATTTATATTTTTTTTTTCGATTTTCCTTTCTATGGTGTAATTAGTAAATCAGTTTTTTTAAGGACACGGTTTATTTTTGTTAAAAGTTTCATAAATAGGACTTTTTTAAATGTCATTTATTTTTATTATGTAGTATTAGGGGTAGGGTGTTTTTAATATTTTTTTCCGTTTTTTTTTATTTGGCAAACTCAACGTTTTTGTATTTTCATTAGTCATATCTATGATTTTGCATGCTATGTTGTATGCATAGAGGAGCAGCAATTCCTCAATTTAGGCCTTTTGATGCTGGTTGGCAATATCTCTCCCCCTTCGCTTTATTTCCATGGCTAGTGGAGGCGAGCAGCTTTTTCTTATATTACAGAAGGGAAGCCCATAAAGCCCCCCTAGCACCTTTTGAACACTCCATACAATTTCCTTTAGATCTAACAACTAATGTATGTGCTGTATCCCTCGACTCTGATAGAATCACTCAGTGTTATTGGGATGTGGTATATAATCACTGCTAGTGTAAGTGCCGAGTCCTCTCTCTGGTAGAATCACAGTGATGGAAGTGTATATATCACTGCTATGTTAGTGCTGGGGTCCTCCCTGATAGAATGCATAGTGGGATTGGAAGGTATAATATCACTGCTATGTATGTGCTGGGTCCTCCCTGCATAGAATACTGTGATTGGGAAGGTATATATCCGCTGCTATGTAGTGCCGGTGTCCTCCCTGCCAGTAGAATACACAGTGATTGGAAGGTATTATCACTGCTATGTAGTGGCCGGGTCCTCCCTGTAGAATACACATGTGATTGGAAGGGTATCTATGCCTGCGTATGTATGTGCCGGGTCCTCCCTGATATGATACACCGTGATTGGAAGGTTATACATCCCTGCTATGTCAGTGCTTGGGTTCCTCCCTGATAGTAATGCATAGTTGATTGGTAAGGTATACATCACTGCTATGTAGTGCTGGGTCCTTCCCTGATATGAATCACTGTGATTGGAAGGGTATATATATTACTGCTATGTAGTGCCTGGTCCTCCCCCTGATAGAATACATGTGATTAAGGAATATATATATCACTCGCTGCTATGTAGTGCCGGGTCATCCCTGATAGAATACATAGTGATTGTGGAATGGTATATTATCACTGCTATGTAGTGACGGGTTCCTCCCTGATAGAATTCCATAGTGATTGGAAGGTATTATCACTGGCTATGTAGTGGCATGGGTCCCTCCCTGATAGAATACTAGTGATTGGAGGTATATATCATCGCCATGTAGTGCTGCGTCCTCCCTTGATAGAATACACATTGCTGATTGGAAGGTATCATATCCTGCCTATGTTTGTGCCGATGGCCGGTCCTCCCTGTAGAATACATAGTGATTGGAAGGTTATATATCACTGCTATGGTAGGTGCCTGGTCCTCTCCCCCTGATGAATACCTAGTGATTGTGAATGGTATATATCACTGTCTTATGTAGTGTCTGGGTCCATCCCTGATAGAATACATAGTGATTGGAGGTATATATCCACTCGCTATGTAGTGCCGGGCCCGTCCCGTGAGTCAACTACATAGTGATTGGAAGGTATATCTCACACTGCTATGTATTGTGCCGTGTCCTCCCTGAGTATGAATCACATAGTGATTGGAATTGGTAAGGTATATCACTGCATAGTTTGCCCGGTGTGCCGGGTCAGTCCCCTGGTAGAATCACATAGTGATTGGAAATGTATATATCACTGCCTATGGTATGTGCCCAAACAGGGCCCGTTCCCTTGATAGACTACAGAAGTGATTGGGGAAGGTTATATATCACTGCTATGTAGTTTGCCGGGTCCTCCCTGATATGTATATCATAGTGATTGGAAGGATTAGAAAGGTCCTCATATTACATGGTTTTGGTAGAACAAAAGTTGAAAATTACCGTACAGAAATATACGGTAATATCGATCTTAAGGTGTATGGGGGCCTTTACATTGTTAGATATTTAAGACAAAGCCTACAGTGGGACAATGAAAGTCTAGCAGGATCTACAGTATTTCTGTAAAAATGTACATAGCCTAAAAAAACAAAAAAATTATCTACTAAATCTAAAGCCCCCCATACACCTTAAGATCGATCCATACAATCTCCATTGGATCTACCAACAACTGTTTAGTATAGTGGCCTCCCTGATTCAATACATAGTGATTGGAAGGTATATATCACTGCTATATAGTGCCGGGTCCTCCCTGATAGAATACATAGTGATTGGAAGGTATATATCACTGCTATGTAGTGCCGGCTCCTCCCTGATAGAATACATAGTGATGGGGACGGTATATATCACTGCTATGTAGTGCCGGCTCCTCCCTGATAGAATACATAGTGATTGAAAGGATTAGAAAGGTCCTCATATTACATAGTTTTGGTAGAACAAAATTTGATTGTATTTGATTGGTGTATGGGGGGCTTCTAGGTTTTTGGGATAAAGTATTTTAAAGTTGAACTAATAGAAGGAATTCATGTATTATCTTGGCTAATCAGACAGAACCATTGACAAGTGATTAATGAACTGTTAAGGTAGCCATACACAAGGTGATTCTCCCTCGATAGAATCATAAACCTTAAGGTCACCATACACCTTACAATCTTACCATACAATTTATGTACAATCAACTTGTGTTCTTCCAAAACCATGTAATATTAGAACCATTCTAAACCTTCCAATGACTATATATTCTATCAGGGAGGTCCCAGCTCTACATAGTTGTTGGTAGATATAAAAGAAATTGTATGAAGTGATTGAAAGGTGTATGGGGGTCTCACTCTGTACAATTTCCTCTACCAACAACTCTACCAACATCTATGTAGTGCCAGGTCCTCCCTGATAGCATACATAGTGATTGGAATGTTTAGAAAGGTCCTCATATAACATGGTTTTGGTAAAACAAAAGTCGATTGTACATAAATTGTTTGGTAAGATAGTTAGGTGTATGGGGGCCCTATGGCTTATGATTGTTTTCCTAATTAAAATTTCTAAATGGAGATCAGCCAAGCATGAGGCTGTTTCCTCTTTCCATTCACTTCCCTGTAAATATTCATTTGAACCCTAAATGCTAATTTATCACATGCAGTGGATATAATGGAGAATGTTTCCAACAGGGACATAGAAAATAAGAAATACCTGACAAATTTTCACAAACTTTTACCAGTATCTTAAAAACAAAAACTGTCTGGAGAGGCACTTTGAATGTATGTCTATGGTTTTGTTGGTATTTCATTGAATACGTCTTTTATTTCAGTTTCCTGTTATGTGAAGTATTCTGATCACTTTGTGTGCTAGTGTTACTGTACTTTCATGAAATATGTACACAAGAAAAGTATACTCCGGCCAAGCAGGAGAAACAGGAGCTGACAAGCCTTGATCAATGTCGCTGTCAGGACACAGTTGCCTCCAGATGGCCGGCCTGTGTTCTGTGATACCCCGAGAACACAAAACAAAGTTAAATACCATCGCTAATTCAGCATGTAGCCCGGCACACTTCCTTTGTTCTCTCAATGAATGAGCTGAATACAGCAAAAGTGTGGGAAACTCGGCCCTACTTGGAACTCACAGAGTCAGAGGCTTGTAACCAAATCCTGTCACGGGCTTAACATCTGCCTGAGAGAGCGGGAAAATGTCTGCCATGAAAAGAGAGGGAACTGCTACATCTGTCGGGACAGTAGGAGCTTTATTTACCTACCACAGGTTCAGGCGCCTGGTGGTACACCAAGTCTGTCATGGCTTCGGCCCAATGTCCTCCTATTTATTTTACTTTATGCTTAAATCTATATCTATGTATATATATACTTGGATGGATTATCTATGGCTTTTTCTAAGGTTTTTCTAAAGCAGGGCATATATGATTAAATTTTTCTGTTTCATTTACTTTTTAGTCAATCAATTCCTTTTTAGCTGAATTGGTCCAACAAAAGTGAAAAAAAGCATGATTGGACATATTGGTAAATTCGCACAAAACTAAGGAAAGGAATCGTTTGGTTGTGAATCGATCACATAATGTGAAAATGTAACATGTATGGCCAGTAGTGATGGGCAAACATCCACCACGTCTGTTCACGAACAGGTGGATCTGACTTTTAAGCTAGCCATACACGTGTCGGATTCCATGTCCAATCGATTCATCATCCGAT
>CM070038.1:86036353-86060064 GCA_036250615.1 Ptychadena robeensis
GTACTATACATACTACGCAGCTAGTGGAAATGAGCCCGCAGGAGATATGGGGGGGGGGGGACAGCACGTGTTCTCTGTCTATACCAGGCCACGCTAGGCATGAACGAGAGCCTGGGGCAAGTAACTAGTGAGCCCCCCCTTCTCTAAGTCCTGGGCAGCTAACTAATGTGCCAACCCTTCTGCCCAGACTAGGCCTTTTGGCAGGGTTGACGTGTACATAACTTTTTGCTGTTTAACATGTATAATATAATACTTTCTTTTGGAAACTACATTTAAATCCTGAACTCATTCAGGGATTTATTGAATGTCCGTGCCCCTGCAGTAGCTCATGCCTCCCTTTGGCAAGTGGGTAGACAATTGCTAGTCCTATTGAATTTCTGACTAGACAGACTTGTTTTTTTCTTCAGGTTTTCGGGCCCCTTCCTGATCATATGAAACATAGGAAGTCCTTCCTGCTTTACAGGTCACAGTAAAGGGCGTCTGTGTGCCACCTGTGGTTGACAATAGAAATCACTATCAATCCCAGTAACTTAATGGCAATTTCACATTATATGTGTTTCGGCATACAGCACATAATGCGCTTTCCATGGTACCCAGGACTCCCATAGGAAGCCTGTTCAACATTCTCACTGCCATGGACTGTGTTGTGGTGCACTTTGCTGTGTTATATTTCTCTGTTGCATACATTTTGGATGCGCTGGGGTTTACAACGAAGAAGCCCTTGTAGTGTCTTAGGGTCCAATTGAACGGAAATCAATGTGCCCCACAATGGGCACATCAATTCCCATTCAATGGGGATCCGGTCTCCCTTAGCTCACAGCATGTGTGAATCACAACACGGGTATATGTGATATGGAGAGAAAGCCAGCTTGCCTCTCACAGCTTTAGAGAGAGAAGTGCTGGCTCTGCCCCCTTCACACTGAGTCCAAGCTGCAGCAGCTGCTCCAATACTTTAGATTTCTCAGTCAGATTTCCTTTAGATCTCTATCTAAACCCTAGGTGCCCAACCTGAGGCCCGGGGGCTGCATGCGGCCCTTTGGGGGTTGTTAGTCCTCCACATGAGGCCCGAAAACCTAACTGCTAATTCATAGCAACTCACCTGACCCAGATTTCTTATCAACTTTGGTGGTCCTACATCAGTAAACTTGTCAATGTTGATCGGGTAAACCAGGTCTACATATGAGTGCTGCACCCAGGGGCAGGAGGGTGCTGTCGGGATTTGACTGCCTGTGGGGATCTGGTCCACTGCCTGCTGAGATATGTCGATGGTCTGGATTGATGCTATGTGCGGCCCTTGAGTGATGCCGAGGGCCGCACTTGTGGCCCTCCATATCAACACAGTTGCCCACCACTGATCTAAACAATCAAGTCTACGTGTTTGTTAAATCACAGAGTACCCTATACTACATAGTTGTTGGTAGATCTTAAGGTTCTAGATCATTTGCTGGTTCGAGTGCGGTGTGTGCTCACGGCCATTAATCTGGCGCATATCTAATGCAGCCATCCCTGGGTTATCGGACATGACCGTCGATGTCCATTGCTTTGGATGAGGACCGCGGCTCCCTATGCAAAGCATCGGCTGAGCTGGATGACGCAGCAGTGCTGCGCCTCCAGCTCAAAGGCTCGTCTACCTAACAGGTATAGACCCGTGTGTGGCAGCCTTAAAGGATATGTGACAGAGTGATCTAAAGGTGCATGGCCAGCTTTAGATCTTTAACCTTACATTTCTGGTTTTACTAAAGTCCCTAAATAACATTGTTTTTATTTTTTTGGTCTTCTGAAACCTCCATTTAGTTGTGTGACTAATTTTATTCATGTCAGCTTTTCCTCTGCAGGTGGCTCCCTCACAAAGCTGGCGTATTACTCTACTGTTCAGCATAAAGTAGCCAAGGTCAGGTCCTTTGATCACACAGGAAAGGTAAGTGCGCTATGTTGTTGTTCAGACGTTTTTCCCCCGGGGAGACTTTGTATTGTTTTCCATACGTGTCGGACACGCAAATAACCTAGATATTTAAGTCACGCAGCCACGTGGTACTTCCTCTTCTTCAAATGTTTGAAAGATGCGAATCTCTGAAGCAGGCAATGAACCTATTCTTTCTGCTGAACTCCATGTACCATTTGTTACATTTAACCCTTGCAGGTCCAATGCAAAGGCTGATTGTTTTGGTTCTGAGAGCTGATAAAAGAAGATAAAAGGCCCCCATACACCTAACAAACTAATCATACAATTTCTGGAAATCAACTTTTGTTCGACCAAAACCATGTAATATGAGGAGCTTTCTAAGCCCCCCCCCCTGATCAACCTAAACCGATTTTAAAGACGATTGATCAAATATCGATGCCTGGCCACATGGTTCCATCGACCTAGTTAGATCGAAAAATTATCAGACATGACGGAAAATTTTGATCAATTGAATGTGCATCGGATGTTATTTTGTTGTGCTCGACCGATTTTGGTTCGATTTAAATAATAAGCATACTTATACATCCATTGGCAGACATTTTGGTGTGTTAACGATCGACTTCCGTCAATTATTCTTTCGATCGAACCAACATCTTTTAAATATTGGTTTCTCCATGTGGGAGGTAGTTCGATTGTACTTCGATCGATCGAACCAACATCGATCAAAAATTAAAGCTAGGCACACACGGGTCGATTAGATTAATGATTAGGGAGTACAATCAATCAACATGCGCGGTCACAGTGACTGATTGTACTCTTATCTGCTTACAAATCTACCTATGTGTGTGCTTTCCTTCGAGCGGGATCAATAGAGCCTGCTCGAAGGAACTCGATTGAACAGGGTTCAAACATGTTGGAAAACCCTGTTCAATCTCCATTACTTTGCATGAAGAAGAATCTTCATACAAAGTATAGGAACAGCCGGCTCTGCCTTCTCCCTACACAGCAGTCCAATTGTCAGTGTGAAGGGGTGGAGCCAGCACTCCTCACACTGAAGCCAACCCTGCTGAGTGAGGGAGACTGGATTTATTCCCAGCTTGTAGCCCGTGTCCTGATTCACACGCTACAATCTGGGGAGAACGGGTCCCGGAGGTTTAAAATTAATTAATTGTGGCGGGGATGTGAGGAATTGGGATGGCTATGCTGAGCGGCCATTCCAGGCTCTTCGACCAGACCCCCAGAATGAAGAACCCATTGTGGCCCACAAGAGAAAACGTTTGCTCACCCCTGGCCTATACTGAACCTGGAGTTATTTTAATAGTACAAACCTGAATTTTATATGATAGTATAGTGTACATTAGGCCAGGAAAGGGAGGAGTTGAGCCACTGATAAAAGGAAAGAATAGACTTAACCGAGATTACTTTTCAGCAAAGTGATCTCTGAACTCAAATCGAATGTCACACAGGAGACTGTCATGTCTAGTAGTGGAATTGAAGTTTAATAAAGAATTTGAACACACATTATATATATATATATATATATATATATATATATATATATATATATATATATATATATATATATATATATATATATATATATATATATATATATATATATATAATATTCCCAGCCAAGTTAATAGTTGTAAATGGTTTGTTTTTCCCTCCCCAAAGGATGCAGATCGAAAATTACTATATGAAATTTCCGAACAAGAAGAAATCACAGCCCGACTCCACTTTATTAAGTTTGAAAACACCTACATAGAAACCTGTCTGGACTTTATTAAAGATCATTTAGTGAACACAGAAACTAAAGTTATTAAGGCGACAGGTGGAGGAGCTTACAAGTTCAAAGACCTCATAGAAAAAAAGCTGGGCTTAAAGTGAGTATTGAAGCAGAAAATACATCTTCTTGAAATGCTATATTTCCTAAGCTGCTTTGCTTAATGTTTGAATATTACTTCAAGCTAATGTATGCTAAAAAGTATACTGTATTTTGCACCCTACAGGACACTATGGCTGATAAGGTGCACCATCAACCAGAGCATTTTTTGGGGGGGGAAATACAATAAAAAAAAATGCGTCTTAAGGAGTAGGAGAAGCTATCAGCTTTCCAGGCCCCACTCTGACATACACAGCAGTAGCAAAGGGAAGATCTTCGGAGCTGTGTATATCCTCTAAGTGCTTGTTTCCACTTAAGCGGAAGCCCGCGGTTGTGCACGGCGCGGATACATCTGCGCCCATTCTGTTCAATGGGCTAGTCCCCGGCCGCGGTCAGGGGGCAGCCGCCACCTAAAAACTCGGTCGACCAAGTTTTTAGGCGGGGGTCCGCGCGATTCCGCGGCTGCCCAGCACTGACCCCGGCCATACAGTTTGTGGAAACAAGCCCTTAAGCTGACGTAGAAATCTCTGGCTGACGACGACACTTGGTGCTCGGCCGGGACTGACATACACACACAGTCTGTCCTGCTTGGTGTGGGCATCGGCCACCGGTCAATAATTGGGGTAGAAATAGAGGGAAATTTACGCTCCCACATTTCCCTGCCTCTACCGCTGCCAGTCAAGCTCAATGCATGGCTGGGGAGGCAGAGGGCACACCAACCCCTGTGTGTGACCACCAACAGCCAAATAGACTTTTGGCTGCAGTTGGTCGTACAGATGCACCCAGTTTTTCTACCCAGTAGGGGGGTGTGCATTTTATAAGGCAAAAAATACAGTACTTACCCGCAGTTCCTTCCAGCATTTCCATCTTCTGTCCTTTTAAACTACCAGCATATGGGGGGTTAATGTACTCGAGTAACATGCATGGCCACAATGAAGCAAAATCTTTACAATGGTAAAAAAAAATCACTGGATGCTCGCTTTTTATTTGACAGATCGCCCCCATAATATGACTTTGACTGCCAGCGACATGGGGTAGAAAGGGTGGTTATGTCCCATTTATTGCTGAAAATAATAGCTATGGTACACTAACCTTCTTCTGTAAATGCTAGTGTCTTTTTCTAGTGGTGTTCTCTGCCGCTCTCTTAAAATACTTTCCTAAAAGTGATATGAAGTCTCTTATTGCTGACCCTCTACATTGCTAATAGCGGTCATGCTATTTTCTGGCTTTTGAGTCTTTTGGCTTAAACAAGTAAAACATAAGGGGTCTTGCATTGGTGGTGACCAACATCTTTCTTCTGGGTTATTAACATCTGAGGGTCATCGTAGCAGTCATTGGACTAATAAGTTATATGGCCTGAAAAGGTCTTCTTAAGAATGAGTGCACCCCTGATTTTTTTTTGTTTCTAAGTCACTGGCCAAGGTGAAGTATGCAGATGACTCTGATGTCACTGTCTGTGTAGTAGCTTTAAAAATATCTCTACAATATTAAAGTGGATGTATGTATATATATATTTATAAATGTTTGATTAACCTCTGAGCTGGAAGCATGGTTACATTGCCCTCCTTAATCCTAAAAAAATATAATTATTTGTGGTTCCCTGGAATAATATGAGAGATTTCATATTTATCGACCAGGTTTCCAAGGGTAAATTCAGTGCAATATCGTAAGTGGCCACTGGGGGCGCCATATAATAGTTTTTAACCTCCTGGGCGCTATGCCCGAACTGTACTGTGTACTGCGCCGCGATTGCGGGAGAAACGGCTTTTCAGGGCATAAAAACTGGCGCGAAAAGCTTGTAACGCCCAGAGGGTTAATGCAGAAAATGTCTGTCATTTTCAATACATATCGCGTTCAGGTATTTTTGGCAGCAGTTGAAATAGCTTTTAAAATAGATAGCTTTTGCACCCCACTGCGGCACTGGTCATCATAGAAAGAGGGGACTGTGAGGTGCATTCTGAATTTACTCATTACAGATAGATTTTTGGCTTTTTTTCCCCTATTATCTACACTTCTAGTACAAAAATAGGCAATAGGTCCACTTTAATGCTTCTGGATCACATGACCGCCCAGAAGAATGAAATATTTTGGGTAGCACACTACTTTGTGCTATACAGGCTTTCTGAAAGCCTATCCCTTCCCCAGCAAGGCAAATGTAGTCATCTGTGCTTCCTCACCACTTACCCATAGCAGATGTCCAGTCTGCAATGTTGGCCGGTGTCAGATCCCTAGATGGATGATGTCATTTCTCCACCCATGTGTGCAATTTAATGTCCGGAGATCGAGCGGCAAGTCTGGGGGATTTGCTCATATGGCCTCCCCTGACCACAAGCCCCACTGTATTAGAACAATGGAGTACAGAGCAGGGAGGCTCAGAGGGAGCACAGATGGTTGGGTATACTGTGCTTGATGTAACATAAAAGCGGGATCAAAGTCTTCCTCTGTACAAGAGATTTAATATTCTCCAAAAATAATCACTTCACAAAATCCTGTCTCCCACATATCCTTCATATGGGATTTTCTCTTTAGTTTTCTCAGTAAGGGTGCCAACCAATTGAAGATACACCCCCCTCCCCTTTTGTGTCACTAAATGGTGACAACTTCTGTATTTCTGTTACGATGTTTTCTTTTTAAGGGATCATTGTATGGTGTGTTTCTACGAATAGTCTCTGAATGCCTGGTGTCATGCTCTTACTGTAGATAAAAGTGGAAGTTGGGTGCTGCGGCAGATTTTACAAGCAGCTGTAGTTGGCAAGCTGTAGACTAGTAAAATCATCAGCGATTTCATTCATCAGTGATTTTGACCTTGCAGATTGTAAACTGGAAAAGTTAGGGAACAGGAAACAGGAAGTTCTGTTGATTATTCCAGGGAAAGAACTGTGCCACTATGGCCGGCCATACACCCACCGAGCGGCGCTGATTTTGCCGCCGACCGATGGGCGTGCACGCTCAAATCGGCCGCCGATCAGGGGTGCCCACATGGGGCGACAGATCCCCCACACCTACAGCTCGGCCGGCCAGAGAATGGACATGTCCAATGTTCTCTGGCCGATGCCATTGACTTCAATGAAGACCGGCATCTTCATTGAAGCTAACAGCCGGCACACAAAGGGTGCCCGCGGATGCTATCAGCTCAGGAATGCAGCGTGATGACGTCATCATGCTGCACACCAGAGCTGATTGCACCAGCTCTGTCGCCCCCCACTCGGTGTGTGTGGGGCCTTAAGTAAGATAAAAGTTAAATATTGAGGCGTATAATGTCAAATTGGGCATAATGTGTGTATTGCTCTCTTTTTATATTTATAGATTTGTTGCCGAATGTAATATTGATATTTTTTCTCTCTCCTCTTTCAGCGTGGATAAGGAGGATGAAATGACCTGCCTAATAAAGGGCTGTAATTTTGTACTGAAAAATATACCTCATGAAGCTTTTGTCTATGTAAGGCATGCAGATCCCGAGTTTCGATTTCAGACCACTCACCCCAACATCTTCCCGTATTTATTAGTTAATATAGGTTCTGGAGTATCGATAGTCAAGGTAAGTTTTTGTTGTGTGAACTGTAATAGTGTAAGATTCTTTTTATGGCTTAAGTTTAGGGTTGATGCCAGCATGCCATCTGAGGCCTTGTTTCCATTGATGCGATTCCGTGCGTTTGTAACCGCGCAACTGAACGCATGGCATAGTTGTCGCGCGTTTTTGCGCGTTTACACGACCCAGAACGTGCCCAGAATACACAGCCGCGTCTGCTATGCCATGCGTTCTTGCGCGTTTTCACGCGTTTTGAAAAGCATCCAATGCATTCCTATGGGCGTGTTTTTTGGGATGCGGTTGGGACGCGGATGCGTTTCAAAATGCTGCAGCTAGCGTTCAGAAACGCGCCCTTAACCACATCCGCGCGCGATTGTGCGCAACCGCACCAGTGGAAACTACATTGAAGTTTCCAATAGATGCGGTTGTTTGCGCTTGCGGCCGCGCGGTTACAAACGCGCGGAAACGCGAAGAATCGCATCAATGGAAACAAGCCCTTAATTACGGCCCCCTATCTACACTTGAAGGGTGGGATGGAGGAGTGCCCCAAACCCCCTCCTGGCGCTGACCCTGCCTATGCTTTGCCATCCTGTTGTCCCTTGAAAATAATCAAAGAACAGTTATCCAGTTATGCTTACTTTATTTTCCATGTTCTAATACCTCCTTTTTTTTCTTCTATTTTGTCAGGTAGATACCGAGGACAAATTTGAGCGGATTGGAGGAAGTTCGATAGGTGGGGGGACTTTCTGGGGACTTGGAGCTTTGCTCACAAAGACAAAGGTCAGACATTGCAACAGTTTGCTTTTTGTTGATGACTCGATCTTTTAAACAGTTTGGATTTCTGTGTTGCAGTTCTCAAGGAATTTTTATTTTCTCATGTAACCTTTTACCCATATTTATTGCCAACAGAGATTTGATGAATTATTACAATTAGCTGCAAAGGGACAACACACCAATGTTGATATGCTCGTGAAAGATATATATGGAGGAGCATACCAGATTCTTGGGTTAACGGGCGACCTGATTGCCAGCAGCTTTGGCAAGTCGGCCACAGCAGACAAAGGTATGACATGTAGACAGATATTTTTTGGATCAGAGGATGATCAAAGTTAGTGTAATTGAGAAGACCTAGTTGTGTTCTGTATCTTGTCTACCATCAGTTATATAGTAGATGGCAGTGGACAGTATTGAGTACACTACTATATATATATATATATATATATATATATATATATATATATATAATACCCGCACAAGGGTACCAGGATAGGTCTGGGGGAAGGCAAAGTACACTAACTGTATACACAGGGATGGGACACACATGAACTACAAAAAAAAGTCCATGTGTGCCCAATTACTGGGTGTGCAGTTTGTGTAGTCAATTGTAGACTTATATAAGGTTTCTGCCAGTTTTTTGATCTTGGTGCAATCTTACAATCTTTCCATACAATTTCTGTACAATCAACTTTTTTTCTACCAAAACCATGTCATATGAGGACCCTAAATCTTCCAAGAACTATGTATTCTATCAGGGAGAACCTGGCACCACATAGTTGTTAGGTATATCTAATGGAAATTGGAGTGTTCTAGAGGTTTAGGTTTGGGCTTTAGATTCCTGTGCTTTAGCATAGACATTGGTAAAGCTATAACTACTAAAATACTAAAATACTTATGTAAAGTTTATAGATCCATCACTATAACTCGTCAAATGTGGTGTACTGATGCCAGCATTCCAATATCAATCAGTGTGTATATATATATATATATATATATATATATATATACATACATATACACCAGCCTCAAGGGGATTATATAATATATATATATATATATATATATATATATATAAAACCAGCCTCAAGGGGACTTTTATGCTTCAAATTTACACACAATCTCTCAAAAACACAAATTGAGTTGAAAGAGTGTGCAGAATATTGGTGTAGTGGAAGAATGACTTGTTGTTGCCTTTTTAATTAACTGCATTTTCACACTATAAGAAACACCTCATTGTTTGGGGAGAAAAATACATAAAAGGAGTCTGAGTCACAGCCATTCTCATATAAAGTGAATAATATACAGCATGTTCCAGCAAAGTGGCCAGGACTGGGCCATGCAGTTCTATTCCCTCCGGTTAAGCCGAAAGGCCAGTGCTGGGAGGGAAGTCTCAGTTCCATAAGGAACAAATAGGTTAAGGGTGGAGGGCTAAAACTTTAGCATATGACTCTACATTAGCAGTACCCATTCCCTAAACCTATTGTCCAACCATCACATTTTACAATCTCGCACTAACAATGTGCACACGAGCAACTCTTTACATATGGGAGGAAAGGTGAGTCACATAATATTTGTGTTGCAATGTGGAATCATTCTTCGACGCTCCACCTCCCCTATGACATAGCGCAGTGGTGGCATGGAAAATTAGACGTCACTTCTGATGTCTACTTTCCCATGTCCCCATGTGCCAGCAGCATCTGAATTGTGTGACATGGGGGCAGGCGGAGCGTTACCCAATGCAGATCTCTATTGGTGGAGGGAGCGAGACCGGAAACATCTCACTTCTCCATCTTGCAACCTGGAGGACCGGGCACTCCAGATAAGGCAAGCAGCCAAGAAAGGTAAGTATTTATTTTTCTTTTTAGGGGTCGCTGTCCAGCCCATGATGGCTGTGGAGTTCAAGAGAGCTTTAGAGGAGTGAGAACTTTTATATAGGAGAGGTGATCAGGGTGAAGAATAGGACCTTTGCGGTTAGGATGATGTCTTGAAATATATAGGAGATTATATATATAGGAGGAGACTGTGGAGTGCTATGCAGTATTGTGTTTTTTTTTTTTAGTAGCCAGTGAGGGCATTTGGCAGGGCTGAAACCAACATTTCTGAAAGTGACGAATAATTCTATTCCCAAATAAAAGCCGCTTGGGCTAGGGTTTTGTATATTAGGTTATATATGGGTGTCATCTGGGAAGAACTGGAAATATGAAATCAGACTCCCCCGGGTAATTCTCCTTCCAGGAATCTTCCACAATGACAGCTCACATAATGGTAAACCATCTTGTTACATCAATGCATTGATGTTTAGGAAACAATACAATGATGTGCATTTTTTTCAACTTCTTGTCCTGTAGTTAAAATCTTCTATCTATCTTCCTCCCACTTGGACAGTGAGGTTGACCTTCATGTTAAACATGTGAGGACCCATTTGGTGTCCCAGGGAATGTGAAGGAGCGGGTAGCAGCTTGAATTTTTTATTGTGGATAGTGTATGGCAGGTTCTAAGCTGCTGTCCAGTTGGCTTTTGACATTTTCTATTTTTGGAGATCACACTTCCTCTCTTGCAGACTGAAAGTTAAAGGATATATTTTCAATGTGAAGGATATCCACAGTGGGTAATAAAGCTTGGCCATACAAGAGTTGATTAAACGATCAATCGCATCCAAAGGCTCGAAGAACGAACCATAGATACACACCATCTTTGGCAATCTATACCTGGCCAATACTATGTATGGGGACAAGTACAAATGGTGATCGAACAGGGATTTATTGACACGTCGGATCTCTGTTCGATTGATATTTTTTGGAGCAGGATCCATCGCTGCGGGTGGGCAGTTTTCGATTCCCCTATGATCACAGTGAATGTGCACATTGATCATTCAGAAGTTGAACGCTAAATTGACATGTGTATGGCTGGCTTAAATCTCCTTAGGGAACACTTTCCATACCAATCTGACAGTGGTCGACTGATCTACCCACTAAAAATGCTTAGATATACACTAGTTATGTAACTTGTTGACTTCAATGGTGTCACCTGTGGAACATCCTTGGAAAGGGAATTGCTGGTAAGTCTAATTCAATATTTCTCTTCTGTACCCTAGAATTCTCCAAAGAAGACATGGCAAAGAGCCTACTGCACATGATCAGCAATGACATTGGCCAGTTGGCGTGTCTGTATGCCAAACAGCACAACCTCTCTCAGGTGTATTTCGGGGGCTTCTTCATTCGAGGTCATCCGGTCACAATGCACACCATCACCTACAGTATCAACTTCTTCTCTAAGGTGGGACTTACACAGAGAAATCTCTTGGGCTGGCCACAATCTAGCCTAAGAAATGATGTGATGTTTACTATCTGAGTACCTCAGACACAATTCGGATGTTTCAGAGTGAAATATGGCGTGGTAGAAACACTTGCCATCGTCTTCGACCTCTTTTACACAAACTACAGATAGACTTAAAGGGGTACATGAATACAATATTGTTAAGTGAATGAATAAATGTTTGGCAGCTAGTAATAGCATGTATATTCGACATGGCACCTGGTCATTCTCTATTTAGCAACACTTGGGGTAAAGGGATGAAAGGCAGTTTAATGTGTTGAATGTAATTTGGTGCCAATGTGCTATTAATATATTATTCATATAATATAATATTTTCAGACTACTGTTGCCACCCCCCGGCTGTCCTGCCAGTAGTTATACAGTCTATTACTATGATAAAGAAATCAACCATCTATGTTCTGCTCTATGTGGCAGAACTGTGTAATCAAGTAGACTAGACTATATGCGTTTTTATAGGCATCCGTTTCTATGTATATATACAAAAACACAAGTTTTTCACATTACATCTGTGTTTGCATTTTTTAAATCAATAAAAAATGCATACAGCAGGGTGTTTTAAAAATCACATTGGGAAACGCTTTGTTTTTAAAAATGCATCGCATGCAGTGTGAATTTTAACATTGGTTGTCTATGTAAAAGTGTGCGAAGTAAAAAAAAAAACGCAAGTGTTTTTAAAACACAAAGCATATAGTGTGAAAGGGCTCGAAGACCAATGCTTTGCCAGGTAAAACACACTTTGTGTATTCAGTTGTTTGCCTGGAGTTTTATTTAATATTGAGTTAAAGAAAACCAGTAGGAACAAAAAATATGTACAGGTTTGTTTTTCTGGGTGGGGGCTCTAGTACAGCACTGAAGGTTACAAATTGCTTTCCAGTGGCTTCAAACTAATTTCAAATTGAGGAAACATAGAGGTGAAAGGGAATGTTACATATTACAACCTGATTGTACAATTTTTGTGTTTTACTAAAACTTTGTAATATGAGGAGCTTTCTACACTACCCAATTACTCTGTTCACATGCAAGGAGGTCCTTTATTACACGGTTGCTGGTAGATTTTAAGGTAATTGTACAGAGTACAACTGGCCATACTCCTTCAGATCTTTCTGTCAGATATCCTTTAGATCTACCAACAACTATGTAGTGCCGGGTCCTCTGCGACTGAACACAGGTAGACAGGATTGTTTAGAATGTCCCTCATAACACATGGTTTTGGTAAAACAAAAGGAGATCCAAAGGAAATCTGACAGAGAAATCTAAAGGTGTATGGGGGCCTTAAGATCTCCTTTTTTTTTTTTTTTTTTTTTAACTAAATCCATGTAATATGAGGGACATTCTATACAATCAAGTCTACCTGTTCAATCGCAGAGGACCCTATACTGCATAGTTGTTGGTAGATCTAAAGAATATCTGACAGAGAGATTTAAAGGTGTATGGCCAGAAGAGTTATTGGGGTAATACAGATAAGAAGTCCAGGCGTGATATTAACCGTCTTTAGCTATTAAAAAGCCCATAGATTGGGGAAGCAAAGATCTTCTGCTAATATAGATATTACTTAGAGAAACCTTTATAGCAATTAGTATTGTCAATTATCAGAGCTTAAAGCGGACCTACCACATTGTAGGTCACTTTGCACTATCGGCATCAGGCTGCCAATAGATAGGGCAATCACTGTCCAAAAAAAATAAACCTAAAAGCAGGAGGGGCGAGTTTTTCCGAGGTAGCCCCTCCCATGCTGTGGCGTTGCGCCTTGGGCGCTTGTCATAGCTGAAAGGGCTCCCGGGAAATCATCCCAGCTGTGTCTCCAGCCCATAATGCTCTGCCTGTCCTCTGTGACGTCACTGTCACAGCCGATTCACTGTGCAGCTCCTGTCTTCTGTCTCCTCTCTGTCAGAAAATCCCCCTCCCCCTCCCTCCCTCCCCCTTCTCTGTCTCGGAGTTCGGCATTCTTGTGTTGCCAGCTGTCAAATGTTTTCCTGATAAAAGCAGGAGGATGGAGGATACGGGAGCTGTTAGGGCAGAAAAGTAAACAATGACAGGCACATGGGAGGTGTTCTGTCAGTGCAGCGCCCCAAATCTCCTACAGTGTCATCCTTTAGCTTCACTCCTGTCTCCTATGCAAACTGCAACACACATATGCAGTACATGGATCTCTGGAAGGACCAGAACTGACCTCCCATACCAAACCCTTTGGGATTGGTAAATATGTCTGCAGGGGAGGGGCACCTTAGTAATATCCAACAGAATGGACGGAAGTGGCTTCAGGGGCCAGTACTGAAGATGGTGCCTTAGGGAATGAGGAAGTGAAGATTGTAAGTACCTTTTTTTCTCTGTGTAGCAGTTTTCACAGATGTATACTGCTGACAGGTGTGTAATATATCCATGTAATGTATGTGAGGGATTTTTTTTTGAGTTTACAACCGCTTTAAGGATGTAGGGTTAATTGACTAGAAGATAAGGAGCCAGATACACTTGTTGCTCAATGACAAAGCGTTCAATCAGTTTTGGAAATAATGTTTAGCCGTTTAAACTGTATTCCAGAGTTTAGAACTTCTGTATTCATTTGCATTCCCATTCCAGCCCCTCTTTCATTCATGAATAGTACAATAATCCCGAGATCTTTTATGCTGTGACCTTACAGGGACATCGGTTTTCTTGTTCTTGCAAGTGTACCTATGTATGACTTAACACTATTATTCATAAAACTACAACAAAAGTGACAGCTTTCTAAAAGGATGCAGAGGTAGTAAGAAGCAACAAAATTTAAGGAAAATTCCAGTGTGATCCATGTCGTATAAAAGCACCACCCTTGTGGTGCTGGACAGGGACTGCAATCCTTTGTGTGACTATATCACAGCCAATAAAAGGTAATGATCTGTGTATAGGGAGAAAATACACTCCTTTTTTAGTTCCTAAAAATATACACTGCATGAATCTATTCATGCCTCAGTACCTTGGCTTTAAAAAAAAAACAAAAAAAAACCAAAGTTTAAAATATGTTGCCTGATTTTCATTTTGTAGGATCATAGGACTCAAACTAGATTAAATCCAACAGTAGTAATAAAGGAACAGGGGTTATAAATCCAGATACATCACATTATCCTTTACCCAGTTTGCTCAGAGATGTAGCAAAGCAGAAAGTGTCTAATGTGAGTTGGGAATGTGAAATTTCACTATTCTAACCACTTCATGTATATCTTCCTTCAGTCAGCTCCATTTGATTTATACAATGTTCATTGCTGAGTATCTAACAGCATATGGTTCACTTAATTTGCATTCATGAAATAGCAGTTCAACCCAACTCACACTATTGTTTCCTGTAGACTTAACAAACATTGTTATTGTGGGTGTTTTATAGAGATTATAGACTTCCGGAAGATTATATCTATATATGCAGACACAACACTTCACAGTAACAAGGAGACACCCTACTTTCATATATGGAGTTTCTATACTGCACAGCTAACACACCCAACACAGGGAGAGTATAGTTTATATGTAGTATATAACTGGTTTACTTCTTATTGGATGCCATAATATCCATATAAATTCTAGGATATCTTCTGCTCTTTTACAAGTTCACTTTTTTTAGTATTGGTGCAACATTTTTTTGACAGCTTTCTTTTATACTATTCTGAGAGCAATAGGTAGGCTGCCATTGTTATATTTTGTTATGCAACATATAGTTGCTTGGCTGTCATGTGCATCTTATTGCTTTGATTCCTAATGTGTCACAGACTAAAATAAGTCATGCAGACTGTGTCTGTTCCAAATCAGTGATTGAAGTTGTGTTAGTATTGAAGTTGTGTTAGCCAAGTGTGGCTTCCTACAAATTTCTCGGTGCAAGAATTCTTCTTCTTAACATTGTCCTAATAAGCACAATGAGACTGTCATTGCTGACCAGCCATTGCTTGAAAGTTCTGGTTGGTGCTGGCAATGCCCTCTGCCTTCTGTACTATTATGCTAGTGCCCTGAAACATAGGCTTCTGACTTTTTACAACTTATAGAAACATATATATATATATGAATAAACTGGTGTCACAGGCGTTTTTAGTAAATCCCATGAGGTTCTAATGAGATTTTAGGATTCTGGTATATGATCTTCATGCAGTTACTGACAACCGCTTCATCTAATCCGTATCGGCAACCCAATACAAATAATATGAGAATTCAGAAGTATACAGTCCGACAGATGTAACTCCCGGAATTTAGAGGCTAATTGGACTCTTATGACTCGTCTTTTAAATTACTTGTATATTTAAAAGTATAATGAAGTTTTTACATTTTTTTAAATTATAATTAGGGGGAAGTCCAGGCACTATTTCTCAGGCATGAAGGCTACCTTGGGGCAATAGGGGCGTTTCTGAAAGGAGCTGAGCAGGACAGTGAGTATAAGAAAAATATATATCAAGTTTTTTTGTGGTTTTATCAAAGAAAACATTACAGAAGTTTGTTTTGTAAGACTCTGTCTCTACGTTTCCTGTTTAACTTGTTAAAGTAAGGGTTTGTTTCCACTTGTGTGGAAGCCGGCGGCGCGATTGCCGCCGCTAAGAACCGCATCTCATGCAGTTTTTAGCGGCGGCCATTGACCTCTATGGCCGCGGTCAGTGCTGGACGGCCGCAGACCAGCCCATTAAACAGAATGGGCGCGGATGTATCCGCGCCGTGCACAACCGCGGGCTTCCGCTTTAAGTGGAAACAAGCCCTAACAATGGTGCACCACCCAGCCATGTTTGTAAATATTTAGATGTATTCTCTCACTATCAGAGCATCTGTGTCAGCTCAGTGTCTAGGTGTAAAAGTTGCCATACACGGGTCAGTTTTCCAATCAATTCCCTAGTAATTGACTGCCATACTAGTTCGATCAAAGTTTGGTCGAACAGGGAACCAACATGTTGGTAAATCCCTGTTTGATTGCCATTACCCTGGTCTCCATCCAAAAGGGTTGCGCAAACTGGCGCTCATCGATTCACCGTTCAATAGTCAAACGCTGGAGAGCAGCGTGGTGACGCTGTGTATGCCTTACCTTAAGGCCTACATGAAAGATGACCTGTCTCCTTCAGTAAGGGCAGTATAGTAACTACTACTAATTGCCATTGCCTTTTAGGTGCATTTTGGTGCAACTTAATGTAACCTTTATTTTGAGATTTTAGAATTCCACTCCACCCAAAGTCCTGAGCTGGGACATCTTGACAGCCAGCCTGATAATTCTGCTTTTATAAGTAAATATGAATAAAGAATACTAAGATATGAATAAATAACAAAACATTCTTGTAGTCCCTATAAAATAAAGCTGCTTCTACATTATCTTATTGGTGGTCATTCAGATTTTTGCAAAATATCTACGGTCTGTCTAGTGACTGGTTGTCCAAAAAAAACTCTGCAGTTTGATTACAGTTAAGCTAGCCACACATGGTTCATTTTTTAGCGTTCAATCAACGTTAGATTAGATTTAGTAGGTTGTAATTAAAAATCTATTTTAATTTAATCAATGTACACCACTTGGGGAGTACGATTATTGTTAAATTTCGACTGAAAAGTTAATCGAAGTAATCCAAAATCGTCGATTGAAATTATCCTATGATCAGAAGTGATGTGTTAAAAGGAAGTAGCCCCACACATTGAGTATCATTGACTCGACCAATAAAAAGCTGCAAGGAATGTAGTTCGATGATTGTACAATCAACCAAAAATTTCCAACCTGTCCGATCACCATTCAATCGAAGATTTGACAAAAATCTATTTAATAATTGTCGATTGTACTATGTGGGCAGAAAAAAAAAAGATTTTCTTTCAATCGATAAAATTTTTCATAAAAAATCGTTGATGCTGAAATCAAACCAAGTGTGGCTAGCTTTAAATAGCAAATAGTCAAACATCATTGTTTGGGATTCCATCCACATGAACGTATTGGCTTTGCCTGGAATGCAGTGCAAATGGCATGCTTTTTCTTTCGTTGTGTACGTCTAGATCCTAATATGTACAGTTGGGGAGAGAATTATGCCGGCAGTTCCGGGCTGATGAGTACATCACCAGATGTCTACCCTATGCAGAGATCCCGGAGCGGGACGGTAAGTCTTGTGAATAAATGAACTATACAGATCCCAATCACATTCACCCAGACAGAAACCAAGTACCCCGGCGTGAGCTCTTCTCACTATTCCACCCATTTCCTGTAAGATCAGATTTGCACAACATCACACAGGTTGCCTTCTGTATGCTGTACTGTGGGGAACCTTCTTTATAATATTAACATTGTCGTGTGTGTTTAATTTTGTGTTGTGTTTGTTTGACATCTTAATGTCCATTTAATGCTTTTATCTAATACACTGGGTGAGCTAAAGTATATACTGGGATCTAGAGTTTTCCCCATTAGGAAAACATTCAAGTACATGGAAAATCTGATACATTTATAGGTACATGCTTTTTAAATGCCTAGGTTTGTATATAACTTCTCTTTATGGATATTTGTCCTGACCTTTTAGTTCTGGTTCAACAAATACATAAGAACCTTTTGGACTGTATTCTAGTGGTTGTCCTTGACACGTCAACGTCACACATCCATGACAACCAATGGAGGATGCTGCGTTATTATTAACGGGCGCTCTATTAAATGGTCAAAACGCACCCAGAAAAAATGTATTGAGAATGGATGCGTTATTCCCACCAACTGCAAGGATTTCGATGCAGCGATAACTTGCCCCCTTAAAGCCTATGGGTTAAAGCGCACTTTGTGTCATGGGCCTTAAAATGTCTGTGTCTCCATTGTGCCAAAATGTGGACACAGTGGAAACTAAGACTAGGGCTCCACTATGCGCTTGGATGCACTGACATCAGCGCATCCAACAAGCACAAGCCCCCCTCTATTTACTCTGTCAGGGGCATGTTATCTGATGTGCTACATAGTGCTACCAATAAAGTGGACCCTTTAAATTAATGAATCATTGACTGTCAATGGGTGTGTCATCCGTCAAGCCTCCGTTGCATTAAGTTGCATTAACGCAATGGATCGGGAGCTATGATGGGTTGTGTAGACAGCCCTGTCATAGCCCATTTGCATTCAATGGGCAGCTTGTTCATGCAGGGATTTTTGCGCAAGTGGAGTCATAGCCGAACTGATGGGTATACATGTTCCAAGTCGATTAAAGTAATATATATTGTGGGGAATCATACCATTGGTGCCAAAATATTTGCTTTTTAAATGAGAACAATAGCAGCCACTAGATCTCTTAAGCTGGCCATACACGTGTCGGATTCCATGGCCAATTGATCACTCGCCCAATTGATTCTGGCGATCTCAGCGGGAATGGGAGCTGCAATCAATCAGCCAACATGTTGGTTCTCTGTCGGATCCAATTCTGAGCCCCCGATCAATTGGACGCGATCACTCGGACAAGGTGCTATGCAGTGATCGGATCCTCTTAATTGGCTGATGGATTGCAGCTCCCATTCCCGCTGAGATCGCCGGAATCAATTGGGTGAGTGATCAATTGGCCATGGAATCCGACACGTGTATGGCCAGCTTTAAAGTTTTAAGCTGGCCATACACCTTTTAGATCTTCAGATATCCTTTAGATCTACCAACAACTATGTAGTGTCGGATCCTCTGCGATTAAACACAGGTAGACTTGATGGTTTGGAAGTCCCTCATATTACATGGTTTTGGTAAAACAAAATGAGATCTAAAGGAAATCTGATGGAGAAATCTAAAAGGTGTATGGGGCCCTTAGGGAAATTTATATTGAAGGCAATATATGCATTGCCACTGCTGACCGGTCCTTCCAAAACCACTAGCTGTTTGACTAACATTTAGACGAACGCTGGTGCGCAGCTCGGTGAGATTTTACTAATACAGAAAGTTTGGTGTCCAAGTGATTCCCTGTATTGGCTATTCGAACCCGTTGAAAAAGCAAGCCTTTGATATGTCTCCGATCCCTTCTTCAGGCTTATTATAAAGTAAATCAAAAGAGAAACCCAAAATCCTTCTATGTTATCATCATATATTATTTTTTTATTGTCTTTGTATAACTGGTGATTGTGCTGAGTTTCTTATTCATTCTTGTCACAGCTTTGTTTTCTGCACATTCTTACATAACTTTTTTCTGTTTTTACTCTTTCCTTTCATAACTCATAACACCAGTTTTCAGTAAGTAATTCTGAATGATGCTTGTAGATTGTGTCGCTTTTTGCATTTGATGCTGCTGTAAAAGTCCAATCCCAGACTCCACTAAAATGGGGGAGGCAGGCGTTTTCGTGGTATTCATAGAATTTACCAGAATCCAAAATGTCATTTTTAATTTTGGAAAATTAGTTTGTGATGCTTGTCCTCTTAAAACAGTGAGCACAATTTGGGGGACCACACTGGCTGCTTTAGCACATCTTATGACAATTGTGATTAACAATACTTTGACAGAGGGCTTACTACAGTATTAAGCAGCAATATGCGGTCTCCTGCAATTACAATTGTGGTGTGGAGGCCACAGGCGATTCTTTTCCTCTTTTGAAGTGGGGAAGCCCCCTTGATCGCACCCATAGAGAATAAATGGGCGCGTTTAAAAAACAGTGATTTGAGACACGTTTTTTCAATGAGTCCCTTCAGCTCTTTGGGCGCGATCGGCTTCCCGAGGCCCGCATTCAAAAACACAGTGGGCTGCGTTTTAGATTGTGGGCCGCACCCGATCACCATGAGATGGCTTCAGTAGGGACAAGCCTTAATGTGGTCTAATCAATAGTTAGCTGGGCTCAAGAGTTTGCAAAATGTATGTATTCCTCCTGTGACTTTTCTACATACATCTGCCTTATACAGTAGTTTCCATTGCGACTAGTCACATGTTTTTGTACATTTTAGTTTTAGTTCTTACTGCAAATACAGTGGATCCTCAAGATATGACCAAGATGTTAATTCCGACATACAATCAAAGTTTCGATTTATGACCAGTATTAATGCTTTCCAGACTCCCTCCTGCAGCAGAAAGTGTTAATGACACTTTAAAGCATAGACTTCTGTACAGCCATTAGGAACTCTTTTGCCTGGGAGTTGCACCCAAGGACCCCGGAGGTGTCCAGGAACTTGGCTCTGATGCCAGATATATGATCATGCACGGGGGGTGTAAGCAAGGACCCCAGAGGTGTCTAAGAATTTCTCTCTGTGCTGAGGACGATCAGTGCATTATGGCTCCAAAAAGGACAGATGGGGGAAAAAGGGAGATAAGAGGGCAATTACAATTGAGCAGAAGAAAGGGTCTTAAATTGCTGTTTAAGTTGGGGGTGGTTTTCTAGCAAAAAAAATACACTCTACACTCTAGAGCAGATTTTTGCCATTTCCATTATTTCCTATGGGAAAAGTAGTTTTGACTTACAACTAGCTTGACTTACAATTCTAGCGGTTTGAGGTTTTCGCGCCATTTTTCATGACACGAAAACCTCATGTCACCGGCAATCGTGGCGGAGTACACTGTACTCCGCCATGCTTGCCGGCTCTCCGCCCAGCTCTCTGCACGCCGCCGACGTCAAATAGACGCTGGCAGCGTGTGGAGAGGAGAGCAGTGATGACGCCGAAGACACGGGGCCGGAAGGGCTCCATGTGTCGGCGGCTCTTCTACAGAGCCGCCGGCACACAGGGAGACGGCGGTTTTGCCCGATCTCGGTGCGGGCACAGTTTGATCAGCGATCAAACTGTGCCCGAACTGAGTTCGGGCAAACCGCTAGGGAGGTTAATTTGTTCTGAAGGGTTGGTTGTAAGTCAAGGGTCCACTGTATTACTCCTGGTTTAGGGATTACTATAACATGTTGAGTTCTAAGTATGACAATGTTATAGTGCCACCAAATGTTTACAATTAATACATTTATTCCACATGTATAGACTGCCTATAGATATAAATAAAGGGATGTATATGTAAATGTGCATTGTCTTTGTTGCTGGCTTGTGTGTATATATATATACATATATAAGCCCAGCCTAGACTTTTGTGATGTCTTCTATGGGTTGGATGCTCTGACATAAAATGTTTGTTTGGTGTGCGTTGGAAGAGGAGTAGTCTTATACGCCGAGAATATCCCAAGCTCTATATTTTACCTGGTAAAGTTGGGGGTCATCTTATACGCCGGAAAATACGGTATATAATGTCTGCAGGCTCTATGCTGTGCCCACACATTAGTTTTGTCATCTATATAGACTGTAGGTTTTATACTCAGGCCAGACCTTGGTGCTGGTTAAAATATAGACTGTTTTGTCTGCAGTTTGACATGTTGGAGATGGACCGGCTAGAGCGACAACTAGTAAACCTCCCTCTGCTTTTTGATCCGTCTTCCTATGTCCCTGATACAGTGGATCTTACAGAAGATGCTTTGGCTCGGGAATACTGGCTAACGTGCTTTGAAGATGCTTTGGACGGAGTGAGTATATGTTTATGTATTGTAATATGTGTTGTCATTTGGGTAGTGTTTGGGTTTCAACTGCAGAAACGAAAGAAAACCTTTATATACAGCAGAAAATACAAAGGTCTGCTTACAGTAAGCCACATTGTTCCATTGGGAAAAACCAATAGTAAACTATTGAGCACAAGCAGTCCAGCTTTCTTTTTATGAAGACTTTTACCAACCCTCTTATAAACTCGAGTATAAGTGACCTGAATATAAGCAGATATACCCACATTTACCTAAGACACTTAGCTGCTGCGTTTTCTACCCTCTGCTTTTACCTGTGTCATGCAGTTTTTCTAACGCACAGAAACGCACAATAATAATATTGGGTTTTACTGATCCCGGTTTGAGTAGCGGTTGAGAAAAACCCAGACTCCGGACGAACTGGGTTGGTCTCAACCACTAGGGAGGTTAATGTATAATGTATGCAAGTGTGAACCATGCTAGCCTGCTGTGTTGTGGTATCTCACTACTGTATACTTTTAGAAATGTGGCATGCTGTGTATTGTAGTCCATTTTAGGAAGATTTCCTTCCCATCCCAAGAAATGGGCGAGAAAATGCAATGGACAATGCACCCACTGCTAGGGCACAAGGCTGGAACCTCAGTGCTCCCCCTCGGTGCATGGCTGCTTGCCAAACCTCGGGAGCTCTGCTGAGTTTTACCTTCACAGTGTGATGGTAAAGATCTGCTGTGTGATCGCGTGTGTGTGCGCTGCCCGATCTGAGCCAAGGGGACTTTTTCTGCTTATTTTGGGGGATGAAAACTGGCTTATAATCTAGTATATATGGTAGTTCTGTTTAAATGTTCATTCTTGCCTATCCAAAGCCTCTGCGTCATGAGATGCACAGAATAATTTTCTCTAAGGCAAGAGAAAGGTGATGGTTTTCTCTGTGCTATGGTCCATGGGTGGTGAAGTCCATCGGTGGGTGGACTTGTGATGTACATGGGATGCCTTTAATCTCTGGTGATGGATGAATCTGGGCAGCATTCAACCCAGAAATCTGAGGGCTGGCTTTAACCACAGACATTTCCCCTATTGCTAAATATTTTTTTTATATTGATAAGGTCGCTAAACGTGCTGTCGCCAGTCAGCTGGATGCCAAGGATGCCATAGATCGGGCAGAAAAGTTTCAGCAGAAGTACTGGAACAAATTACAGACTCTCAGGCACCAGCCCTTGTGAGTATGTTGGTTCTGGTACCCCTACAAGGTGTACATTGACTTTGTATGTATCTAGGTTCACAGAAGCTGCATGATTACCCCTTATGGAGCCAAGGAAACTTAAAAATAAAAAAATAAATAAATATATCACCATATTTGCAGAATAAATAATGGGAGGCTTTAAGGGATTGTTTCTTTTCATGTTGTATTACAGATTAGATTTGCTTTTTCATATGAAATTTTTATTTTCAAAATTCGTCCAGAAGTGTAGCAATATGACACCATATTCATACATGCTTAAAATCTCTTTCAGTGCTTATGGATCGTTGACAGTTCGGAGTTTGTTAGACACTCGGGAGCACTGTTTAAATGAGTTTAATTTTCCAGATCCTTACTCAAAGGTGAGCGCCAGTTTCTGCATCTATACATTTCTTGTTAGCCAGATCTCTGTAAGCAGTGATAGAGAGGTAAGTGCCACTCTTGTGGATTGCAAAAGTAGCCGAATATCTTAGCTCAATATCACTTGTATAGTGTACAGTGGAAAAGGTTTCTCATTCTATTCTTCAGGAGTTCCTATGGGACAGGGCCAACAGAAAAGTTGTTCACGGAGAGAAGTGGAAAAAAGATAGGGGGTTACCATATTTTTCGGACTATAAGACGCACCGGACCATAAGACAGTTTTTAGGGCAGAAAATCCAGA
>CM070038.1:86064973-86076822 GCA_036250615.1 Ptychadena robeensis
TTCTGGGCCCCTGATCAATCGGACCTGATCGATCGGACAAGGTGGGCTGCACGCGATTTCCGGCACGATCGTTTGGCATGCACGCGCCCAGAATCCCCTGTACCATGCAGAGATGATGGGGTAGATGTTGCTAATATGCTGCTCAAAATTTGCAGTTTGGAAATACGCTCAATTAGAAATAAATATCAGACTGGATGTCCATACTGTAATGTAATGGGTAAAGCGTTCGGAACAAAATGATGCCACAACCTTTGAGAATAGTTGGGCTACTATTGTCTATCCTGTAAAGGTCTGTGTGTCCCTCAATGCATATGCCTCCCCAGACCCACCACATACTGATCCACCATAATACTGGACAATCCTGCAGGGAGCACAACTTTCACCTCGGCTGCTCTAGACCCTTTCATGTCTGTCACATGAGCTCAGAGTGAACTTACCTTCTCTATGAAAAGCACAGGGAACTATTGCCGGACCTGCTCATTCTGGTGTTCTCTGCAAAATATGAGCCTAAACCTTCATAGCTGGAGAAACAAGAACATCTGGTCATTCGGCCTCTTCATATGCATATATTATGTATTTTGCTGCATTTATTCACTTTGAATCCTTCATACTTAAAAAGTACTAAAGTATTGTATGCAAATAGCATAGAGTCACAAATATGAGACTTCCCCTACCTGGCCATGTCATCAGTGATGAGAACCTTTCCTGAGTGGTCTGAACTTTCTCTGATTGTGATACTGAATCGTCCATAGTGCTATCTTCTCCTTTCACTGCACATGTCCCTGTGTGGGTGTTATGGGAGGATATGTCAATAAAATTTCCTTTAATATTGAATTGCTGTATAATATGTTATGGAAATTGGAAACTGATGTTCTTTCATGTTTAATTCAGTGTCTTGGAGTCAGAACCCGAGTTTGGATTTGAGGAGGCAAAGACAAAATTACAAGGTTGGTTTGATGAAAATACATATTTTAGCATAATTTTTACTTTTTTATGTTTTGTAAGAAAACTGCAAGTTGTCTAGTCCTTGCTTCTTACAATGTCAGCAGCATCAAGTATCCATGTAGCATAGTTCTAGTTATTTCCTTTTGCCTACACTTCCTGTATATTCCTTCTGTTTTTATTCTACAGCAGACTCCCTGTGGTCTGAGTGTCCTATTTATTGTTACCGTATTTTTTTGACATAAGATGCACCCAGTTGTTAGAGCAGGGAAACCAGAAAAAAATATTTGACGTGTTCAAATCAATTTGGTAAAAAAATGGGAATGCAATACCAAATTTCATCCACAAGATGTCACTAGTAGCACTTTCCGTCACATTACAGCATCTTTGTCACACATCGGGGAAGAGGGGAGGCAAAGGGGGGAAGCTGCGTGCATCTCTCTGCGTTTGTGTGTCAGAGATAGATGGGAGAGATACCAGCTGGCAGCTCTTTCATCTGTCTCTGCTCTTCATTGGTTATATCAGTGGGACTCCATGGATACAAACAATGCAGCACATCTGACAGCTTCTCCACCTCCCTGGCTAATCTTGCCGGGACAGCGAATACTCTGGTGGGGAGCCAAGGCACGGCCACCTGCGGACAATTTCTGGGGTGGAAAAGTGAGTCTTTTAGTCCAAAAAATATGGTATATTGGTCTAGGTATTTGTATAACTCTTAGGAACCTGAAGTTAAGTGCAGTGTGTCTTGTCCTCTGTCTGATTTTGCTGGCTGTTACATTAGTACAGTACTCGAACCCTAAAGATTTATTTTATTATGTTTACTGTTTGTTATGTCTTATATATTGCTATATGTTGTACTAAATTCGTTGTTAGAAGTACAGTAGAATAAGTCACATTTGTGTTCTGCTTGCTTTTTTTTTTTCTAACAGCAAGACCTTGGCTTGTGGACTCCTACTGCGAATGGATCAAAAGATTAAAGGTAAAGTTTGTTTATGATCGCCGCTTAACAAAATTACTTTTTCAATGTTGCAGATATGTTAACCCTCTGAGCATTTCCCACGTGGCACAGTTTTTTCATAACCGTGCCACGGGCAATCGCGGCGGAGCACAATATGCTCCGCCGCGATTGCCTGCTCAGCTGGAGGTCATTAACATAAGCCCGGCGTCACTGGAGACGCCGGACTTATGCTGATGAAAAGCGACGCCCCTCCAGTTTGACGGAGGTCTATGGCGCTGCCTACCCCCGCCCCCTTCGCGTCACTGGTGACGCGATCGGGGGCGGACCCGGAAGCATCGGCATACATGCCGGTGCTCCCGACCGCCGTAAGCAGACGGCGATACCTAGAGCGCGGCTCTAGTTAACTGGGGCTGAGTTTCATGATGCATGAAACTCAGCCCGAGTTAACTTGGGCAGAACGCTCAGAAGGTTAATGACTTGTTAAGCCTTCCAGTGATTGGTGGATCAGTGCTGTGGTGCAAGACTAAACACAATCATTTTTAAAAAGTGTAGGCAACTAAATTTAAGGAGAAATTAATGTAGGTCTACGGGTAGCCATACACGGGTCAAAAATTCTGTTCAATCGACCCAAAAAAATCGATATTTTAAAGTTAATCGAATGGGAAATGATTCCTGCCCACCTGGTTTGTTCAACCACAAGTGATCAAGATCAAACAAAAATTTTATCGAGATTGATCTGACATGTCGGTAAGGGCCCCCATACACATTTAGATTTCTCTGTCAGATTAACTTTAGATCTCCTTTTGTTTTACCAAAGCCATGTAATATAAGGGACTTTCTAAACAATCAAGTCTACCTGTGTTCAATGGCAGAGGACCCGGCACTACATAGTTGTTGGCAGATCTAAAGGATATCTGACAGAGAGATCTAGAGGTGTATGGCCAGCTTTACTCTGATTTATTATTTCACATGCACATGTTGTTTTTTTGGTTTTATTGCACAATATGATCGAACGCAAAATCATCAACCCAGTCTATGGCTACCTTTTAGGGTATGTATCCACTGGGCAGCATGGGTGCATCATTGTGATAAGTCCATGCCGGCCAACATGTGGATTGCACACGCTTTAGGGCACAAATGTTTTTCTATGGGAAAATATGTTCCATTTAGTTTAATACAGAGTAAAGATTAGAGATTAACCCATCTATCACTACCGCGGCACTAAACAGGCAGAGAGAGGGGGGGGGGGTCTTCTCAAATTACTCTTTACCTTTTTACCTAAAGTTTTTTTTTCCTTTGTATTTTTTGTGTATCCCTCTCCATTAGGGCTTGTCCCCACTTTGGCAGTCGACCGCATGTGTTTTGTCACTAGTTACTGTTCCTCATTTTTTTCTTTATAGTGCATGTTGGTGTAATCGTGCCCATAGAGAATGAATGGACCTGTGTTTTGACCACACCCATTCATGTCTATGAGCGCAATAAGCCGCGGCCAACTGCCCAAGAGGGGATAAGGCCATTTCAAATAATGTAAGTTGTCTGCCACAGTGTGGCCAACCACGCAAGTGGGGTCGAGCCCTTATCGGCAGGTCTAGTGACATTCATGACATTTTTTTTTATATTAAAGCGGACCTACCACCAGATATTTATAAACATCTAGTATTGCATGATCACTCTTGATGTCTTTTACAGTTAAGCATTATACCCTTTCGCATTATACTTGTTTTCCTCTTTTTAGGGTCCTCCACATAAATGTGCCTTAATATTTGTGGACAACAGTGGAATAGACATCATCCTAGGAGTGTTCCCCTTCGTACGGGAGCTGATCTCCAGAGGTACTGAGGTACAGTAATACTAACCTCCTCCCTGTCTGTGTACAGTGTAGAATATATCCGATGAACAATAAACAAGCACAAACCAGTATAAAAAAAAAAGAGAGAAATTACTTCACTGCCACATGATATACATTTCACTCTCCAGCAACATCACCCTCCAGCAACACCTCACAAGAATACATTCTAACATGTTGTAATTTCCAGCTTTGTTGTGTAAAATGTGGTGAAAACTTCATTTTATGCTTTATAACACTTTATAACATGTGTAAGTTGGGGTGTTAAAGCAGGATTTCATCCATTTCCAGGTCATCCTGGCATGTAATTCAGGACCTGCTCTCAATGATGTGACGTATAACGAGTCGCTCATCGTAGTGGAACGTATAGCAGAGATGGATTCAATCCTACAGTAAGTACACATATCCTAGATTTTAGTGGCCATTTCACACTATATGCATTTTTTAAGTGTGCTTTGACGCATATACAAAAACGCATGTGTTTTTCACATTAACCTCCCTAGCGGTCATGACGAGCCCAGGTCGTCCAGAGTTTGTGTGAGGAACAAACTCTGGATGAGCTGGGCTCCCATGAAAGCCACATATCCCCGGAAAGCTACGGCGATTCTCTTTCAAGCCACAGCATTTCCGGGTTTGCACGACGTCGGCTTTCCAGCCCTCACAGCCGGCGTCATTAATGATGGCGGGGGGAGGAGGGGAATTGCAGGCAGTGTGCTGTGTACACTGCTGCGATTTCCCGTACCATGCTGTTAAAAACAGCATGGTATGGGCAGACCGCTAGGGAGGTTAAACATTCCTGTCTCTGAAATTTGGCTCCGCCTATACATTCCAGCAGTAATTTGTGCCTTCTATTCTTGCAATCCTCGGAGCTTTGGTAGATTGAGCTCGGAGGACATAAAAAGTTCATTAGCCTCATGAACATGAAACAGTTCATATACTACTTGTTAGAAATGTTTAAAGCCGCCCATACATGGGTCAATACCAGTGCGATCGACCCACAATCGTTCATAGTGTGGTGACATCACCACTTCAATAGGGACCCTGGTCCTGTGTAACACCGGTGTTGTGAGATATTTTCCTATGGAAGAAGCTGCTGACAGGCAGAGCTGAGAGTGGGATACAGGATGACTGCATGGAGGGGGGCTGTGTGGTCCCCATCCACCATCTACCGGGATTATGTCCTTGCGATCAGTCGTTCTCACTTTAAGGAAGGTTTTTTTGTTTCATATTTCGATTCAATTGACCGCCACGAACACGCACGGCAATTGATCGAACGGAAAATGGAACAGTGTATGGCCGCCTTAAAGTGAATGTCAATTCCTTGGCACATTCAATTTAAAATGCATAAAGCAGCCTTTACTTTTGTTCAGCAGTAGAGGTTCTAGATGTAGTCTTGTTTATACCAGCTCGTCCAGCTGTGACCTGTCAGATCAGCAGTGGACGAGTTGGGTTCGTCAAGCGGAGATCAAAGCCACATGAGCACAAACTCACTCATCCGTGTGGCTCCAATCTAATGAAGAGGCAGCTGCAGAGAACGGTTAACCCCCCCCCCCCCCCCCCCCCCCATGTGATGTCAGGAGGGGCAGGAGTTAAAAAAAAAAAACAACCCATTTGAATAGTGTTTTCTGCATTTTCTGCATCAATACGATTCCCTATGTAAAATACTCCCCTGAATAAATAATCCAGTGTCCCCATGTCCTCCTTCAGCTGGCTTCATTCCGCTTCTCTCCCGATGTTACCTTCTGTTCCTGAATGTAATACACTGACTTCAATGTATTACAATGCTCTCCTATGTAACCTGGCATCTGCAGCGCCATCTAGTGGTTGCAGTGCTAAATTACCTGATACAGTGACTGATTGAAATCTTCATTATCTGATATTGTGAGTTATTTCCAAAGCATCGGAACCTCCTATTATATTCAGGATGTCTACCAGACTCCTGTATGGACATTGGGAAATTACAGGCCTTCAATGTAAAAAAAGTTTTTTCCATTAAAGTCTATGGTGCGCTTTTGGTACAGAAATCTGTACCTCACCAGTGCGCTAGGGAGGTCAAAGAACTTTACTGATGTTCTGTATGGTTGATGCATTGGTATTGGTTTTATTCCAGGTCTGCTCTGCAGAGTGAGAAGCTGATTCTGGTCCAGACAGGTTCCAGCTCTCCTTGCCTTGATTTGAGGTGAGTTCTGATTTACCATATTTTCCGGCGTATAAGACGACCCCCAACTTTTCCAGTAAAAATATAGAGTTTGGGATATTCTCGCCGTATAAGACTACCTCTCTTCCAACGCACACCAAATAATAAAATGTATGTCTACTCTGACTTTCAACCCACAGATCTCCAACACCCTTAGAAGTCCAATCTGATTTTTGTATTAGTAAGGATAGGATAAGTGAAAGCATGTATGCAACAGAGTAGTGCTTTATGCTCATAGGGAAGCAATAGTTTATAGGGGGCTTTTAGTAGGAAGAATTGTGCTCAGGGACCTAATAATGTGCATGGATGTAGTCTTAGGGGTTAGCTAGTAAACCACAAAATTCAAGGTTCTACCATGCAGGGATTTAAAGATATATGTGTTCAATGTAGGCAAGTTAAATGTTGCATATAGGAGTATATCTCTCTGGCGATGAAGGAGCTTTATCTGAGAGCTGGACTTTAGCTGAAATGTAACTTGTGTTGTAGATAGAGGGGTGAAACTCTGGGTGTAAGTAGTAGTAGGTGAGCATTACTGACCCTGAAAGTTTCATCATTATACTATTGGTTTTCGTGCTATGAATGTTCAGTTACAGTTTCACACAGGTTTTGTTTCTACAGCAGAGCTAGAGGGGGAGAGGGTGTGTTCTCTCCTGCATTTGTTATTGGCTGGGATGATGGAGAAGCATCCCGTAGCCATGGTAACACTGCTCTTTCGTTCCGGAGTCTCTCTGCTTCTGTCTGCCAGCACGCAGACCAGGGAGCAGATCTACAGGCTCCCATACATGGTGCCCTGCACCCCCCTGCCAGCCACACCTAGCGTATAAGACGACCCCCGACTTTTGCACACATGTTCCTGTGTTAAAAAGTCATCTTATATGCCGAAAAATACGGTACTTGTTTTATTGGTGTCTCCTCTAGACAGAAATGGTAACCCATTCTCTCTGGGATATTGACACCAACTATCAGTGTGCATTTTTCTTTCTTTTTTATGGCTAAACTAATTAAACACATTTTCACTTTTGAATGACAAGTTGAGTTGTTCTGAAATAACATTCTTTCTGTTTCCAGCCGTTTAGACAAAGGTCTGGCCATGCTGGTGAAGGAGAGAAACACAGACTTGGTCATTATTGAAGGGATGGGCCGAGCGATCCACACCAACTACTACGCCGTTCTTCAGTGCGAGAGCCTGAAGCTGGCGGTCATCAAGAACTCCTGGCTAGCGGAAAGGCTGGGAGGCAAAATCTTTAGCGTTGTTTTCAAGTACGAGACTCCACCCAAGTGAGGCCACTACTGCACCACTGCTCTCCATTCCTCAGCACTCGTTTTATTCTTCCTTTGTAAAGAATGTATTTTTATTACAGGGATGGGGGGTAACAATCGCTGTATTTATATTGTGCTTTTTGTGCTGATATGAAATGGACAATATGCATCGATATAAATAAATTTAAATTATATACTACGTTTGGCTTGTGTTAGGTGTTTGCTTTAAGAAGTTTTTAAAGTTATGTATAGTAGATGTAAAAAAATAAAAATAAACCCGAGCATGTAGCATTCCATGAAATGCCCAGGTTTAATTTTATGTTTTTGTTTTTTTTAAACTATCTATGCATTTTATTTGTCTTTTAATTAACTACATGTTTTAAAAAAAAGTAATCTGAACTATCTCAGAGCTGCAGCAGAAAGTTAAAGCAAATCTTTGGCTGAGCATACACAGGTCGGATTTCTCTCAAAAGAGCCATTTTCCCCCTCATTCACTATACAAAAATAGTGGGGAGCCATAAAACACATTCCCGATGCGTGTTGTGCTCACCCATAAGACATTTTTGACATGCAGGGAATCCGTTTACACCTAGGGTTGCAACTTGTGCATCAGCAGAGCTGCCATCCCCGGCCTGACCATCTAGGGGGTGTGGCGTTGTGCTGCCAGTCCTGTGTTCCAGACCGGTCACTGTTCTCTCTCCTGCATACTACACAGAGAGGGGAGAGATGAATGCAGTTCCCCCTCTTCCCCAATGTGTAAGAAAGGTAGGGGCCCCCAGAAAAATGACCTAGTATGGGGCTCTAAACAGCATATAAAATGTTGCAACATGGTCTCCTCTCCAGTTTTTTTTTTTTTACAATTTGACACCATGATCCCCTGAGGAAGTAAAAGCAAAGCATGCGTTGGGGCCAAGTGGGAAACACATGGTACCGTATGGAGACACTGATTTGCCATATTCAGCCCAACGATTAATGGCACCCAAGAGAATAACTATTTGTTTTTAACCTATGTGGTTTAGGCATCATTCACATGGACATTAAATTGTGTTACTTATTTACAGTTTAAAGTCCCCCAGTCCTTACTGGGTGTAGGAAAAATCTTCCTAAGCAGAATCTTCGGCCTGCTAAAGCCCCCCCATACACCTTTAGATTCCTCCATACAATTTTCATGAGACCTACCAACAACTATGTAGTATAGTGACCTCCTTGATAGAATACATAGTGATTGGGAGGTGTAGAAAGGTCCTCATATTACATGGTTTTGGTAGAAGAAAAGTTGGTTGTACAGAAATTGCATGGTAATTGTGGTGTATGGGGGGCTTAAGGTTACATTTTTCTATGTTTGCCTTTGAGAAGTATAATGGTCCTTTTCCACCAGCAACTGTGTCCTGGGGTGATGGTATGAGCAGGTCTCTACGTGACCATTGTAAGCCCCAGCATCGGGCAGGGGGGGCAAAACAGGAAGCTTCTGTTGGCATGCTCTCCATTCTTTTACACCTTCTTTCTAATGTATGTGTTAGTAGGAGGGAGGAGGCTTGTTGGCAGCCAGGGAGCCTAATCAAAGTGGCTAAAGAGCCACAGATTGCAGACCCCTGTTTGAACTCAAATTTATGCAAAAACTACTTGTGGTAAAAGTCCATAGGCAATAGAATTGTTACATAGATCTAAAAGCCCGAATCGTCCAAAACATCGGGTCACAATCGGCCCGGGCAGACAGCATCTAGTGACACCAGCTGTGCTGTGTGAGAGAAGCAGGAGGCAGCCTGTGCAGACAAGCTGATTCCTAAGCCCCAATGGATCTGAGATCCCTCAGAGCTGAGGAGACATACCCATACTTTAAAGTAGCAGACCGATCTAAGAATTATGGACATGTCCGTAATGGCTTAGATCGATTTGGCTGCCGATTGAGGCTCTTTAAGCTTAAGATCGGCACCCGATTTTTTGGCCGACCGAAAAAATCTAAGTGTGTATGGGGGGGGCTTAAATGATAAAAGGCTTTTAAATTGGTACAGATCGAAAGCTGAAGGTCAATGAACCTGTCCACAAGTGGTGTAAGCATTGACAATGCTTTTTTTTGGGCTTATTGTGATAAAAATAAATCTCTGGTTCTGTAGTGTTTCATTTTGCGACATTAATGGGGAGAACATTCATGATAAAGTAACTTTATGTAGAAAGAGAAACACCGTGACCTTGTTGTAGTCCATGTTTATTAAAGAAGGAATACTTGGCACATTCAGTAATGCAGGTTAGAAAACGTCATTTGGGACATTAAAACTTCAGCGAGCTCTTGTTACATCTCTTATTTAACATTTATTCAATAATGTCAAATAAAAAAAAAAGTCACAGCACAGTCACATAATCGCACAAACTGTCTGGGTAGAGTAAACAATACAACATTTTTAGCTCTAACATTAGTAGCTGCCTTTGACGTGCATACTGTATAAAATATTTAACTGGACAAAACAACTACCTAAACCGTGGACATTGCATGACTTCTCGTATCAATAACTAGTGTGTTTTATATGCGGACCTGTGGCAGAAATGGGTAAAACCTCTTGCACCTTGGTGACTTTTTTCATGCTTCGCATATAAATTTGTGTTGGTCCACTAACTGAGTTATTCTGTTTATTTATCTCAATTGTCTAGATTTTACAGCTTAACTTGAATATATAATGTTTTTGGGTACAGTTTGGAAATGAAAACCCACAATTCTTCATATTTTTCTGGAAATGTGGAATCATTTCTGACCACCTGGTGGCGCTATTGGCTCTTTGTATGTTGACCTTGCTAGACTTAACTGCTTTGCTGAAATATAGCGTATCAAGTCCGATAAATGGTTGGGATCCCCTATTTCTCTCTCTCAACAGTTCTACATGGTGCTTTAAATCTTTCACTTAAGATCAAAATAGATTTTCACATAATGCATGATTGCCTATCTGTTTATTATTTTTCACATGGGCTGCCTGGATTATGTGAACATGTTGATAAAAAGAAATTTCTAGGCACTGTATTTTTTTTGCTTTATAAGACACACTACACCTAATTTTGGGGGAAAAAAATCTCTAACCAATGGACCTTAGGCAGGATCACCAACGGTCAAGCTGAAGTTGCATAGTCTGGCTGGCAGGCAGGCAAACCACAGTGCAACTGGCTGAGAGGGAGTTCCAGTAGGCAGGGAAGTGGTCACACAGCAGAGACAAACCTTTGTGTGTCTCAGCTTTGACTACTGGTACTTCAGCTTTAGGCTATGTTTACATTATGTCGGGACCCCTCCACTAAGCATATGCGCTTAGCGGGAGGTCCGGACGTAGCAGATAGACTTACCTGCTCGGCCGAGGATCTGTCTTCACTGCGCCGAGCCGCTCCACTGATGTAAGGCTGAACATAGTCGAGTACGGCAATGTCTGTGTAATACATCGGGATCCCATTTACGCTTAGCGGAGGGGTCCCGACGTATAATGGAGACAACCCCTTACTCCCTGGGCTGAAAGAAGAAAGTGATTGCAGAGCAGCCAGCAGAGAAATGCTGGCTGCTCTGCAACCACTTCTTTTTTCTCTGCCCATCTGGTAAACTAATAGTACGGGTAGTAAAATCTGACGCACACAGTGGAGGGTTTGTCTCCGCTGTGGGTGGCCACAGAAGCACGCACCTCTGTATGCTGGGGTACATCTTTTTGGGCACAAAATTCATTTATAAGTCTAAGATTCAATCACCAGATAAAAAAACTGCAACTTTCAGTACAAATAGGAATAATATAACTATGGCAGTGATTGTCTTCAGGCAGGACCATCTCCTATAAAGATCTGCTCTGTATAGCCACCGTATGATGCAGCAAGCACTTTCTTTTTGATATCAACATTTCCTGCTCACACATATATAAAGGAGAAAACTGTTCACTTTTTATTGAAACAACTTATGGCTGTGGTCAATGGTGACGTGATCATATGACTTTACCAAGCGACCCATCTGACCACAGCCATGTGGTTTTGTTTGGTAAACAAAGCCTTGCGCCATGAAATCACCAGGAAATTCTAGCAAGGAGCATCTCACAGTTGGTGCTGCAGATGGAAATCATTTTAATGAGTCCCTATGTTTGGAAACCTTCTGTCAATGACTGCCACTTATACTGCCTTAGTTACAGGTCCCCTTATATCCGCTTTAGTAAATAGGCAAGCTTGATTTTTGTCTAAATCTGTGATACAAAGGCAGACATTTCATTACATTTACATTTTCTCTTTTTATTTTGTAAACCATTTTATTTGTACGTTGTAATCTTGACGTTCATACCAAGGCAAGGGGTCTGAGCTCCGCGGGTCTATGCCTTCACTTCATCACAGCTGTTCGAGGTGGGGAGTTTCTGGTCCTGTTAAACCAGACATTAACGTGATATAAAAGAATCAACCACGGCAGAAACGAACAAAGAGAAAAGTACACAAGGGCGATATACAAAACCATACAAATTCGATCTCAAGCACACTTTAAAGATAGCTGGGAAAACCTGCATTTTCCAATATAGGCGTCTTATGTCTGGAATTTACAGTCATTTAGAGAGTTGCCCGGCCTGAAGAACACACTTCCCTTCTTAATTATACAAAAACACATTTATAAGGCTTTTTACGTGTGTGTGTGTGTGTGTGTGTGTGTG
>CM070038.1:86076922-86101039 GCA_036250615.1 Ptychadena robeensis
CGCGCACGCCCGTCGGTCAGATTAAAAATTGGCCGCTTATCGGCATGTGTATGGCTACCATTATGCATAGGGTCTGACAAAAAAAAAATATTTGTCGACCTCCCCAGGGAGTGACCCACCCTTCAGTATTGGTTTTATTCAGATACTTACACATAAATATATTTTAGATAGGGCAGTTTAGTGCACAATGGGATGGATGGAAACCCAGCATGTTACTGAACAAAACTGGTCCAGTTATACTTTGAAGTGAAGAGCCCTTTTTATGTAGAAGAGAACATGATTTCCATTTTGTCAGATATGTGCCACTTCTAATAAAAAAACAGTTTTTGGCTTAAGTTGGAAGGAGGAGATGTCTTGGGTGTGGGGTGTAAAAGGCCTCCAAAAACAACTACCAAAAACAAACCTTTGTGCATCTCAGCTTTGACTACTGGTACTTTAGCTTGACCCACTGGACAGAAAGAAGAAAGTGATTGCAGAGCAGCTAGCAGAGAAATGCTGGCTGCTCTGCAATCACTTTTTTCTCTCTGCCCATCTGGGCAACTAAAAGTACTGGTAGTAAGGCTTTGTTTCCATTGTACGTCGGGAGCCCTCCGCTAAGCGTATACGCTAAGCAGAGGTCCCGACGTATCCCATAGACTCAGCCTGCCGGCGGATGGTCTGTTTAGACATCCGCCGGTGTACAGGCTGAACGTACTCGACTACGTTCAGCCTGACACTGGCGGATCGGGTCGGCGCAATGAAGACAGACCCGTCCGCCGAGCAGGTAAGTCTATCTGCTACGTCGGGGACCCCCGCTAAGCGTGTACGCTTAGCGGAGGGCTCCCGACGTAATGGAAACAAGCCCTAAAAGCTGACGCACACAGTGGAGGGTTTGTCTCCGCTGTGAGTGGCCACAGAAGCTTAAGTTGGAAGAATGAGTTGTCCTGGGTGTGGGGTGTAAAAGGCCTCCAAAAACAACTACCATTGTTTTGTCAGGCTGAGTTTCCACTTGAGCGGAAGCCCGCGGCGCGGCTGCCGCCGCTAAGGACCGCTGCCGCTAAGAACCGCATCTCATGCGGTTTCTAGCGGCGGCCATTCATCCCTATGGCCGCGGTCAGTGCTGGGCGGCCGCGGAATTGCGCGGACAGGGGACCAGCGCCATTGAAGTGAATGGGCGCGGATGCAGCCGCGCCATGGGCTTCCGCTTCTAGTGGAAACAAGCCCTAACAGGGAAAGTTTCCAGGTTGAAGTAGCTACTGCCCTTTCTAATGAATTGGGAACAATGGCAGGTGTATTAGACATTTCCTCTAGATTACTTTTACCATTTAAGGAAACATACTGTACAAGCCAACTGGTTTCGTTTTTTAATAGATGTGGCTGGAGGCAGTGAAGACCCCAAAGAATAAACTCAGCCAGCTCCCATAAAAAATAGGACTATTAGTTTTTCATGGACCACTCTTTTTAAAAAAAATAAGAAAAAGTCTCTAGTTAAAAGACAAAAAACCTTTTAGAGCACCATAGTTACACCCAGTATATTCACTAGTACAGAGAGGCACCACTACAGAAAACGGAATATGATTCTTAGCTGTAGGTTAATATATCTTTCCTTTCATCAAGACTTATCCAGACTTATGGTTGTACCTTTTCCAGACCCTCTTGATTTGATGTTTTTCCAAAACGCTGAGCGATCTCTTCTGAGAGTGCAGAGCAGCAGGACCTCTGTGCAATGAAAGACAGTAAATTTAAAATAGAGATGTATATTACAGATATACGGTATATGAAATTCAAACTATCTTCTCTAATTACGTGACGTGATTAGTCTCACGTTAGCCATTTTACATTTATCCTGTGTCTTCAGTACTAGATAGATAGGGAGAGCTGCTGCTGATTGAGGGATGGCTTAGCTACTTTGCTATTATTCTCCATCCAGCGATATGTAACTATAGCTAAGGTGTTCTGTTACATGTATTTCATCATTACTGAGCCACAAAAGTCCTTCTCTGGAGGAAATCTGACTAAATGTGATGCTCTGCAGAAGGTACGTGCAGATTCTCCCTCGATAGATGAAGGATCGACTGCAGCGTGATGACACGGTCACTCAGAGGATTGGCGGGCATCTTTTGTGTGCCGGACATTACTCCCAAAGTAATGGGAATTTACCGACATGTCAGACCACCACGCGATTCGACGTGCGAGAGAATCCTGGTCGATTCGTCCAGGTGGGCACACCCGAATTGCGGCCGGGCGACTGGCGGGAAAGCATGCGGCCGTTGATTGGCCGAAAAATCTGGTGGAAATCGATCTGTGTATGGCTACCTTTACAGTGACATGAAAAAGAAGGCTCAAATGGAGGCACCTATCTTTGGTCAGTTTATTTGGTTTAAGGCAAATAAAACAAAGCACATCAACATGTTTCTTTAGGATGAATCATTTTAAGTGGACTCCATTCTTTTAAAATTTCAATCTCTATGGGACCGTCGCACTAGGTAGGACAGTGACTTAAAAAATTCACTACACATCCTGCCCATCCTATGGTTGTTGGTAAAAAAAAAGTTGATCAAATTCCACTTATTCAGCAACCATATCAATAAGTTTTGCAACAAATCCAATTAATGAATCTTTTGTTGACAGACTGCTGTGTTGCCTGAATTTTTTTTCTTTTGTTTTGACCATAAATATCCAGCCCCTTTATAGTCACATGACCATACATTGTTATTTAATGTAATCGTTTTTGATATTAATAGGAAACCCACTCAAAGAGTGTAGAAATTTTTTTTTATGCATAAAATCTATACCTGATACCTATAGCGAATAAAAATACACTCTTGCATTTTGGAGCTGCACCTACCTTCTGTTGATCCGCATTGCTCTTAGATTTACACACAAGCTCAGTGATGGAAACAATCAGCCCCAGAGCTAAGCCAATCCCCAGGATGAGGAAGATGCCACCAAAAGTGTGAGGCTGCACGGGTACCCAGCCTGTCTGGCCTTGTGAAGAACAAGTGTTTTCCCACCACTTCTGACGCAAGTACTCCAGCTTTCCTGACTCAAACAGCTCCAAAATGGCGATCGTCAGGGGTCTGATGAGGGGAGAGTCTGAAGAAACATGACAGGTTGATGTACATTTTGCAAACAACAGAAAATGTTAATTATTATTTAATAACATATGTGACACTCCAAATTATCAACTACATAATCTCCAATCCCCATTGTGTTCTCTTGAGTTACTAATGAGAAGACTTAAGCTGGCCATACACCTTTAGATTTCTCTGTCAGATTGCCTTTAGATCTCCTTTTCTTTTACCAAAACCATGCAATATGAGGGACTTTCTAAACCATCAAGTCTACCTGTGTTCAATCGCAGAAGACCCTATACTACATAGTTATCTAAAGGATATCTGACAGAGAGATCTAAAGGTGTATGGCCAGCTTTATGGAGCTGAAGATAACACGTTAAGAACGAGCACTGATCAATGTTGTCCAACAGTACAAGGGAACCATTGTCATTTAAAATCTCCCAGAAGCTGTACTTATTATTGTATATAATGTTGTATACAATAAGCTGTACTTATATTTTTGTTGTGGTTCTGTTACATTGGAAGTAACTTTTCAAGGTTAATGCTTGGAGCAGTGGTTCCCAAACTGGGGGTGTGGAGGTATTTCAGGGGGGCACATCTAGTGTAATGAGGGTGAGACAGCAGGATGCCAACCATAGAAGAATTAGGCGCAGACCGTAAGTAGAGTATATGTGTAGTGTAACAGGATTTGTCCATGAAATGGTTAAATGCATCTCTGTGTTCTTTCTAGCTGCTAGCCCATCCCAGAGGAGGTGTCCCAGGGGATATAGTCTAATGATAGAAGGGGCCTAAGTAGTCTTGCCTGGAGGAAGGATACAGCCTGCCAGATTCAGCAGAGCTTCCTGTCAGAACCCCATGGGACAGGCCTCAGGCCTGGGGTATGAAGGAATCTCCAGCAGCATGTGAGTAGATCATTTTCCCTATAGGGCTGGGGTAGTTGTGGACTGTCACCCCCATTCAGAGTATTGCCCTGGGAAGCTCACAGTCTCTTGTGGATAGTAAGACACCTCTGGAGGATTTGGGCTGCAGCACCCACTATCTAATGTTTGAAACTGAATACTTCCCTAAGAACTGACCCTTTCTCTGGGAACAGAGAAAGTGCTACATGTGTAAGATATCTTCCCTTCAGTAAAGTAGCCCCAATTGAACAGCAACTAGTGTGTGGACATTCCTTTATTGCTTATATGAAAGAACTGTGTCGTAGATATACTTTCTACAAACAGAACTGTGTGTTGTGAACCCACTGACCACCTGTCTGGACCCGGGTGCCTGTCTCCCCTACAGTAAGTCGCTCCCGTGTATTTCGCCATAGCAGGCCAAGCAAGCCAACCGGTAAGAGACCCAGCCAGCACCTGGTGCCCATAGGTCACGTACTCCCTTGGGGCCCCGCCCAGACAGTCGCTAAGCAGTCAGCCCTGCACCACTCCACTACATATGTAATGTGTGTCTGTGTGTGTTGTCTCTATGTGAATGATTCATATCTCTACATGAGTGTATTGTGTCTATGTGAATGATGATTTTTTTGCATGATTGGTGTGAAAAGAAAATAAGGTTTCAGAAGTTGTATTTCAAATAAAGACTGAGGACCACTTCATACTAGTATTAGTTCACAATACTGCAAAGCTAGTTCACAGCTAGTGTGAAATGGGCCTCAATTTGAAACTGTGTAGTTTAAATAGGTGTGGTGGATATGAGGGGGCTTGATAATGGGTCTATCTAGAAAAGGGGGCCTTGCAGGGAACGGTTGGAAGCCACTTGTCTAAAGAGTCCCAACATCAAAGAGACAGCACTATAAGCCAGTAAGCTAAGGCATGGAGAAGTACAGCAATGTCGGCCTTAATGTTTCTGTGTCTACTTTAAATTTCATGGCACAAAAATACCTAATTCCGCTGCAATGCCATATCCTCTGCCTCCAATCATTTCTGGAGCACGAACAAGGTCACATTGTTTGGCCACAACAAAGTCTTGGCTGATGGACTCTCCCAGGAAGGCATAGTTTGACTCTCTGATTCGCTGTACTCCTTCAGAAAAAGATTTCACCAGCACGCGGTCCTTTCTCTTGTCCATGTACTCATAGATCATTTGGAATGTTGGGTTCTTAGAAAACTGCATTTAGCGAGATAAAGATATGCAAATGAAATACATTTATTGCAGTTAATCATTTGAATCATATGGAGTTGCAATAAAATTTATGAAGGTGTTAAAATTTATATTGGGCAATACTCATATGTCTCTATTCTCCCACATGGCACAGTTGGGCTGGCCAAACTTTAGATTGCATAGGTGGCCACAATTTTTGAAAAAGTACTACACTGCCTTCAATGTTCGGAAGGTGACCAAACCCAGAAGACCAAAATATTCCCATAAAAAAGGATTTTAAAATATATCCATCATATCATCATTTTATGTTAAATACCTTCATTGTGTAGACATCTAAAAGTAAGACCACTGCTGGGACCACCAAATTGGATGTGGTGTCTGCAACCCCAACAAAGTCTTCCCTAAGAGAAACTCTTCAGTACCCCCCAACTTCTAGATCAAAGGCTATCTAGTGAGAGGAAGACAGTAACTAGACACACAAAGAGAAGAGAACTGGGATCTGCTACTACATACCTTAAAGAAATTCAAAGTGGAAGAGCTGGCCATTGTCCCAAACTCAACTTTATCTTGTTTCAGCAGATCCTCAACTGTCTGAATATTTGGAGTATGGTTGGTGTTGCTGTTTATGTAGGAAGCAAAGCTACCGATGTATGCAGCCAGAAGGGTGATGGAAAACACCCACCAAATTACTGCGATGATGCGGGTAGACACAGCTTTTGGCTGAGGTTCTGCACCTACAGAGGAAAAATCAGAATTACGTTATCACAATAAAGTTCTAGCTGCCGATAGGACCAGCAAAGAAGAAAAAGCCTGTCTATACCAATAAAGTTTTTTTAAGTGCTCTGAGTGCTCTTGAAATGCACCAAATAATGATCCAGGGGATCCATGGGACCACGGCGCATCTTACCTGCTATGCCGTGTTTTTTAAAATATGGTAATACAGTGATCCAACATGAATCTCTGTGCATGAACGCATAACAGTGCTCAATGACAGGGGGACGCAAGACCCCATTTTTTTAAGTGTCTTTGACATGTTTTTTAGACCCATGGGTGCTATAAATTCTAATGTTCCAGAGCTCAAGTCAAGAAAGTGCGTTAAAATAGGTGGGTCGTGTTATTGAAGACATAAAGAAACAACTTAATGGCCTAATGTATTAATACATTTAAGTTTATCATAAGTATGCTGGACCCCTACAGCCATAAACAAGTGTTTGCAAAGGAGAACAAGGGCTTGAGTAAGTGATGTCTGATCTTAAAATTGCCCCCAGATATGTAGTGGGATATCTTTGTGCTTCTCGTTTTCATTCTTCTTAACTGGAACGAAATGTGCTCCTGTTTTGGGGAGCATGCTGGGTCAAGAGAGATTGTGAGAAAGTTCCATAGCACATATCCTACCATCCATATAGGTCTATAGCCAAGTTAAAAGGGCAACTTTCCCCTCCCTATGATAAAATGGACAAGAAAAAAAGTAAAAATGGTTCAAAATGTCTCTGTACATACTTATATGATGATAACCACTTTGTCTATGTCCATGAACATGGCAAGCATTGAGGATGTTTACATTGAGTAGAAGAGTCATCATTGTGTCATTGAGTCATCTATCACTGTACCTTGCAGTGTGAACGCACCAACTCCGTACCAAAGGCTGTTCAATAGTGTGAACTGATTCTGTTCACTGGCAGGTTCAGTCCATTCACAAGGGCTTAACCTAAAATAACATAAAATCATAATATATATCAGTAAATAGAAAAAACTGGCTTATATGTTAGTTGCTCTTTGAGATGACAAGAACTTGACATTAGTATTCAAATTCCGTGCAGACTTCAGTGACTTCAACTTGAACTGGCCATACACCTTTAAGCTAGCCACACATGATTCAATTTAGTGTTCAATCAAGCTTTGGTTCGATTTTGTAGTTCGATCAAAAAAATCAAACCTCGATTTTAATTTTATCTATGTACACCACATGGAGAGTACGATTATTGTTCAATTTCGACTGAAAAGTTAATCGAAGTAATCCAAAATTGTCGATTGAATTCCTCTTACGATTTTAGTTCCAATTGGAAGTTAAAGGGAAGTAGCCAAAAAATCGAGCCACAAAGTCGAGCCAAAAAACTTCGACCAATCGAGCAAAATTTTCCAACCTGTCCGATCACTTTTCAATCGACGATTTTACAAAAATCGTTCAATGATCGACGATTGTACTATGTGGGCAGCACATCGATTAACATTCAATCAATCGTTTCATCGAAAATCGTCAATTGAACGCTAAAATCGAACCATGTGTGGCTAGCTTTAGATTTCTCTGTCCTCTTCCTTTAGATCTCCTTTTGCTTAAAAAGAAACATGTACTATGAGGGACTTTTTACACCATCAAGTTTACCTGTGTTTAATCTCAGAGGACCCGGTACTACATAGTTGATAGATCTAAAGGATATCTGACAGAGAGATCTAAAGGTGTATGACCAGCTTTGGCAACATTCAAAGTCAATATATAAATGAATGTGGACACCTCTTCCTTTCCTTGCACAGCATACCCCAAAACTTGTCAAAGCTGGTATCTCATCTCTTAGGTATAGAGTACTTTCCAGGATGACGTCACTTCTGGATACGGATGAGAACCAGGACCAGGAAGTGACGTCATCCTGGAAAGCACACGGCCCTGAGAGATCATTCCTTGCAAACCTCCTTTAATGTGAGCATTTCGTCTTTTGTTTTATTTTACCATTTACAGTACCTTACTTTGTTGCACTAGATTGTGCGCCTTGTGTCCTTGTTCCTATGTGCTATAACTAGTGATGGCCAAACTGCCCGCAAGGCAGACAGTTCGGCCACGAACATAGATGTTCGCCCTCCTTCTAGCCAGTGAGCAGTATGGGTGTTCAACCCGCCCCGTTTGCCTATGAGAAGGAGCTCTGTATTTTTCTTCCGGCGAGATCAGGAGAAGCCAGATCCCACCCGAGGAAGAATCTTTTCACTAGAAGACCAGACGTGAAGCCCGTTTTCTAGTAAAAGCTGGCTCGAAACCTGGAAGGGATGTCATCAGGCTATCGTAACCAGAAACTATGAGTTCCAGGAACCGGATGTGAGATCACTGATTTTAAGAATCTTCTTAACCTTCTGAGCGTTCTCCCCGAGTTAACTCGGGCTGAGTTTCATGCATCATGAAACTCAGCCCCAGTTAGCCGGAGGAACGCCCAAGGTCTCGCCGTCTTCGGGTCCGCCCCCGATCGCGTCACCGGTGACACGAAGGGGGCGGGGGTAGGCGGCGCCATAGACCTCCATGTAAATGGAGGGGCATCACCTTTCTCAGGCATAAGTCCGGCGTCTCCAGTGACGCCGGGCTTATGTTTAGAACCCTGAGCTGAGCTGGCAATCACGGCGGAGCACATTGTGCTCCGCCGCGATTGCCCGTGGCACGGTTATAAAAAAAACGTGCCACGTGGCAAACGCTCAGAGGGTTAAAAGTCCCATCCGCTCATTCGCGGATGGATCTGGCAGCACTGCATTATATGTTGGCGCTTTATAAACAAAAGCTAATAATAATACAGTAGTTCTATGTATATGCTGATGGCTGTGTAGATATGGCATGGTACCATTTCTTATATATCCTGGAACTGATTTAGAGTATATGTTTAAATTCATTCATTGATTTTTTTTTCTTTTACTGCATCCATAAGTCGCCTAATTATGTTATTTATTAAACCACATCTCACTTTAGCCCTTCCCCTATCACCCTATAAACTACTAACAGGATTAATCTTAGTGCCACATCATCAATAAATTTAAGAGAACACAGGATTATTATAATTACAGGATGGGTTTTGCAGGGCAATTCTTATTTAGGCTATGGAGTTGTATCTGTACTAGTAACTGGCCACTAGATGGCAGTGTGGAGTTTATTATTAGTCATCAGCTGATTTTGAAGCACACGGAAGCAGGGAGCCGAGCCGACAGCTGACCGGAGACAGAGATCGCAGAATTTACCGGGAGCTGCCTCTCTGAAGCATTCGGCGTGGCAATTCAGGTGAGGTGAGTGGACCCCCCTCAGCTGACTCGAGTATAAGCCGAGGGGAACACTTTCTGTCTGAAAAACTCGGCTTATACTCGAGTATATACGGTACTTTTATTATATAGGTTTACGTTCATCACCTATGCTTTAATAATACTCTACAGCAGTAGTGAGCCGTACAGCAGAATGCCAGCAAGGAACCATCCTTTCCCCCTGGCATGGTAAAGTATCTTCCTAAACCTGTCAGGTGTTTTCCATGCCAGTGCTGTTTTTACCTCAATTTCTGGCCTTGTTCATCTCTAATTTACATAACATTACTCACTGCATGTTATAAATGCATTGACATTACAGTTAAGGACAGAAATATGAGCAAAATAAGAATCTATCATTTGCACCTTGGAAAATCTGTAAAAATAAAAAGAACTGCAGGCAATCTGTTATTAGTCATGTTGGTCTTAATGCATATTTAATAAGGCAGAGAATAAAAATAGCAAAAGATAATTAACACTACATTTACATCTAAAGGGGCCCCATCACTAAAGCTGGGCATAGACTTTTCGAAATATTGCCGATGACATCATCACGCACGGCCGGTCGTGCCGAGAATTGTCTTTGTGTGTCGGCAATTGCTTTGGATGGGGGCGATTTATGGCCAAATGTTACCCTTTGTATTTGCACCCGATTACGAGGCAGATCAACCGCCCTGATGGTGCACGGTGGTCGATCATCATCAAAATCAGCCGCTAAATGTCTATGCCCAGCTTTGCAAACAGAATTGCTGTGGTCAGCATGGGTCAGTTCAGGCAGAGGGAAATTTTTTTAACATGGCAAAATATATTTCTCTTAAAACATACTACCTAGAGTGTTAAGTACATAGCACTGGTATCTGCCTTGACCATAATTAGCCCATAAAACTTGTTCTCTGTGTTCTCTTTCTAAGTTTATGTCTTGGCAAAATGGAAAAACAAAACATGAAATACAGCTCTTGTTTTACTTCTTTAATAATATTGCAGGCTTTTAACCTCCCTAGCGCACTGCTGAGGTACAGATTTCTGTACCAAAAGCGCACCATAGACATTAATTTACATTGTAGGCCTGTGACTTCCCAAAGTCTGTCCATACAGGAGTCTGGTGACATCCTGAATATAATAACATGTTCAGATGCTTTGTAAATAACTAAAAAAAATCAGTTAATGAATATTTTAAAAGAAACTGTATCAGGTAAATTAGCACTGCAACCACTAGATGGCGCTGCAGATGTGCCAGGTTACATAGGACAGCCTTGTAATACATTGAAGCCAATGTATTACATTCAGTTCTGTACACTTGGTGTACCCGCCCCCAGAACGTCTGTCACATCGGGAAAGAAGTAGGAAGAAGAAAGCTGTAGGAGGACATGGAGACACCGGATCATTTGTTCAGGTGAGTATTTTACATAGGGTATCATATTGAATAGTGTTTTAAATTCAGAAAATACTATTCAATATGATTTTTATTGAAAACTCCCGCCCGCGCCCCGATGTGACGTCATGATGAGTGATCTGTTCTCTGCAGCTGCCTCTTCATTAGATCGGAGTCACACGGATCAATGAGTTCCTGCGGCTCCGATGTCCACCTGACAAACCCAGCTCATCCACAGCAGTTCTAACAGGTCAGAGCTGGACGAGCTGGGACCACCAGGAATGGCAGGGGGGTTAATCCTTTGGGAAATCCAGTGCGATCCTGCATTCTTGTAATGAGTTGACAACATTACACCATGCACATTTGTCAATCTTTCCAAATTCACCTGTGCTACAGAGCTCAATACCATAACAGTATTTGTAGTTCAGCTTGGGAGATATTATGCTGAATTGACAAGACTACGAGGGATTTCAGAGCAATAGAGGCAGAGTTATCAGCTCAATACAGGAAGTTATTATGTTTACTGGATTTCTGGTGAGATCATATATTTCTATATGAAAAACTTGTAGAAGTGTGCACTGTGCATGGGGAGATATACTATGTGTTTAGTAAAAGAACAGTATTTACATTTTTCATTTTAAAAAGAAAAATACATGAGAACATGATTCTCCAGTGATGCATCCAGTGATGTAGTAAATACATAATTGGGTATTTTTGCATACTGCTGAGCCGATTTATTTTTAAGGCCAGTTCAAATAATCATAATTCCATTAAAGTGAGAATTTCATCATTACGTTATGCTTAATGTCATGAAATCTTATTAACAATGGGAGGGCGCTTTCCCTGAATGTACAGCCTCCTTGTCTGGCAAAACAATTGGCAGGTTGCGAAATTGGGCAATTCTTGTAAATAGAGACATTTCACAACAACAAATGTTATCTCTATCCAAATACATTCTTACCTTCCAACAAGAAACAGGCAGAGGCTGGTGATCACATAGGATATAATGATTCCAATCCACAATTCCTTGCTGAAGGGGCTCATGAAACCGAAAAGGAACGAGCGCTCAGCAGCTGCATCTTTCTTAAGGAGAACACCAATTCCAGTCTGCATGAAGGGTTTGGTGAACGATATGGCATTCTCTCTCACAGATGTGATTGTCAATGGTGCGACAGCCAAATCAGCTTCCTGGAGACACATTATATTATGGTTATAAACTGATATTAGGAGGGTAACACAGGCAGCTAGACATGACTGACCACAACTTTAAAAATGGCCTTCCAATCCCGAAAGGTAGAGCACTCCATTGCCTAAACAACACCTTCAGAACAGATGACCCTTTCCTTCCAATGTCCATCTCAATAAAGCTGGGCATAGACGTTTCAATTTCCAAGTGATCGATCTTTTAAAAGATCGTGCATGCAATTCTGGAGTCGATTCCTTTTACAGAAATGACGTCTTCCATTCCTGGTCGATTCCTTCCCGGGATCGATTGATCATGGATCATGCGATCTCCAGCTCGCAGCTGTTCTAATCGGAAATGATATAATGTGGGTTGGATGCCAACAGGTCAATTGATAGGAATTATCGCATGTTTACATTCCTGATCGCGATCGACTAAATTTCACAGGTCCGATTCCTGCTTGATCGATTTTACATGCGATTAAGGGTCAAATTGATCGATTCATCACTTTGTGATCGATCAATTCCAGTGATCGATCTCACAGAAATCGTAAGGAAAATCGAGACTTCTATGCCCAGCTTAAGAGACCAATGGTTTGGTTTGGGAGCCTCGTAGGTTTAGTAAAACCACAATGAATATATCATACAGGTAGGTAACCCTAGTCCCTCACCTTTCACTGTCCATCTCAATGGTAGACCAATGGTGTGGGCTGAAACCTTTAAATATTTTGTAAAACCACAAAGAACATATTATTTCAAAGCATGAGCCTTAGTCCATCACATTCCACTACCCATCTTAATTACATAACATGGTGGTGTAGTTCAGAGCCCATGTAGATTTAATAAAACCACTATGAACATATCATACAGGTGGATGACCCTTAGTCCCACACCTTCTACCACATATCTCAATAACAGATCAATAGTGAAGTTTGAAGCCCTTAAAAATGTAGTAAAACCACATGAGCATAGCATATGGATGGATGCACTTAAGACCCTCACCTTCCACTGCCTATCTCAATTATATACCAATGGTGTGGTTTGGGAGCCCTTATAGATTTTGTCAAACAACAATGAATATATCATACAGGTGGGTAACCCTTAGCCCCCCACCATTCATTGCCAATCTCAGTGATAGACCAATGGTTTAGTTGAAAACCTTTAAACATTTTGTTAAACCACAATGAACATATTATTCCAAAGGATGGGCCTTAGCCCATCATATTCCACTGCCCATCTTAATGACAGAACAATGGCGTGGTTCAGAGCCCATGTAGATTTTGTAAAACCACAATGAATATATCATACAGGAAGGTAACCCTTAGCCCCCCCCCCATGCACCTTAAGATCAATCCATACAATCTCCATTAGATCTACCTACAACTATGTAGTATAGTGGCCTCCCTGATTGAATACATAGTGATTGGAATGTTTAGAAAGGTCCTTACATGGTTTTGGTAGAACCAAAGTGGATTGTACAGAAATTGTATGGAAAGATTGTAAGGTGTATGGGGGGCTTTAGTCCCTCACCTTTCACTCCCAATCTCAATGATAGACCAATGGTGTGGGTTGAAACCTTTCACATTTCAATGTCAGACCAGTAGTGAAGTTTTAAACCACAATGAACCTATCATACAGATGGATGAACCTAAAGCCCCCCATACACCTTAAGATCAACCCATACAATCTCCATTAGATCTACCAACAACTGTGTAGTATAGTGTCCTCCCTGATAGAATACATAGTGATTGGAAGGATTAGAAAGGTCCTCATATTACATGGTTTTGGTAGAACAAAATGTGATTGTACAGAAATTGTATGGTAAGATTGTAAGGTGTATGGGGCCTTTAGTCCCTAACCTTCCACTGCTTATCTCATTGACAGACTAATGGTATGGTTCAGAGCCAGTGTAGATTTAGTAAATCCCCAGTGAACATATCTGGTGGATTTTTCATTTTTACATATAGGGAGAGTTACAATACCACTCAGGAATTGCATGTTGAGTAATGTTGGGAACTTAGACCTCCAATGATCAGGCACAGGAGTGTAAATATTCAGACTTATCCATACAGGTACATTTTTATCTTTGACAAAAACATTATTTGAGACATGAGATGTTCTGTATGCAGTTTGGGGATGTGGTTGCCACCCCCTAACGCCATCGTTTTCATTTCTTCATTGTAATCAGAGAAGGTGCATTGGAATAAATTCACACCATGAAATGATGCAACACTCCCTTCATCAGTTTTGGATATTAATATTGCTAAATCCACCTTCTAACAGTTCAGTGTTAAAGAGCAGAGAACTGGGAGCCTAGACTGACAGCCGGTAAAAGAGGTTCATAGAATATCATAGAAAATACCATAGATTGCCTTAGAACGGGTTGATCATTAAATGCTAATGGACTCCCCCCTTATGATGTTCAGATGTTCAGCTACAAAGATTGGCCATATATTGGTCTAAACATCCAATAGATAGAACAAAAGTCAGGAATTATGAAGAGACCTTCTTGTTGATGTATTCCATCTATATAATTAGCTAAAGGTGGACTGCTCTTCTGCTTCACGGGACTGTTCTGTTCTCCCTGAGCTTTCTCCAGTCAAACGCTCCACCTGCCACTCAAACGCAATCTATGTTTTTTTTTAAATTATATTCCATGCAAGTTCGACCTGCTGGATGGATTGGAGTAAACCATGGAGGGTTTGGAAACACACAACAATTTCTTTTTATTTTATCAATTAAATACTCAGAGGACTTAGAAAGTGTGTGTAGATGCGCCCATTCAGTGGCAGCCTACTGTTGACCACAACTGTGGAGCAGACCCATGGTTCCCATAGAATGGGGGCTGTCTGAAACTAATTGACAGGAGTTGGTGTCTCTACATAGAAGAGATACAATAACGCTGGTTGAAATGAGGATAAAAGTAACTTTTTGTGTTTGAAGACTCACCTTACGGATGATTTCTCCCACCATTCCATTCCAGTTTCCTTCCGGATCTTTAGCTCCATATTTCCCATCCTTCACTACATGTATTGTGTAATTAAATCCCAGAGACTGAGCAAGTTCGGAAAGAAGATCGATGGCATATCCTTCCAAAGCATCTGATTCAGTCTTCATAGCAAAAGGTTTCTCCTGTAATCCAAAAAAGCCACATATTAACCCTTCAGATATCCACCGTCCGCAAACCCTGGGCACCAATTCCCCCAAACACAATCCTAAACATATAAACAAAAACCATATACAGTTACAATATTAAAAAAGAGGATCAAAAAAGTTACCAAAATTGTGGTGATGGTCAGAGTTTTTGGAATTTGACGTTTTGTTCTTTCCTGTAAAATGAAAAGGATTTAGGTAAATGGATAAAAATGCTAAATAAAATATTCATCATGGATCAAAAATACATTGCATAGGTTTGTTCCTAGCCTAAAGCCCCCCATACACCTTACAATCTTTCCATGCAATTTCTGTACTATCAATTTTTGTTCTACCAAAACCATGTAATATGAGGACCTTTCTACACCTTCCAATCACTATGCATTCTATCAGGGAGGCCACTATACTACACAGTTGTTGGTAGATCGAATGGAGATTGTATGGATTGATCTTAAGGTGTATGGGGGGCTTTAGGCTTATCATGAACCTAAGACAGGAGTCTGTATCCCACGGCTCTTCAGCCTCCTTGTTGTGGCTCCCTGGCTGCCAGCAAACCTATTCACTCCCACCAGCACATACATGTTGGCAGGAGGAGAGAGGGTGCCAGCAGCCATCTGCAGCTGTGGCTCCTTGGGGGGCTGTGTGTGGTCAGGAAGGAGGAAACACCAAACAACTAGAGAGGAGTGACACAGGGCCACCTTTTATATCCTGCGCTCTTCTTCCAGTGATCTCACTGCGTTTTGTATGAGCAACACACACGCGATGCATTAAAGCTTCCCATAGAGTCTGAGCTCTAAGCTGTGAAGCAGTGCATTGTGGGTTAGCACACATTGTTGCGCCGTAACATGTAATGCAAGTTATGTGCCAGTATGATTGTGTTGTTTTGTTGCTCCAGACTATTTGGCAAAATGGCTCTTTTGAGTAAAGTTTTCCAACTCCTGACTTAAAGATACACCTACATGATTTTTGTGTCTAATTCCCGAACGATGGATTGATCGCTTTGTTCACAGTGATCAATTGTTCGAGATTCAAATGCGGCAACCCTGTCTTTGGGTGAAGAAAGCTCGATAGAACAGGGAACCCTGTTCAATCACCGTTACCTTCGGCACCCCCATCCAAAGCTTTGAATGGGAATGGAATGGTGCACATCGATTTGCAAATTGATCTTCGATCGCTCAAGTTCATTAATTGAGCGGGTATCAACCCATGTGTGGGCAAGCTTAGATGTTCCTGCAGCAATCCATGTCGTCTCCCTCCAACTAGGAGACCCGACAGGGCCAGAGGAGAAACAAAAAAATTGTCTCGCCCCCCTCCTACAGTAAATATGTTTTCTTTACTCGAGGTTGGACTAAAAAGTAGCTAAATTAGTCTTAGAATCCTATATCATGAGCAGGAAAGTTTTGAACTTACCTTTAGCATAGCTTCTGCATTTTCTTCACCATCTTTAAAAACAGGAAACAATTTACATGTTATTTCAAGTGAACAATTAAGGAAAATTATATTTGTAACATTCAAAAGTCTTTTACAGAAACACTATTCAAAAATGTAACAAACAAAACAAACTCCCCCCAAGCTGGGATCTGGCATACTTACCTATCTTCAGGGAGCCTGCAGTGATTCTGAATCGCTGCAGACTAGGCGGAAGAGCGTGGGGGTGGCACCATTGACCTCTATTTTATGGAGGTGCATCAGTTTACCTCCCGTCATCCCCAGCTTCATCGATGATGGCAGCGATGTGTAGAGGGGAGGAGGGAGGGCGGTGAAAACCAGCAGTGTACAATGTACTCTGCGTTGATCACCAGGGAGGTCAATCACCTTCATGTGCAATTTTCTGTTGATTGTTTTTAAAAACCAATAAACGTTTAGCTTCATCATCTACTTTCAATTTTTTTTTATTATTATTAACTTATAATAATAAGTTTATAATCTATAATAATATTTATAGAGCTATCATGTTATTATAAGCGCTGTACATTTAATAAGAGTGGGGATACAACACAAACTAACATCCCAAGTACAGACTATGACACAAGAGGAGTTAAAGACCCTGTCCAATGGGGCTTACGATCTTTGACAAACTTTTTTGAAAGTGTTAAAAGTAGTAGCAAGTCTTATGGGATGAGAGAGTTCCAGAAAGTAGGAGCGGCCCTAGAGGAGTCTTAAAGACTTAAAGCGCACCTAAACTCAAAAATAAAAAATCACCAATTTTATTACATTTTTACTTACCTCTGAACTGTCCCAATAGCTCAAAGTTGCTCAAAAACCAAAAAATATATATTTAGCTATCCTGCTGATGCCTGTTGGAGCCGCCATTTTACATTCAGTGTTAGCTTCCAGGCTTGCATGAGTTGAGGCTGCAATAACACCAGCAGCCATCGGGGGGGGGCGGCAAATACAATGTGTGTCAATGGACACAAAGTTAAAGCAGGAAAAATAAATAAATCAACGCGAATAGCTGCTGGAGATGTGGGAAGCCCACTGTGGGGATGGGGAGATGATCCACAGAGGAGGAGGGATGAGGGGAGAAATATACAGATATCTCCACACAGGTAATGATTTTTTATTTACATATTACCCCAATAGTCGGGGGTTGGCTAGCTAGGGGGGAAAAGTTTGTCTGGTGGGCTTAGGTGCGCATTAACCTAACTGTTGATTTGCCAAACCCAGTTTCGGCAGAGTTTGTTTACAAAACAAACTCCGTCCGAACCCAGTTCAGGCAACATCCAGGTAGGTTAGATCTTTAAGACTCCTCTAGGGCTACTCCTCTCTTGAGCCGAGATCAGGCATACTTACCTATGGTTGGCCAGCCCGTGGTGATTCTGAATCGCAGCAGACTTGCCAATCACTTCTGGCACTGCCTCTTTCACATCATCTGTGGCGCTAAAGAGGCGGGGCGCTGCCATAGACCTCCATGTTATGAAGACGATGTCAGTTCCCCGGCCCACATCAACATCTTCGGCCATGTGCAGAGAGGAGGAGGGAGGTCAGAGAAAATCAGCAAGAGTTCTGTGTACTTTGCTCTGATTGTGCATTGAAAAGGAAACAATATGGGCGTACCACTAGGGAGGTTGATGTCATGTGATGATGGAGGAGGAGCGGATGGACTGGTTAGGGGTATATTTATGTGCAAGTGGGATTTTTTATTGAAATTATAGATTGAAATTTTGGATTAAAAAATCTGTGACATAGCATGCTGGAACATGTAGTTCTTCAGTAGCAGAAAGACCTTACCCATACTTGGAGAAGGCGGATCTAATAAAGAAAGGCCGTATTGTCCCAGTTATGTAATATTGTGAAATAGTAGCGTAATAAATGTGCCGGAGAACTTAGAGAAGCATTGTTTCCAGCCTCATTCCTATTGAGCGACTTTCCTTTCATGAAATCTTTGGCTGGGCTCACCAGAGGAGAACAAGACGGTTTTCTGCGTCTCAGCTGGAGATGGCGGCTTGGAGAATACGGGGTCTTGCCATCTTCTCAAAGTTCTCTATTACATAAAAGGTCTTTCAAGACAAACTGCAGTCCAGCTGGATCGTCTTCCAAGGAAGCTAGTGTCTCTATAGAAGATGTCGGAGGCTCCATGGCCTTTTGAAAAGAAGACGGCTGAGGCTTTATTGGCTCTTTATTCCGGCTGTCACCCTTTCTGGTGCCATATATTATTGGGAGGAGGTATGACAATAACACACTTCTGTGGGCGAGCTTTGTCCTCGCACTTTATGGGCTTATTTACAACGATAGGGGGTAAAGATATTTACTCTCCGTTACACTGTCCTGCTCACCCCTCAGACCATCCCATTCATTAAAAGTAGAGTGTGTATCCAGAGAAGCCCCATTAACTTCTCCCTGTTTCATCATGTGGAGTAGAACTGGTCATGTGACTTTGACAGATAAATTGACCGGCCCTCATCCCACCTTTTTTATCCTCTGTCATAATATAAATATAAAAAATGTTTTTCCCTGAAAGTAAGACCTACCCCTAAAATAAGACACAGCAGCATATTCCCTATGCTGCTAATACAGTGGTTCCCAAACTGGGGGGGGGAGGAATTCCAGGGGGGGGGGCGCGCCAGCCCTCATTCATAACCTGTGTTTGAATAGGGAGGGGGAGGGTGGCTCAATAATGTTCCTAAATAGAAAAGGGGGGCCCTGCAAGAAAAGTCAGCCACTGTCCTAATATAAGCCCTCGCCTATAAATAAGACCTACCCAGAGAAAAAGAGAGCTGCAGACAGAACAAAAGGTGCACTTGTCAGGTCTTTTAAACCACCCCATCCTTGCGCACCTGCACAATGTGTGCCCGTGTCCCCATCCAAAGTAGGGAACGGGAATCAATTGTGCAAATCACCGTCCAATCGACGGAAGCTTGAACACAGCGTGGTGACGTCATCATGCTGCTCTCGAGCATTTATCGATCCAGTGGGTAACGACCCGTGTATAGGGATCCTTAGGCTCAATTTACACTGTTGTTCAAAGAATGACACATTAACAGAGCCGACCGGCGGGTTTTATGTCTCTAGCCGTTATCATAGACATTATCTTAATGACCCCCGAGCACCTGCACAAGTTTGCAGGTGCCTGTGACAGGTCGTTTCTCCAGCTGCTGCTGGAACTACTGCTTGTTCCCCTGGCTGCAGCAGCCAGAGAAACAACTGTAAATTTAGCCTTAGGGAATGCCTCCACAGCGTTTTGTGACCCCTTAACGCAGGGGTCCTGATGGATCACATACACTTTAACTGCTCGGCGGATGCTCTGTTCTCACGGTGCTGAGCCAATCCACCGATGCAGGGGTTAACGTAGAGCAGTGTCTGAACATAGCATCCACCAGGCAGGTAAAGTGTATGTGATCCGCACTGCGCTTAACTTACGGGGTCTCGATGGATCACAAAAATCTGTGGAGACATTAAAAATAAGGCCCTCCATGTGTGGCTGATATCTTATCCCAACAGTTATCAAATAAGGAGGCAGAGTGACTACAAACTAATGCCTTCCATACACACCCCAACAGGTGCAGACAGACCAGCTCCGATATGCACCGGAATGCAAACGTGATGACGTCATCATGTTTGCACCCTGGTGCATTATGGGGCCCCTTCAGGCGGCCGGCACCCTTTGTGTGCCAGCCATTAGCTTCAATGAAGACGCTGGTCTTCATTGAAGCTAATGCCATCGGCTTCAATCGGCCAGAGATTATCGGACATGTCCGTTCTCTGGCCGCCCGAGCTGTGGGGCGACAGGGATCTGTCGCTCCATGTGGGCACATGCCGATAAGCGGCCAATTTTTCTGCTGACACGCCCGTCGGTCAGGTGAAAAATCGCCCGCTTATCGGCATGTGTATGCCAGGCGTAAGCATGTGCACCCTCTAGTGGTCAATCCACATATTACTTCACTTATTGTAATAACAAAAATACAAAATCAGGAGCTTGAATGATGTGCCAGTTACATGAATACAAGCTAAACAATGCCATAGCAACTCATTCTGGAGATCAGCAGTAATAAATCTAATTGCTGACTTCCCTGTTGCTATAGAACAGAAAATAACTGAGGAAATTTGGAGCATCTTGTTTTTCATGAATCTGTAATGCTGAACTGAAGAACAGGTCATGTAACACCGCGCGGATTCCAAGATCAGTATATACTGCCTAGCAACTGCCGTAGGTGGGTTCAGTGATCTCATGAATGTAAATGTGTGTGTTTATTCTTCACAGCTAAAATATAAAGATATAAACTCAGATTTATTGTAAACTTTCACCCAGTTATTATCTTTATATTCAATAAGAGACATAGCAGTGTATTTGTACATAACTGAAGAGGGAAAACTATTTTATAATGATATTACATAAAAAATTAAAAAATATTCTGCAGCTAAGGGGAATGCGAGCACCGAGCGCAGATTCAGCCGCCAGGAATGTCACCGTTCACTATTTCCTACGTCAATGATTTGACTTTTTTATAGAGCTTGGTGAATCCTTATACCGCCCACATATACAGTGCATCCACAATGTATTCATAGCACATTACTTTTTCCACATCTTGTTATCTTACAACTTTATTTCAATATTGATGAAATTATTGTTTTTCCTACACACACCACCCCATAATGACAATATGAAAAAAGTTTACGTGAGGTTTTAGCAAATGTATTAAAAATAAGAAAAATGAGAAAGCACATGTACATAAGTATTCACAGCCTTTGTCATGAAGCTCACAATTGAGCTCAGGTGCATCCTGTTTCCATCCTTGAGATGTTTCCTACTGTCCAACTGTGGTAAATTAATTCGATTGGACATGATTTGAAAAGGCACACCCTGTCTGTATGAGGTCCCATAGTTGACAGTTCATGTCACAGCACAAACCAAGCATGAAGACAAAGGAATTGTCTGTAGACCTCTGAGACATGATTCTCTCATGGCAAAAATCTGGGGAAGGTTACAAAAAAATTTCTGCTGCTTAAGGAGGTGACCAAGAATGGTCACCTGAAGCTTCAGAGGTCCTCTATGGAGCGAGGAGAATCCCTTCCAAAATGACAACCATCTATTCAATCTACCAATCAAGCCTGTATGGTAGAGTGGCCAGATGAAAGCCACCTCTTAAAAAGATACACATGGCAGCCAGCCTGGAGTTTGCCAAAAGTCACCTAAAGGACTTACAGACCGTGGGAAACAAATTTTTTGTGATGAGACAGATTGAACTCTTTGTTGTGAATGCCAGGCGTCACATTTAGAGGAAACAAGGCACCGCTCATTACCAGGCCAATACCATCCCTACAGTGAAGCATGGTGGTGGCAGCATTATGCTTTGGGGATTTTCTTTAGTGGCAAGAACTGGGAGACTAATCAGGATAATGGAAAAGATGACTGCAGCAATCCTGGATGAAAACGAGATGCTGCAGCGCGCTCTTGAACTTAGACTGGGGCAGTGGTTCATCTTTCAGCAGCACAACAACCTTAAGCACACAGCCAAGATATGAAAGGAGGGGCTTCAGGACAACTTTATGAATGTCCTTCAGTGGCTGAGCCAGAGCCCAGACTTCAATCCAATTGTACATCTCTGAAGAGATCTTAAAATGACTGCACCGACGCTTCCCTGATGGGTCTTGAGAGGTGCTGCTAAGAGGAATGGGTGAAACTGGCCAAGGATAGGAGTGCCAAGCTTGTGGCATCATATTCATAAAGACTTGAGGTTGTAATTACTGCCAACGGTGCATCAACACAGTATTGAGCAAAGGCTGTGAATATGTTTTTATTTATAATAAACCTCAAGTAAACTTTTTCATGTTGTCATTTTGGGGTGTTTGTGTATAATTCTGAGGAGGCAAAAAAAGTAATTCAATTTATTATGGAATAAGGATGTAACATCACAAAATGTAGAAAAAGTGATGCGCTGTGATAGTTTCGCATGCACTGTATTTTAACACCATTGTCCCTCAATGAAAACTTGGGTTTGGGTACCCACATGGCTTTTGTGTACTACCAATTACAGCAGGGGTGGGCAACTGAGGTGATATGGAGGGCCACACTTGTGGCCCTCGGCTTCACTAAAGGGCCGCACATAACAAGTAGGACTGCCAAAGTTGATTAGGAAAGCTGGGTCAGCGTGTGACCATTACACATGTTAATGTATGGAGTGCCCCATATACATCAAGGATATGTGCCTCGTTGATATTATCAAAGTAGTATAGTGGAAGCATAGGCGATGTCTGGGCCACTCATTAGCTTTTACCTATGCCAATTAGCGTGCTCAGCTGGTGGCTCAGTAAGTCCCTCTCCTCCTCTTAACGCTCTAAGAAGTTCCCAGGTGAGGACGCGTCGGTGGAGGATCGGTGAATAGGTGAGTTCCTGTGCCATATGCATTAACAGGTTTTGGGGGCCGCAAGTGGAGGACCAAAGGGGGCCGCCAAACAACACCAAAGGCCCGCATGCACACCTGGGAATTACAGTCTAGTGCCATGTGTATATACTAAAAAAAGTAAAATGTATTTTTTATATATTGTTATTGGATACAAAACCCATATTTGATGTGGTTGGCCAGTTTGTGAACCATCATTGGTGATGAGCCAGGAAAGGTTTGCTTTGCAGAACATTTATCTAGCGTCTGTAGGAGACTGAATGGGACCTTTTATGAAGACCCCCGCTATCAATGTATGAAAGCAGAATGTACTTCTTAACAGCACAGCACATTCTTTAGTATAAGAAGAGGTTTTATTCTCTAGACAGTAAAACATATGGTTCTGGTTTACTTAGTACTCTGAAGGTGCGGTTTTAACATAGTTGCACTGATTCGTAGTATATACATATACATTAGTTAAATGCATATTTAGAACAGACTTGGTACATATGTTCTCCTGAAAATGGTAATTCCCCACCACTGCTGCCTCTGTAACAGAAACATGAATTTAAATAAGTTACTGTTGTATTTTTATGTTCCCCCTCACTATAGTTAAATATAATAAATCACCAGACACATGTGCGATCACTCTCTGTGACCAGGGCTGGTGTCAGGCAGGTACTGGTGGCCCGGGACCGACCATCTAGGGGGGCCCAGCGGTCCCCTGTCTGGTCGTTGCCATGACCACTAGTGATGATCACGAATATTCGGATTCCGAATATTAATCGCGAATATCGGCAATTCGGAAATTCGCGAAGATGGTGAATATATTGCCGAATATTCGCAATTCCGGATATTCAGTATTTTTTTTTCCATTACACACACCTCTCAATGCAAGTGGACGAATGGGAAGGCTGCAACAAGAGCTTAGCAACACTCCCTGCGACCATCAACAGTTTTTAAATCCAATATTGGGGTGATGCGAATATTCGTAATATTGCGAAAATCGGCACTTTAGAAAGTTCGCGCAAATTTTTTTTCAACACGCCCCTCAATGCAAGTTAAACATATATTCGCGAATATATAAAATTCGCGAAATGCGCATAAAACTGCCGATATTCGCAATAAGAAGAATATTGCCGAACGCGAATATTTTCCAAATGTTTTCCCAAAAATTCGCGGCATGCCGCGAATACGATTGTTGCCTATGCCGCTCATCACTAATGACCACCCCTGTTGTTGCGGAGACTTACAACTGCATTCCCTGTCCTGCACACTACCATCAGACAGCAGCCACCTATTCAATTTACATCAATCAGAACTTGAACTGACCTTAAAATAATCTAAAATCTTTAAATAATATCTTATCTTTGGACCAAACTATTCTAAAATT
>CM070038.1:86108551-86125509 GCA_036250615.1 Ptychadena robeensis
GGCCAAGGACAGAGCCTTGTGGGTCGCCAATGGAGATGGGGGTGAGAGAAGAAGTGGAGCCATTGAAAGAAGTTTGGAAAGAGGGGTCAGTCAGGTAGGAGGAGAACCAGGCGTCACGAATACCAGTGCAAGGTCTGTAGAAGAAGAGGGTGATCTACAGTGTCAAAGGCAGAGGAGAGGTCCAGCAGAAGCAGCAAAAAAAAGTTGCCTTGGGCCTTGGCAGTGAGCAGGTCATTAGCAACTTTATGGGTGGACATTGATTTTCAATGGACACATTGTGGGGGCCTCACGTTGGTATTTATGCAATGTAACCTTGGCTATGACGGGCCTGTGTAGACAGACACATCATAGCCCATTCTTCAGTCTATTGTTGACAATGATTACATGATGTCATTGCGCTGCGCTCAAGATTCCTTGATATTGAGCCGCAGGACTTATACGTCATCGATCCTGCCCGATACTTTGGACGGGGACCCCCGTAATGGAAATTGAACAGGGTTTACCAACATGTTGGTTCCCTGTTCAACCAAGCTTTCTACCAGCGGCTGGACGGCTCTATTTTTTAAAAGATTCAAGCAGAACTTAGTGCCATGAATGCACACCACGCTCGATTGTGCTTAAATCTTTTTAAAAAATGAGAGCCGTGTATGCCTAGCTTTAAGCTGTCTGCTTAAAGGAACCCTTTGTTTGACAATTTGCATGGAGCTGTTCGATAACACAGTAGTCACAACAATGAGTAATCTACTACTTGTGTTTTAATTATGCCTTGAGCATCTCAGCTGTGAACGTGTTCAGTTTTGAACTAAATGACATATATGCAAATAGGGACCCTTTTTCGTTAAACATTACTCGTACCTGCATTATACCCACAGACCCACACAATGTTTTTCCACTGTATCCATTTGATAATAAGGGAGTGGTCGAGAACCTGTTGCTCTGGAGCTGCATGCAACTCTTAAGCCTATTTATTGCCAGCAAGTGCCTCCCTCCCACCAGGGCATATACTGGAAGAGAGAGTATACCAGCAGCCAAGATGGCTACAAAAGTGGCTTCAGCACAATATTCTACCCCCCCCCCCCCCCCCCCCCCCCCCCCACTGCCCACAATAGAGCTGACAGTGGCCACCACAAGGAACAGACCTTCTGCTACCAACACCTCAGAACACAGATGCTGGTGGAAGAGGAGCAGCCAAGAGAGAGGGATCAGAGAGAACAGACTCAAGCCACATGACACCTCAGGATGCTGGTAAACTAGCCAGCAGCACTGAGGGAAGGAGTGCGAGTCCCTAGAGGGGGATGAGGGAGATCCAGCTACACATCCCTCTGCTACACCCCCTCTCACCAAAATCATCAGGACACTTGTCTAAAACATGAGTAGGTAAACTTCGACCATATAGCAACTCCCATGGAAGAAAAGAACTGGATTATGTGCGTCAGGGAGCAGGCAACTCACTATGGTTTAACGCACTGCGTTGCACTGTAATGGGTCTGCTAGTGTGAATGTGTTATATTTTGAGTCTTCAGGCTATATTCAGTGACAGAGGTGGAAAAATATTTTTTTTCTACAGTAAGTATTGCTGACCCCTGTAATAACGCAAGTATTAGCTACTGAATTGTAGATGGTCTCTCTTTACTTGATACAACTTGTTATAATATGTGTACACACTGCAATGCTGATGTGAAAGAGCCCTTAAGGAACCCTAAAGAAGTAGATATGGGTATAACAAAGAAATAGAAGGGCCCAAGAAGTAGATATCCGTGGAATCAAAAAGTTGACATAGAACCACCCAAGAAGAAGATATTGAAAGAACCAATAAATAGATATAGAAGGACCCAAGAAGTAGATATTTGGGAGAACCATGAAATAGAAAAAGAAGGACCCAAAAATAGATATAGAAGGACCCAAAAAGTAGATAATGGAATCAAAAATTTGACATAGAACCACCCAAGAAGAAGATATTAAAGGAACCAAGAAGTAGATGTAGAAGGACCCAAGAAGTAGATATTGAAAGAACGAAGAAATAGATATAAAAAGGACCCAAAATAGATATAGAAGGACTCAAAAGTAAATATTGGAAGAGTGAAAAAATAGAAAAAGCAGGTCTCAAGAAGTACATATTAATGGAATCAAAGAGTTGATACAAAATCATCTAAGAGGAAGATCTTAAAGATACAGACATTGATAAAGAAGGATCCAAGAAGTAGATATTGATAGAACCAAAAATAGATATAGAAGGACCCAAGTAGTAGACATTGGTATGACCATGAATAGAAAAAGAAGGACCCAAGAAGTAGATATTAATGGAATCAAATGTTGATATAGAACCACCAAGCAGAAAAAGATATTAAAGGGACCAAGAAGCAGATATAGAAGAACCTAAGAAGCAGATATTGGAAGAACCAAAAATAGATATAGAAGGATCCAAGAAGTAGATTTTGGAAGAACCAAGAATAGATATAGAAGGACCAAAGAAGCAGATATTGAAAGACCCAAGAAGATAAGCTTCTTTGGTATCCATGGGTCAAAAACATGCATATAACATGTAATAGATTTTATAAAACAACTAAGGACCCCCATACACCTTAAGATATCTCTGTCGGATTTCCTATAGATCTCCTTTTGTTTTACCAAAACCATGTAATATAAGGGACTTTCTATACAATCAAGTCTACCTGTGTTCAATCGCAGGGGACCCGGCACTACATAGTTGTTGATAGATCTAAAGGATATCTGACAGATAGATCTAAAGGTGTATGACCAGCTTAAGCCAGTATTCCAGTTTGCACTGTGGTTATTTTCCTAAGCAATATTCTGTTCCTAAAGAAAACATACATGCCTATAGAGATATGTGGGTGTGACCCTTACCAGTATTAGGGAGGCAGGAATCTGGATGAAGCAATTGGCTACTGTCACACACTCCCAGATTTTCACTAATAACTGTCAGTTCTTCTAAAATGATCGAAACAAATGGCATGCCAGCTATCAGAGATTTCTGCGTTGCTAGGTAATTGAATCAGTACAACATTTAGCTAAAAATAGAACACTTGTTTTTTCCCCCACCTTAACCTGCTCTGATTCTAAATGGACATTTACAGGGTTCTCATAAAAAACAACAATATAAGAAAAAGGGACTGGTTTATAATATTTAATCTAAATTTGGACTCTTTGTAAAGTTCTCAAAACTTTCACTGTCATTTCGGAAGGAATGGAAATAATATTTCTGCTGATATTGTCTGAAATTTCAGAATAAAAATATCATTCTTCTAAACACAAAGAAAGAATATATTTCAATATAAAACATATATAGATGTATCAGCTAAACATAAACAAATGAACAAAAAACATAATCAACACTAAAAAAGAAACATAATGCACCAATTATCCTAGAAATAATAAATAACTTACTATCAAACAGAAAAACATATACAAATAATACAAAATAAAAGAATGTTATGTAGAAAAAAGAAAAATGTTGATAGTAAAAATGTCACTTACATGGTTGTGTCAGCAGTGTTGGAGCCTCTTCTGTCTCGTACTCCTGAGCAGCGATGCAGTAGGAGAGATCTGCTCAAGAAAAAGCAGAAAATCTTTCACTTCAATAGGAGATGTTGAGGATTCAGGAAGGAGGAGCGAGCCAGCCTTATGGCTTAGTGGCCCCTTATTGGAATGTGAGTATTACTGCTTGTGTTGTTCACAGTGATTGACTAAAGGATAATTATTTGCTCCCTTTGGGAGAATAATGATATAGAGGAACATTATACAAGCAGGCTGTGTTGGGAGAAGCATTCATAAAGTCATAGGGGAAGAGAAAAATATGAGATTTGCAATTTTAAAAAGCACTGAATTGTGCAATTATAGTATATAGAGGCAATTATGGTTCTTATATAGCAAACACAAATAAAAAAGACAATTTAAATAAAAAAAAACCATACATATATATATAGGCACATATAACCTTTCAAATTTAGATAGCAAACCCCCTCTCATCTCTCTATTATTTAAAATAACTCTATTAATATGAAGTGGTAAAATGTACATTAGGGTAGCTACCAAGAGCCAAAGCCAATGGGAGTCGATGGTGGAGCCCCGTCTTCTCTATTTTCTTTCTTGTCTTTATTAATACAAGACCAGTTTAACCTCCTGGGCTTTGTTAACAAAAAAATTCTGCCCTAGGCGTGATGGGGCAGACACACCTGTTCTCAGGGAGCTCGCAGATTCTGCATCGCTGATCAGTAATGCTGAAGAGACCTGGGACAACTCCATAGACCTCCATTATAACAGAGGAGAGTTGCTTTCCCGGCCCACGCCACCGGTGTCATCGATGAGAGGGGAGGGCAGGTACAGTGTACACGATTGACAATATCGCCCAGGAGGTTATGATGTCATCACAGTAAGGGCTTGTCCCCACAGGTGAATTTTGCAGCACGGTTCTTAGCCGCTAGTGGTAGCTGGGGCAGCAGTGGTGGCCGTGATTTGGCAGCTAGCTCAAATTAACGTGTAGTTAGCCGCTGCGTCTAACTGTGCCTGTGTGCTGCCCACCTGGACCACAAGTGTTTAAAATCGAACATTAAATAGATCAAGCCATAGTTACATGTTGGTAACTCTTATTCGATATTTTACATGTAGTGTACTGGTTTCCAAGGGGCCCTCTTGTGGCAGAAAGTGGTAATGATGCTTTAAAAAAAGAAAAACAATGATCGTCTGTGAATCTAGAACACTGTGTGGCGGTACAAATGTTTAAACTGGCAATCTATTTTTTATTAGGCAATAAGAATCACATTGAATCACAAAATAATAGACCCATCTATGGTTACCTTAAGGTCTTATTTATACGGGTGGTTTCAGGGCATCTGCCGGGAAATCTCACCACAGCGCAGGTGTTTGGGAGGCGGTTGCCAGATATTGACAGCCGACATGCTATCTGTATGGGTGGCTGCCCAAAAGTCGTGGCATGCTGCAGTTTTAAGGTTATTAGTGATATTAAACATTTAATTGTTGGTAGATTATTTAGCCTTTTTTTATTTTAAGTGCAGTTTGCAAGGCAAAAAAAAAAGTGTGGACACCCCTGAGGATGTTTAAATGCCAAATTAGAAGTAATGGCTTTAGAATGTGTTAACAGTGGCGTCCAGGCTGGATTATTGGGCAAAGACATTGGGCAAAGCGAGTTGGAGATGTGCTACCAAATATTAGAGATCCATTGGTTATAATGATGTAAACAACAAAGATGGTGTAAATGTAAATTTTTTAATCATTGAGTAGCCTAACGTCACTATTCATTCTGTATCACAATGCACGTCTTCATTATGATTTCTAAACTGTGTCCCTGTTTTGATGCTTTAGGTTCTAACCCTTTTAATTGTAAGCAGACTTAAGAAACAGGGGCCACCAAAAAGTGTAACCCCCACTCAAAACTCAGATTTAGTGTGGACAGGGGCGGAGTTCTAAAATATTTCCTTCCCGTAAGAATTTCCTACCCTTACAGATAGCCCTACTTTTCTGGAGCTACATGGTTAAGCTTACAGGATTTGGGGGTTTAAGGATAGGAGTTTGGAGGGGGGATTAAGGTTAGGGCTAGGGGGTAGGAGGGTTAAGGCTAGGGGAATTGGGGAGGTTAGTTAAATTTTAAACCCCACTAACCTTAAACCCCAACCCCTAAAACTCAAACCTACAGTTGAGCACCACTCTCCCTAACCTTAACCCCCCTAATTGTGAACACCTGAAGCCCGTTTGCTTAACCCTGTAACTCCACAAAAATAGGGCTATCTGCACATGTAAGGGTAGGAAAATCTCACGGGTGAGAAAAAATCTCAAAACAGCAGTTGTAGGCATATCAGGGCTCTGGGCAAGCACTCCCTCTGGCCCCCAGAGGGGATGGTGAGGCTGGTGAGTCACAGACTCTGTGAGAACCAACACTTCTCCAGAGACAAGCTTATCTCGGGTGGCCGCCCAGGGGTGGAAAAGGCATCTGCGCATCGGAAAAAATGTCATGATGCCACCATGTGCCCCTAACTAAAACCGCCACTGGATGTGAACCAGCTGTGTCTATATGCAGACTGGTCACTAATAACAGGGTGTATTTATAATTGACCATTAATGTTGTTATCTTTTACAATTTTTTGGGGAAATGGGCCACAAGTTAACCTCCCTAGAGGTTGAGACGAACCTAGATCATCCTGAGCTTGAATTCGTCTCAACCGCTACTAGAGCGCGGATTGGAAAACCAGATGGACTCTCAAATGTATTCAACTTCTATTATATAAAGTCTGGGGGAAGGAGTGTGCTCTCACGTATGTATACATCAGATCATTATATGCATAATATATACCTATGAACATTTATTTACCATGGGATGGAGTTTTGTAGATGTCTGAGCCTGTTAAAAGAATTCCAATAAAGGAACAGTATGTCCTCTACATCTGGATCCAGTTATAAAATGCTAAGAAACATTCCCATATGGTAACTTGACACATATATATGTCAGGCTTTGCCAAAGTTGAAACTGTACATGAAAATCTTAAGGACCTTGTTGCTCCAAGTGTTGAGAAATATGACATTTATCACATTAACCAATCTGCCGCTTATATTCACCTCTTAATCTCTTAACTGTTTTAAAAAGGAAAAGGAATGTTATGGGCTACGCTTTAGTAATAGGATCTATCGGTCATATAAAGTCCAGGGACTACAAATGTATTTTTTTATCATATATATGTTTTCATATGTGAGGTCAATGTCTTGTATCTGTCGATGTGCTCCTACAGGGGATGGTATTTTGAACACATACACAATCTTCATTATTTTCCTTGTAAGTTGAATACATTCTTTTTTGTAAACACTGAAGCTAAAACTGAGCTTGTAGTGTAAAGAAATACCCTTTATTTCTGTATATAGTAGTATCTATATATGTAATACCTAGTCAGGCCATTATATGTGTAGAATAGGTGTGTATATAGCTTTAAGAAAACATTACTTTCTGTACAGCAGCTGCCAGGGTATGAGGTAAGGGCTTTATTCCCAGATACTGTAAATTCTCTCCCATTTGGTAGAGGTTATAAATTCCCTGATTTTCAATCCCTCCCTAGTTCAGTTGAGTTCTCTGTGTAGATAGTTTCAGCCAGTGAGTCGGCTGCTTACCTAGGAGCAAGTGCTCCCATCTCCTTTTGGGTCCCTCCGCTGGCTGTCCACTCTGCAGTGCAAGGCTAACGACCCCCATCTGAATAAAATGGATCGCCTTTGGAGCAAGGCAGTGCTTTTCTCATCTTGCCCAAGCAGATGGTTGCGGTTTCCATCAGTTGTCTTAGAGTAAGGGTGAGACAAAGGATTCCTCCCCAATCCGCCTCCACTGGATCCGTTTGGCCACTGGATCTATTAGTCTACACATTAAAATGGGAATTGAGCTATTTTTTCCCCATTGCCCTATGAACTAGTTATGAAGAACCCATTAAGGTGGTTTCAGTGGTGGAGAGGAGCCCCATGCAAAGCAAGCTCCGATACTGACTGCTGTTTCTCTAATTATCAACATCAAGCTTTTAAGTTTACCCATCTCTGGTCTACCAATTGTCCTTTCTTGGACTAATTTCATCAGATACTTCAAAGGTACTGCAGATGGTGCTTTTTCCATCTGTGTGCTTACCTAGCCATAATTTTGGTCTTAATAATAAGCTTCCGGTATTACCACGCTTGGTCACTCAAGGTAAGAGAGAATGTGTTCAAATATGACCAATGCAGGGTTTTATTTCTTTCAGTGATAATTAAAGTCTAATCTCCAGGTTAGGTGCCTAACTTAGTATCCCACCCTAGGAAAATTTGGAGAATATAACACTAAAATCTTGGTGTTTTCTCTATGTCTCCTTGTGACCCAATTCTCTTTCAGGTTTGGTGAGTGATTGTCTTCCATTATACATGGAATGAAGCTTACATTGTGATGGTTGAGCACCTTCAGTATTTAGAAGAGAGATCACATGGGGTGAAAACTATAAAAGGAACAGAGACCAATGACACCTCAATCTCCGAGCTCCATTTCCAAAGTGACCCTAGCTTTGGATGAGAATAAACTCATTAATCAAGACTCAGGATGAATATTTACCTACTGGGTCAGGCTGCTCATTCCTCCCGCAAGATTTGGTTCCTACTACCATACCCATATCACTGACAAGAACACTGACCTACGGAATGGCTGGGACAGCCAAAGCACCAGGCGGGGAACATGCTGCTTGACACACCTAGAAGTGTCATATAGCAGCAATGCCTCTGGACAGGAATGTCTCATTGCCATTGTAAAGTAAATGCTTAACCTATTCTTTTACAAAGTACCTTTTATTGAGTTTTTATTAGGGTGGTCTCCGGGTTACTTTAATCTCATCAGCATAGCCTTTGGAAATGGATCTTGGATGGCAACACTGTTAAAACAAATGGCATTTCTACACCTGCAGACCCAGAAGGATATGTAGTAACAAAGCAAGCCAAAGAAATACCTCAATAAGATGTAAATATATATACATAGAAAGATTTTTAAAAAAAAAGCCATGTTCATCAATACAACTTCATTAAGTCGGTATATGACCTGAGCTAGGAGAACGACTTTTTCAATATGCAATCAATAGAGCAGAGCGATTACTAACTGACATGGAAGTTAACATAATTCTTGTTGTCATCTCCTTTCTTTCCTCTATGACCGCTCAATGTATTGACTGCATACTAAATAGGTAGGAGCAGTGTTTTAGCCTTAATGCATCATAAATGAGGGTAGACAGTGTAATTAAAGAAGAAATATGGCAAGCTGCTAGGAGTTTTTTATTGAAGGAGGTAGTGTTTTAATCACCCGTCTTCCAGGGATGAGATCCTGTCCTCTCTTGGGAGAAATCTTTTAGGGTGATAATGTGCTAGTGCACCTAACACCATTGATACCAAACCTCATTAATACAATCTCCCACCTCTCTCTGTTACAGATCAATAAATGCTTTTCGTTATTCAGATCCATTGTAATCTCATGTGTGCTGTTTCCTTTTGTGCTGTACATATGGCAAGCGCATCAAATGTCTCTTGGATTGATGTACATTTATATTACAGTGGATACCTAACTTATGCCTTGTAAACAGTATGGCCTTTGAACGATATCATCAGATATTAGAGATTTTAGGAAAATAATATCGCACTACCAAACTAAAGAGAAATCTGTAATTGAAGCTTTCTCTACAAATAAAACTTGAACCCTATGGTAAATGTGTTGTGTAACTATACAGACACCATCGGTATAATTCTCATAACATATGCCTGAATTCTGTGATCACTGAACAGCAAATTGAGTTGTCCAATGACTTCCCTCAATTTGACATTGGCATGCACTAAGGGCTTGTGGTCACTGTCCATGGTACCCAACCCTCAGATTGACTCTGTTTTAGGACGTGTAAGGGCTTGTTCCCATTATACGTCGGGACCCCTCCGCTAAGCGTATATGTATGTATATACTGTATATATAATATATATATTTGAAAAAATAAATAACGCTGACATGTCATGCTGATGTGTTCGTTGGTTTTCAGGTGTGCCACTTTGTTTGCACAACCGTGTATCCCATCCCACCAAATCAAATTAATGGGCCAGCCAAAATCAGCATTTTTGGCCCTCAACAAACATGGGGATATCAATGCAGTGGACAAGCCAAAAATCTCAGCACTTAAGTAGAACAACTGATGAACTTTATTGGCTCAGTTTCAATATACATACAATTTGCACGCTAATGTCAAAACTCTGGCCTCTCATTGTCCATCTCTACCGAGGATGGAAAAAATAATCCTAAATGAGTAAATAAAAAGAAAGTTTTAAGCAGCCAAATGTTTTGGAAAAAAGGTGGAGTAACATCCCTGTAAGGTGTTGTACACACTGGCTTTATTATCTACATGATCAGAATATACAGGAGGCTGGGGGGAAGCCATTAACCTCCCTAGCGCTCTGCTGAGGTACAGATTTCCAAGGCAAAAGTGCACTATAGACTTTAACCCCCCTGCCGTTCCGGACGGCTCCATCTCGTCCAGCACTGACTTGTCAGTCCTGCAATGGACGAGAGGGAGCCGTCCTGCGAAGATCAGAGCCCAGGCAGCGCAGATTTACCATTCCCCGCTGCTACGGTGGCTCCAATCTGAAGGAGAAGCTGGAGGAGGAGAACGGAACCCCCCCCCCAGTGGTGGCAGGAGATTCAAATGTAAATCACACAGAACTTCTATGCAGAAGACTGTTCCCAGTGTGATTCCCAGATGTGCTCTTTGAAGTTAAGCGATAACTGTATCTAATACAATTCAAAGTAAAAAAGAAAAACACATAACACATTTCCAATTGAATAAAAATATATAAATATAAATACATACTGTTTTGAAATCCTGTCCTCTTCATGTTACCTGTATTAATGGCTCCTGTTTGAACTTGCTATCAATATAAAAGACACCTGTTCACAACCTCAAACTCCACTATGTTTGTAGACCAAAAGGCTGTCGAAGGACACCAGAAACAAAATTGTAGACCTGCACCAGGCAGTGAAGACTAAATCTGCAATAGGCAAGGAGCTTGGTGTGAAGAAATCAACTGTGAGAGCAATAATCAGAAAATGGAAGACATACAAGACCACTGATAATTTTGCTCAATCTGGGGCTCCATGCAAGAACTCTCCTCGTGGGGTCAAAATGACCACTAGAACGGTGAGCAAAAATCCCAGAACCATACGGGGAACTAGTAAATGGCCTGCAGAGAGCTGGGACCATCAGTAACACACTACGCTGCCAGGGACGGCTTAAGCAAATACATGTCCCATCTGAAGTTTTGTGGTCAGATATCCTCTGGCCATTGCTGATCTGGGGTTGGCAACTTGGCAAGTCTCCAGCTCCACTACAGTCAGTCACTATGGCGCCAGGGGTCTCATAGGCGAGGAGGCATTGGCTAACCTATCCCTATCAGTTACTATACCTGATGTCACCAATGTCCAGTTCACCTTTCCCATTGTTTTTTTATATTGTCTGTCAATATAAGATGTCGACTCAACTGTCGACTCAACTGGGGGGGGGTGATAGTGTATAGTATACACTAATTGAGGGCAGGGTGGGTGGAGCGCCCGCCCCCCCTGGGTTACAGTTGAGTCGACATCTTATATTGACAGACAATATAAAAAAACAATGGGAAGGGCCTCCTCCCACCCTGCCATCAGTGTATACTATATGAGCCAGCCCGGTCTCCTTGAGGGAGGGTGCATGAGGGTATACTATATGAGCCAGCCCTGAGCATGAGGGTGGAAACATCATGCTTTGGGGCTGTTTGGGGGACCAGGACGTCCGTGTAAAGGAAAGAATAAATGTGGCCATGTATCATGAGATTTTGAGTGAACACCTCCTTCCTTTAGAAAGGGCATTGAAGATGAAACGTGGCTGGTTCTTTCGGCATGACAATGATACCAAACACGCTGCCTGGGCAACAGAGGCAGATCTCAACCCCATAGAAAACCTTTAGAGGGAGCTGAAAGTCGCAATACCAGCAACAGTGTGTGAAAACCTTGTGAAGAATTACAGAAAACGTTTGACCTCTGTCATTGTACACAAAGGGGATATTACAAAGTATTAAGATGAAATTTTCATATTGACCAAGTACTTATTTTCCACCATCATTTGCTAAAAAATTATTAAAAAATCAGACAATATGATTTGCTGGATTCTTTCCCCCATTCTGTCTCTCATAGTTGAGGTGACCTATGATGAAAATTACACGCATCACTCACCTTTTTAAGTGGGAGAACTTGCACAATTGGCTGCTGACCATAGAAAAACTTTTTTGCCCCACTGCAAAAGTGATCTATTGGCTTCAGTAAAATCATTCACACTTCTGAGACAAGCGTGAAGATAACAGTTCCATGTGATTGAGAAAGTATAAAAGTTTGAGGATCAGAACATCAGCTGGGCCACTTGCAATGACAGTTTACATAATCTCTCAGTTTAAATGCACTTTTTGAAACTTCCATTATGATCTAAGTATCCCCGAACTGAAAAAGGACTTTTTAAAAGCTTTAAAAAGCTGCCCATATATTTTGCTAATGGCTTGTAATAGCTTTCTATATGCACTGCTCTTATATGTTTACCTGGCTGTGTTTTTTTTTGAACAGTCTCCTGTACAGATGAGGAAGAATTCAAATCTTTATTAATGTTATATTTCTATCCTTGTCCGTTATAAAAGGGATTTCCATTTAAACCAAGTGATTGGTGTTGGCCAAAATAGGAAGAATTTTACAACAATTTACAATAATAATATCCTATGGTGACAGAGACAGCATTTAAAATTGAACTTTAGCCTAACCTTCCATATTTCATAACATATATTTCATATATCATGTTGTACAATCCCCTCTCCTGTTCTGAAATCCATTGCTCAGGTTTCATTGCACGCTGTGCAACCTAACTCATGTCCTAAACTAGAGGACAGATAAGAACAAGGACTCATAGGGACACCATCTGGGACGTCTCTGCTTGGTTAGAGTCACACTGATTGTTCAGTAAAATCAATGGGATGTGTTGCCAAAGGGCTGACACACGAAAAGCGTCCCATTGATCCTACTGAACACTGATTGTGACTCTAACCAAGGAGAGACCTCCCTGCTCGTGTCCCTGCAGCCCCATAACCAGGAAATGATATAATTCCTTAACTAGGAAGTGACATCATCCTGGTATCCACACAGTTGAACACACATGGAACATCCTACCATTGAAGGAGATCATTACTCCTTGCTAAGTCAGCTTTGTACCTCCATTTTAGCTAGGGCATTTTTAATGTTTTCATTTACCTTTAACTTAGATTAACTAGTTTGCGCAACTTCTGTCCTTATTCACATCTGTCTAACAGTGGGCCCACACTACGCCATTAAAGTGGGAGCGGCACACCTCCACGCAACCTCATCACTTACCCCTTTATGCATTGTGTAGAGAAGCACAATCACCAAGTGATAATGGGGGTGGGGGCAGGATTTCTTATCTTCAGTTTACATGGTTTAAAAATTAATTTAAATCCTTTGTAAAGCAGCACAGCATCTTTCTGTCCAATACCTGACAACTACAATAGCAATGCATTCCAGTTTAAACACTTCAAATGAGGCAGCATGACCTGTCAACCCCATTATAGGAAAGGCAATAAGATATTTATACGTGGCTAGAAACTTCCAGTGAACCTATTTTCAATTTTGAAGACATAATGATAGAGAACATGGGTTTGGGGGATGTTATCTTTTTTGTGAAATAGTTGATGGTTAGCTAGAAAAGTCCATTGAGTGTTCCATCTGTTCATGGGGTTAAAGCAGGTTTAGTTAGGGTCCAGTTAAGTCGTTTTAGGGCAAGCAAGGGTTAACTAACAATGATGGTAGCACAGAAGTGCAAATCCTCATCTTATTATGCCTTCATTCTCATATATGTAGTAGTAAATATATTCAGAATTTGCAGTTAATTACAAGCGCTCCCACAAAAGACCCAACTTAATGTGAAAATAAAGGGTTGTCAACCTTGGGTGAGTGAGGTGAGTTTGTCATTAGTGGAGGTGTTTCTCTACAGTGAGTCATCTACAAGTTGATAGACCTGAGCTATTTTGAGTATTCCCTTTGAATAAGGAAGCTCTCTGTTAAACCACCCACAGCAGCTGTGAGTCTGTTATAAAATAATGGACGCAGCTGTATAATTTGAGGAATAGGATGATTTGCTAGTGAGGATTAGAGTTTTTCTTTTTTATTATTCAACCATTTTGCCGATTTTGAGTTAATTGCAAAGCCCCTGAACATGGTATCAACACTAAACTTGCTGGAGATGTACAGAAGGGTTGGAGGTATAATACAAAACAAAAGTATATCTCTAACACAAATCGTTTTTGTACAAATTAAGTTCAAAGTCAAGTAAAAAATTTGAATTTAACTTAATTTTTGCAAAAACTATGTACTAGAGCAAATTTTTTTTTTCAAATGTTCCTAAAACCCTTCTCTACATTTCCAGCAATTTTGCTGATGATACCATTTTCAGAGGCTGTGCAATCAGCTCACAAAGTTAGCAAGTCGAAAATTCGACCATCTCCACTGAGGATACCTTTTTTTGTCAGTTAAAGGTAAAAATTATATAAATATTAAATTACATTTGGCTTATCTCTGAGCAGGGATGATGGTCAACTAGAGCTCCACAATTCTAAAAAAATATACTTACCAGCTGTTCCCTGGAATCATATAAAAGATTCCATATCTAGCGGATAGTCTTTTGGAGGTTAATTAATTGCAGTATTAACTGTGCCCAATAGAGGTTGACACAAGTATTTTTAATGGGTTAAACATATCTCCGTAATTTTGTATGCAGACCATGATTAGATGCCAAATGTCATTGGACTTGAAGCATTGTGTTTTCTCCCCCAACAAAGCGACGTCATTTGAGGAGAGGTACATTTGGGATATTATCATTACAAGCAAGACTGTATTTGACATGATTCCTATAATAGAGGGTTTGGCTGCAAGGGACATGAATACAGAAGGTAAGGCTATGTTTCCACATTCGTCGAGACCCCCTCCGCTAGCCGGATCCCAACGGAGCACATAGACTTTACCTGCTCGGCGGATACCTAAACACAGCCCTTCATTTGCAGAACAGCTCGACGCTGTGAAGACACAGCATCTGCCGAGCAGGTAAGTGAATGTGCTCTCTGTCAGGACCTTTCACCAAGCAATGCGCTTAGTGGAGGGGGTCACGACGCATGTGCAAACCCCCCCAATAGTATTGGTCCGCTTTGATGAAAATGTTATGATTTAAAGACGACATACGAATGTCATGCCATGCAATGATGGTTCTAAAGTATGGCTCACACATCATGTTGCACATAGGCCTTGCTAATATTTCCTACATGAGAAAAGGAAATATGTCATCACTGGTGGCATAACTAGATCCCAGCTCTAATATCTATAAATAGTGTTGAGCTTGAATATTGGAATTGCGAATATATTCAACGAATATCGTCTATTCGAGAGTCCACAAATTTCGTGGCGGATATTCGCAATTTCGTGATATTATGCATTGGTAAGTTTATGGCCATACATTGTGGAAATGAATACCACATGTGACCATTCATTGATATTTGTGAACATATTTCTGCCATACATAGCAATACACTCGAATTGTGAATATTCCCGAATATTGAAGCAAATAGTAGAAGAATTATTCACAAAATATCACAAATTCAAATATTGCCTATCTATAATCAATCTCTAGCTCTTCACCCTGGTTTGGAAAAGTTCTCACTTATCTATGTCATATTATTTATGCAACAATAAGTCAAAGCAACTGGCCTTGCCGGAGTTTCAATGGATGTTTGACTAGTTAACCTCCCTAGCACACCGCTCATACCGCGCTGGTACGGGCAATCGCGGCAGTGTACAAAGTACACTGCCTGCAATTCCCTCCACCCGCCCCCTTCCGCATCACTGTGACGCGATCGGGGTGGTGCTAAAACCCTGGAAATGCTGCAGCGATTAAGACAATCACTGCAGCTTCGTTGGTGTATCAGCTACACCCGATGCCTGGTTCCCCTGCGGTTGGGGCAAACTTGAACGCAGAATGAACAGGGTTCATCTCAACCGCTAGGGAGGTTAATTAACCAGTTGCGCAGTGCGTCATCCGAGCCAGGTAGAGAGGAGGTGCTTTGAGGGACCTTCTAACTTTACTCATTACGGGTTTGGATTTTTTTTTAGGCATTCCTCCCTATTATCGGCACTTCTAGTGCCATTCATACATAGATGTACTGTACTTGTACAGGTGGTAGGTCTGCTTTAAGTACTGCAATACCATATAAACACAGTCTGCAGAAATACTTTATTATATCAACCTTTTTTCTTGGTTTCCATATTGACTTGAGGAATGCATAAGCTTAACCACCATAACCAGTTAGAAATATACAGTGATTTTTATAAAGAATATTTTATTGAATATAAAGTTTATTTCTGGCAAGTGAACATTCATATGATACTAATCCTCTCTGCACATAGGGAGGATCATTTTCAATGACATTTCAATTTTAAAAAGCTTAACTTAAAAGTAAAATATGATTTATTTTCTTAGGGACAGAGCGCTGAGAAGATAGAACCACTCAGATTTTAAATTGCTGTTTGCAGAATGTTTATGGGGATTCCCAATCTCCAATTGTCTTAAGAGAGAGAAATCCAAAAGGCTGATTCCACGGCATTAAAATTGATACGTTTACAATGTTTTTTTTTAACCTCCTAGACATTTCATAGAGGTCTAGATCTAGAAAAAAAAAAAACCTTGTAGGCCTGTAACCTACCAAAATATGTCCAAACACGGGTCTAGTAGACATCCTGAATATATAATATAAAATTATATATATATATATATATATATATATACAGGGAGTGCAGAATTATTAGGCAAGTGGTATTTTTGAGGAATAATTTTATTATTGAACAACAACCATGTTCTCAATGAACCCAAAAAAACCTCATGAATATCAAAGCTGAATATTTTTGGAAGTAGTTTTTAGTTTGTTTTTAGCAATTTTTTTTTTTTTAATCATTAAAGTTTTTATTAGTATCGTCAGTTACAGAGTGATACATAACAAACATCAGGTTTTGAGGCATCTTCAATCAGAAAAAAGTACTGAAAATCACATAAGGAAATCTTTATCATACTGAAGGTTAAGGGAAAGAAAAACAAGGGGGATAGAAATCAACATCAAACATTAACGAATCATAGGGGTTGATCGGCAGTGCTGATCTACTATATAAGTAAGTAACCGGTAGTGGAAGCAGGTGAGGAATCCGCCAATAAACTGAGGGGTGAACATGTCAAAAATACAGTCAGCTTCAGTCGGTAACTGTAAGCAGCCTGATTTCCCCAACTTAAGTCTAGTACCTTAAAGAACCTGGAACTAAGGTCCAGTAGAACAGGGGGGGGGGGGGG
>CM070038.1:86133074-86169257 GCA_036250615.1 Ptychadena robeensis
AAGAGGATGATGTGGTCAAAATACTAATTTGCCTAATAATTCTGCACTCCCTGTATTTTATATATAACATTACATTTAATTATAAAATTAAATAGAAAACACAAAAATCTGCTCAAACAAGAATGTAATAAATCGGATACTGAAAATGCAGTCTGATACTCAGCGCAGGGAACAATGTCGTGTACTGGCACATTTGCTGGTGGATTACCTGAAGCTTTCCCGTAGCTTAGAACTCGCTTCTGCTGCATTGGCGGGAGTACACCCTAGTGATTTAGCTGAGCCAAAATGCAAAACTTCCCTCCCCCTCCTGATGACATCATCACACACTCGACGGCACGATCCCGAACACCGGGATCTGAAGATCAGACAGCGGGGGACACAGTGAGAAGACTGGCAAGCCTCAGGATTGCCTGCAAGCCATCTGGCTGCAGTTTAAATAGATCCATTTAAGCATCTTTATTTAGCTCGAGTAACTCGGGCTGACCACCCAGGAGGTTAACGTACCATTTATGCATCCATTGACTTTTAATGAAGTTGTTTGATACTGTATGTTGCGTTAGTGGTCCATTAACACATTCGTAGGGCATTTTTGAGCTTATTATCCCTCTACTTCAAATGATAAAAACAAAACAAAACAAAAAAAACAATGCATATGTTTTTCATCAAGATTGCCTTGATAATATCACAGTAAGTATGCCATCATCCCGCATATCAATATATGTAAGGAATTTACCAAATTGCACCCAGTCAACACCACTCAAAAGTAAAAAAAACAATTTTTACTTGATGAAGCGACAGTAAGTCGCAAAACTTGTCAAGCTTATGCACAGGACTGAAAGATTAAAGTACATTTATGGACTTGTTTTGGAACCACTGATAAAAATTATTTGGATTACAAACCTTGTTTTTGTATATTTGTTTTGCCAGCAATAGTCCCTTCAGTACGGCTCCATCTGAAGAGGACAATAAATGAGATATCTCTGACCACAATACAAATTTCATAAGATTGTTAAGATGTTCCTGCAGTTGCTCTACAACATGCTTCGCTGAACAAGGCTTTTTCAAGAAGGAACTGCGACTTTACACCAATAATTCTGGAAGCCATGGGAGTTCTAGTCCGCCAGTAAGCTTCCTGGGGTACACGTATGCTAGGCCATTCAGATGTAAGATATGTTAAACACATACAGATTTGCTGTAGTGTCACGAAATGTTACTGTTATTTATTGCGAATTGTCTTTGGTATGCTTTCAGAATTATTGGTGTAAGGTCGCAGTCCCTTCTTGAAAAAGCCTTGTTCGGTAAAAAGCGTCAAAGAGCAACTGTAGTAACTGATTCAATTAAATCTGTATTGTGGCCTGAGATATCCAATTTGTTTTTAAATAAAAATATTTACATTTAAATTGTATTGTGTGTTGTCTTGGTGCACCCTGAAACCCCAGGAATGGAACGTTTTATTCTGAAATTAGTTGTATATTATATAATTTGTAATTGTATAATTGTTGTATATTTGTTAAGTCCCCTTCAGAGGGATGAGGGTGATGCAAAAACAAAATCTACTAAAGGCCCCTAGTGAACAAATATATTGGATACTCAAACATATAAAATAAATTAGTGTAAATAATGTGAAAATATTCATAATAATTGTCATCTTAAATGTTACCAGTGTAACTACCTGAATGGGACTTAGTGTGGACTTGGTGCACCATGAAACCCCCTGAATAGTGTGTTTCATTCTGAAAAGAGTGTTTTATTTAATATGTTGTCTAGAATTCAACCTTCAATTCTCCCATCTCTACTTACTGTTAGGATGATTTGCTCCCTGTTTATTTAAATGGGTAAGACAATGCAATGGACAGCAACTGCAGGAACACTCTGCTGGAACCTCAGACTATGTATAGTCTATGGGTGAGGACATTACATTGTACTGGAAAGATAAAAGTTAGTTAGCATTTCATATTTTTCTTTTCTAAAAGGACCATAAAAAGTGCATTGTAACAAAGGATTCCCAGAGTGTTTACAAAACTAAAACCATTTACTAAAGGATAATCGAAAAAAATAAGCAACAATAGAATCAAAATGTTATGTGGGCTTAAACTTAGCCAATCAGACTCAGCCGCTGCTCCATGGGATTGGCTCAGTTGAGGTCAGCATGTCGTTTGCATGGTATGTAGTTCTTTTTTAGCATCTCATTGATCTACTATTGACAGGATCATTCCAGGAAACATACAGAGAGAGCACTGCTCTGAGTCATTTAGCTGCGTATAGCAGAATTAAGATTTAGCTATTGAGCTTTATAAACTGCCATTTTATTGCTACTGCAGATACGAACAAATGATCAAAAATTACAACATATTATTTTATTTATTTTATAAAATATAAATGATTATCTATTCCCTTTCAGAATAATAACATTTGTGGATGGCTCATTAAGCCGTCTGTATATTCCACGTTCAGAATTCTTGCTCTGGGCTCCTTGTCAGACTAATGGGTCCCAAATTCTCATTTTGCATGTTCCTGCTTTGGGACATAACTAGGCCTGCGGCCATAATAAAATTGGACATTTGTGTTATACTGGGGCTTGGTAACAATGGAAGGTCAATCATTCAGCCGCCATTATAAGCAGCCATGACATCATTGACCCCTTTTGAATAAAAAAAAAAATGCAGCTGTGGATCAAAGTGAGCCCAATCATTGCACTGTGATCATTATAAGGGAATTAAAAGCAAGGGAAGTGAAAGCCAAAGAGAGAATGAGAGAAAAAAAAATCTTGGGTCTTTGGACCAATAATTAAACCATGGAAAGATTAAGATAATTGGGGGAAAAAAGACTATACACAAAGGACCCTATTGTTCCGGTGACAACAGGCCGGTCTCAGTCATTCATTGTACAGTATTTCACCGTGATGACAGAGGAGCCAAAATCACTGTGGTTACTGTTGCCATGGAAACACTGGCCCAGAGCGATGCCATTTCTGTTGCACAACTGGTTATTAAGAGATTTTTAATTTATTTGTCTTTTTCCAGGATATTCTAGTTTTGGATGTGACATGATGGAGTTCTCGCCGCTCCGAATAATTACACTTGATAACAACATTCACTGCAAACACTGACTTCCTTAATTAGGATTTGCAAACGGCATATACTTCGCAGTGCATTTCAAGTTTGATAGAACGCAGCGCTAAACGTTTGCCCAGGTTTAGAGGCTTTAAGATTGCAGGGACGTCAGTTAAAATAAATAAGACTCTATTAAGCTTTTTATTTATTTTTCTAGGGCTATTGACCCCCCCACACAATGAAATGTTATCATACAAATAGGAACAAGGACACAAGGCACACTTTGTTGCTCTAGGTTGTGTGCCTTGGGTCTATTTCCTATTTATCTGCTACAAGGGGGCCACACTCCCCCTTCATTTTGGGAGCTGCACACCTACACACAACCTAATCAGCCACCCCTCATTAGTGATGGCTGAACTTTCCCAAGGTCTGTCCCCAAACAGGCGGATCAGACTTTTAAAATAGTCTGCTGTCCGCCTGTTCGCGGCCAGATTCAAATTCTCCGCCTATTGGCTGGGAATTTTAATTGGAAAAACCGGAAGTAACGTCACATCGGGTACCTGGAACGCATAGTTCCTGGTTACGATTGCCGGGTGTGACGTCACTTCTGGTTTTCTGAGCCAGCTTTTTACGATAAGACAGGGTTCTCTACTCGGTCTTCAGTGAAAAGATTCTTCCTCTGGCGGGATCTTGCTGCTTCTGATCCTGCCGGATGAAGAATAATGAGCTCCTTCTCGCCAGCGAACGGGGCGGGTTGAACACCCGTACTGCTCACTGGCTAGAAGGCGTGTGAACATTCATGCTAAGCCATCACCACCCCTCATACTGACCCATTTTTACTCTGGGGTCTTTGCCCGGCCCCATACACCTACTGAGAGCCCTTATGGCCACTGACATTACTTCAACTATGTAACAGCTGCTGACAGTTGTGCGCAACTATTTATTACTTTATCAAAGTTTGCAAATGTTATCATCCCAGCTCTAGTGATGTCATCACTTAATAATATGATGACATGACACACGCTTCTCTGTCTGTGAATCTTAATAGTAGAATGTTGAACTGTGTTAGCCATCAAAATAGGTGCTTTTGATGAAAATATGTATGTCTTTTGTGTCACAAAAAAACAGAAAAGTTTGAAGCCTGAAGAAGGGATCTGAGACATTCCAAAAGCTTGCTCCTTCATCAGTTATCCAATAACGGGGATCACTAGAACTCCAAACTCTGTATGCTTCTCTATGTCATGTAGGCAGATCATGGCTAGTAGAACATTGTCACTGATCTTCTTGAAAGGCCTCAATCATAATAGAAGCAGTGGTCTGGCTCTTGTAATGAGTTTGGCAAAAGGCCACAGTAACTGCTGCTAAAGTATAATTATAGTAAACAGATTTACAGACCAAATAGAGTGGAAAAATGGGGCCAGTCCAGGTCATAAGGATGGCACATGGCTTGGAAAAAATGGGCCAGAGTTATCAATAGAAAATAGACCAGTGGTTGATATTTTCCCCAGACAATGTACAAACCTAGAGACCAACTTTGATTTCTCAAAGATTATTGAGGGTAAGGCTCCACTAGGGCAGTTTGGGAGCAGATGCAAGATGGGTTTTTTTTAGCCACAATTAACCAAAAAAGATGGTCTCCACTGCTGAGGATTGGCCATGGTGCAGTGTGGACACAGAAAAAAAATACGTGGTTTACGGCTTTATTTTTGTCCATGTCCACACTGCCCCATGGCCAGTCCGCAGCTGAAAGGCCCGTGGATTGGCCGCAGTTTTGATGTGACTAAAAAAAAATGTGGAATAAACCACAGGGAAACCGGACAGAAAAACACATGCTTTCTGTATGTATTTTTCTGTCCTCCGCAGTGGAGCATTACCCTAACAATATCTGTGATTCTGTGTTTTTACTGTGATTCTCAGTTATTAATGAAGAAGAGTCCTAACTCCCGCATATAGAGTAGGGATGGTCAAATGTTTTATTTTTACATTATGGCTAGGCATATCTGTAAGTCATTTACAAAGCCACTGAACATGGTATAATCACCTATTGCTGAAGATGTAGCGAAGAGTTGGTGGAACAAAAAAAGAAAGTATTGCTCTAACTCATGTAGTAATTGTTTAGCATAAACTACTGTATTTTTCAGACAGCTGCTCCTGGCAGCCAGAGGCGAATAAACCTCCCTGTCTCTAGGCATGATAAGGGCATTGCACAGAGTAACACTGTAACAACGTTTATGACTACCCCGCCAGCATCATCAGTCACCCATGACGCCCACGCCAGGAAGCGATTGGTGGGCTATACATAACAGCGATGCAAAATCCCAATCCAGATCACAGAAAAATGTACTGCCTTGATCCTGGCATGGGCAGAGTTTCTTTTGTGAACACTAGTGCCCGAATTGGGTTAGGGCAAACCAAGGGAGGTCAGCTTGTCAAGGGCTAGCTTTGACAGTTCAAACAACCCCCCCCCCCCCCTTCCACACCCCCCCAGAACCCCCCCCCGACCCCACCAAAAACCACATTCCCAACCTCCCAAACCCACCAAACCACCCGTTCAACCGCCACCCCCCCAGCCCCCATCCAAGCACAACCGCCCACCCCCCGATCTGCTACCCCACCTCTCCCCGAGTTTCCCCCATCACCACTCCCCCGGCCCCCAGCAACCCCGACGGGTTTTCCCCACCCGACGAGCCCTGACCCACCCGCCACGGCCCCCCCCTGCCCCCCGCATCCAACACCGCCCCCTCAAAACACCCCCGTCATTTTCGAACATCAAGACTCTTACATTTCCATACAAAACAATTCAAGTCCTATCCTTCAATGCACAACACTAAGTACAGATACGAATCCCTTCTTGTCAACGCTTGTCACTCCATCCCCACTCTTCCCCAACCGTCCCGCACTGCAATGTTCCTCCGCCCGAACCCCGAAGCTTTTCACTCCAGACTGCGCCTATCCACCCAGGAAACACCTCCTACCGTCCAAATTCGACCCCTCAGCAGGACGGTCCGCCCTGCGAAAACCCACGTGTACCCACAATACCGCCCAACCATCTCCACCCCGTATTCCGGCCAGACTCAGCGCCTTGCAGAATGTGCCAACAGTCAACCACGGGACCGGAGAATTAGAGTCGCTCCCCGCATGGGCGGGCCCCCGCCAAGTACAACTACCCCCTATTCAACGACTTCGCCCCTCATTTTGTGCCGCACCAACACCCTTCACGGTCGCCGGCCACTTCTCTGGTCCGCAACCCCACTGCCAGTCTCGTTCCTCCGCACAGGCCGGCATTCAACAGGTAAGGCTTTCCCCGAAGTTAAGTCGCCGGAACCCGCTCCCTGACCCTCCCTCCCACCCCGGCATCAAACAAACAGGATAGCTCAAGCCCACATCCCTTCACCATTCACCATTTCCCATTCCATAGTTTATCAACCCACAAACATCCAGCTACTATACCCAACCCCACTCCCCCCTACCCTACACCATAGCACCGTTTCGCCCAAACTGCCCAAAAATTTCCACCATCCACACTCATCCAGCACATGTCCTCCCAGTGTATCATGGTTAACCCCATTCCCCTTCCTCCACTTCCCCCCCTCGCGCCAGACTGCGCTGTCATACCACAACCTGCCACCGAGTTCATACACCACCCATCCTATGACACACTATCTGGCCCGCCCAACCCCCCACGTACCGGTCTTTCAAACATTCAATTTCAACAAATTTCACAAAATCCAAACAACCCCCCCCCCCCCAGCGCCCGCCAAGTTCAACATTTTTCAAAACCCCACCACACCCCAATCCCCAACAGGACAACCCTTGATCTAGACACGCCGCACCCTACTCCACCCCGCATCCCCCAAACACCACGAATACGAGGGAAGCTGGGAGGGAACAACTCCTCAAGCATAGTGGGCACTGACCCCCCGCCTATTCATACCCCCGTTTCTCGCCGAACTCCAGCCCAATTACCCATTCCGGGGTTAACCACATCTAGACTTCCCCCAACCCGCCCACCTGCCGCTCCCGCTCCTTTCCCCCAACTCTCGCACTTCACCCAGCCACCACAGGCGGAGGCCTCCCAAGCCGGCCCCGAGCGGGGTAGACCCGCCCCCCTGCCAACGCAACGAAGGGCACCGACCTGGCCAAGCGAGGCCCATGGTGGTGGTTGCGGCACATCCGCGAGTACGATTCCCCCTCAAACAGAGGAGGACGACCATTAGTGACTGCGACAGGTCCCTGCTCCCCGACCCACCCCCCCCAGCATGTCCCATTTTCAGTCACTCGTGAGTAGGGGCAGACTCAGTTCGACACCTCCCGTCACATTGCCGCCCCGCTACCTCTCAACTTCGGACGCCCAGGGTTCCCCACGAGTACCAGCCATTACACCCCCCCGCCCCCTCCGGAGTCGCAGGGCCACCACCGGACGACCCCTGCGGCATCATAGGCTATTTTTAAGTCCAAGCCAGCAATGTCCACCCCCCACGGCTGCCAGATCTGCCCTTTTTATTCCCAGGTTCACCACCCGAGTGGCCGCCAACCCCCGCTGCCCGCGGCACCCCACCCGCTCATGGGGACCCCCTCCCCCCATCTTTCCCCCCCCCCGCCCACTCCCCCCACCCCGGGGCGCTGCCGGCATCGTAAACCGCGCTCCTCCACCAGGCCGCGCCTCGCCTTCCTGCCTTTCCTTGCGTGGTCCAGACAAGCGGGCTGATGTGTTATGGCGGATCCCCCTCGACTGCTTCCTTCCTTCCCTGGCTAAGCCCAGAACTGTGTTGTGGTTGTAGAATACATACATTTTCCACTTCCACCTTCTTTTGGTTTCAATTAAGTTGAACATTTTTGAAGTTGTCAATATTTTAAAAAAAAAAAAATATTTAGAACATTTAAGCGATTTTTCGAGTTAAATTGCAAAGCCCCTAACATGGTATCAAACCAACTTGCTGGATGTAAAAAAGGGTTGGGGGTACACTATGGGAAAAAGTTGTTTTAACAAAATAGTTTTTGCACAAAATTAAAGTTCAAAATATAAAAATTTTAAAAAAAAAATCAATTTATTTTCACTTAATTTTTGAAGGTAAGTTATGCAAAAAAACATACATGTTCTAGAGCAAAACTTTTTTTTCAAAACATTCCTTACAACCCTCTCTAAACATCTCCAGTCAATTTTGGTGTGTATCCATGTTTTCAGAGACTTATCGCAATCAGCTCACCAATTAACAAGTCGAAAAATTCGACCATCTCTAGTCGTAATTTTGACTTTATTATGAACTCCATATATGTCCTTTGCAGTAAAATCCCCAAAAAATGTGTTGACATTTCACGGCCATCTCGAATATAGAGCATATTAGCCCATGAGTCCCATAGGACCTTGGTACATTTGAATGGCCTACCCTAATAATAGGTCTGACCCTGCCTCAGGGTTAGGGCTCAATTAATGGGTTTGTTTTGGCCATTAGAAGTCACCTGATTGAACGGGCTCATAATGTATAGGTAGGTCCATTAGAGTATCGTGAGAACATGGCTGCTTAGTTTGTAAAGAATATGCAATATATTCCTGAGGCCGTACATTTCATTGATGTCATGTGAATTGATTGATGAATGGTCACACACATACTTGATATTCCAAACAATGACTGTTAGTGTTAGAAAACACTGGCCTCATTATTGTAGGTCTTTGGCTACATATTTTTTAATACTTGTTCACACTAACAAAAAGGGGTATAGTGATAAGCATTACATTGTTAAAGGGCAGTTGTCAATTATTTGGTTATTGTTACCCATTGCTATGTGCTTAAATTTATCAAAATAGGAACATAGTGTTACTGAGATGGCTATTTAGCATGTACTCCATGGAGGAGAAGGATGGTAAAGCTGGTTTGCTTGAGGCCATTGTTGCCTGTGAAAAGGCACAGAAGACCTGTCACAGCTGACAGATACTATATAGGAAAATTGCTGAGTATGCTATTCAATTTCTTCTTCTCTTTACATGCTTGTTTTGGTGGCTGGGCATGCTGCTGGATCATGTCACATGTGTAGAAGGCCATTAAGATAGGTACCAAAGGTATATTACACTGCTCAAAAAAGGGGACACAATAAATAAGACATCCTAGATCTGAATGAATGAAATATTATTATTAAATACTTTGTTCTTTACATAGTTGAATGTGCTGACAACAAAATCACACAAAAATTATCTATGGAAATCAAATCAACCCATGGAGGTCTGGGTTGGGAGTCACACTCAAAACTTAAGTGGAAAAAAATACAAGATGATCCAAATTATATCCTTAAAACAAGTAAAAATGATGTCCAGTACGGTGTGTGGCCTCCACGTGCCTGTATGACCTCCCTGCCTGTGCATGCTCCTGATGAGGTGGCAGATGATCTCCTGAGGGATCTCCTCCCACACCAATGACTAGAGCAAAGAAGATTTGCTGTGTGTGTCAGCGTCCAAAGAATAGAGGAGCTACCAGGAGACAGGCCAGTACGCCAGGAGACGTGGAGGAGGCCATAGAAGTGAAACAACCCAGCATCAGGACAGCTACCTCTGCCTTTGTACAAGGAGGAACAGGAGAAGCACTGCCAGAGCCCTGCAAAATGACCACCAGCAGGCCATAAATGGGCATGTTTCTGCTCAAATACTCCATGAGGGTGGTATGAGGGCTCAACATCCACAGGTGGGGGCTGTGCTTATAGCCCAACACCGTGCAAGATGTTCAGCATTCGCTAGAGAACACCAAGATTGGCAAATTCGCCACTGGTGCCCTATGTTCTTCACAGATGAAAACAGGTTCACACTGAGGACGAGACAGACGTGGGAGAGTCTGGAGATGCCGTGGAGAATGTTCTTCTGCCTGCAACATCCTCCAGCATAACTGGTTTGGAAGTGGGCCAGTAATGGTGTGGGGTGGCATTTCTTTGGGGGCTGCACAGCCCTCCATGTGCTCGCCAGAGGTAGCCTGACTGCCATTAGGTATTAAAATGAGATCCTTGGACCCATTGTGAGACCATATGCTGGTGCAGTTGGCCCTGGGTTCCTCCTAATGCAAGACAATGCTAGACCTCATGTGGCTGGAGTGTGTCAGCAGTTCCTGCAAGACGAAGGCATTGATGCTATGGACAGGTTTCCCAGACCTGAATCCAATTCATTACATTAGCAGTTGGATCAACCTGTAGTGTTTTTTTCCACTTTAATTTTGAGAGTAACTCCAAATCCAGACCTACATTAGGTTAATACATTTGATTTCAATTTTTTGTGTGTGTGATTTTGTTGTCAGCACATTTAGCCATGTAAAGAACAGAGTATTTAATAAGAATAGTTAATTCATTCAGATCTAGGATGTCTCATTTTTGTGTTCCCTGTATATTAGATCAGATTTTTTTTTACATTCAGGAAATGTGAACCATTAAATGAATTTCTTCTATTTAGCTTAACTTTATCTGTTATACAATAGAAGCAAATTCCTTCCAACTGGGTACTTTTATTTTTTTACTTTCAGATTTTTCATTTTTTATTTATTTGATTGCAGAATTTTAGTTACCTACACACAGCTACAAGCACAGAATGGCAAGCATGCACATACAGCCTAAATTGATGGGTTTTGGATAATCATGCAATCTGTATGAGCATCATGAAGATCCCATCCCAAAATCATACAAATTCATTTGGATTTGATTTCCTTTGTAACTAAAATAGTCTTTTCCGGGAAGACTTGCTACATTAAACATGAAACAAAAATGTAATGGTTACATTTCCATTATGTCTACCTGCCATTGGTACAGTTGTGCTTGATCATATCCATCCAGGTTGTTGGAACTACAACTGCACAAGGGAAGATGATGTCTTTTGCCTAGACTAATATTCACATGTAGGTATATTTCCACCCAACTAGAGCCTATCCCTTATTGAGTTGGCTCCAATCTATCATAATCAGGTACTTGAATGATTGACAAAAATTTACCTACATATCTGATCACTGCTCAATCTATATTTGTTCGATTCAACCGCGTTTGGCCACCTTAAACCTTAATCACTGTATACGTTAAATCGTTATCTCCATCGATTGCCTTTACTATTAGCAGAACTACAGTCCTGATGAAGCCCTCAGTTGAGTGAAAAACACGTCAACGTTTGATCTAATAACAAGTCAATGTGTTCTTTGAAAGATCAAGTAACAAACATGTACCGTACATATGTTTTAAAGAAATATTCACCTAGTTTATTTATTTTTGAATTATACACAGTTGAATATATATGTTATTTTAATGTTTACCAATAAGTGGTATTTGATTTTTTACTCAATTAAAAATAACCATTTTTATGGCTCCAAAAACAATTCAGGGTTGGGGGTAACAAATTAGATTTGAAAATATGTCTTGTGCCTACACAATCTAGTTTCATTTCCATTCTCAGGGGCTATTAAACACAATATAACATAGGTGGTGAGATGAAGATTTATCCACTAACAAAGGAAACAATAGAAATGTAAACATGTTTACTCAAAATGTGCATATTACCCCCAACAATGGACACGCAAACGAAAAATAACAAAGGCTACATTTTAAACCCACTTGTGCATGGTCTATGGCAAAATTAAGGCTATTACAGGTTGTCTATCTAAGTTTGACAAAATTTGGGCTCCTTAGATTTCTCAATATCTATCAGTCATGGCCATATACTTTTACATTGCAAAAAGATTTCCCCTTAGCTTACCTGTGCATTCTTGGATGTCACATTCACTTTTTTTTCCACTTACAGCTTTACTTGAGCAAAAAGCATTTGGAGTATAAGAGTAGCGCATGCTGTCTTGTGCTATTGGCAACAAATAGTCATATGCTGCGTGTAGTGTGCTATTCCCTTTTAGATGCACTGCTGTATGCAGTTTGGATACACATATATTGATAACATAAACCCAACTGCCTCTAAAACATATGCACTAAACTGGCCAATCCGCAGTGCGTAAATTATATGTAGTCCCCCTACTGGTTAGGTGCATACCCAAAGCAACCAACCAGAATTTTCTTTTCTGGTTTTTGGTAGAGATGGTCCAAGATTGTATGCAGATTTAAATTGAGCCAATCAAGCACATCAACAGTTGTAGTTGATTGGCTCAGTTTTAGTCTGGATACCATTTGCATGCATTGCCATGCTGAAATGTAAAACGTTATTGATCATCACTAGTTTTAAGTGCTTGTTGTGGGTTACTCAAGTCATTGGCACTGAGAAGTTTTCCTTGAATTGGGTTGATAGCAGGTGACCTCTATGGCCTGCACCACCCAATATAGCACTTTTGTTATTCCATAATAACATATGAGGTCTCTACAATAATTTAATTATCTTGCTGAAAAATGTTGTTGCTTCTCTGCATGACCATCTCATTCGACATACACACACCTTATTGACTTAAAATGGACAAGCAAATCTTTTACGGTTAAATAATTTTATTTAATAGATTTTGGTGGCTTACAAACGTTTTGTTAAAATGATGTAATGAATATTAGTATAACCAAAGAATATAATTATCAAAATGAAAAAAAAAAAATCAGACCTTTTTTGGTGGGAAAAAAAAACAAAAAGTAACACCCTTTTTTATGACTGCTTTTCTAAAATGCACATCCAAGACATTACAAATAAAATATTTGAAACTAATAAAAAAAAAGACAAAAAAAAAACAAAGAAATTTTTAAACAAAAACGTAAAATAGTTCTGTTTTACAGCAATAATACATTAGGAAGAGATTTAAAATGTTATTTTGTTTTAAAACATACCATATTTGGAAAACTGTATATGGCAGTGCAAGAAAATAAAATAAAATTGTACTTTAAAAGTGCTATATACAGCAGCGATTTAAAAATAGCACATTTCACATTGGTAAAGCAGTGCAGAAAACGTTCCTCATACTGTATGTTGAGATCAAGAGTGGTCTCTTCTGAACTTCATGAACGTTCGAAGAGAAGCCACCCCTTCCCAGGCTGATGAACAGAACCAAAAACAATGGGGAGAGAGAAGGATATTGCAAACCCAGTGTAAATCAATCTTTTAAAAAATATATACAGTACTTTAAGTGCTTTATAATTTCAGCAGTCCTGTTGAGTCCCAAAACTGAAAGATATATATTTTTTCCCCCCTTCGAGGTATTTCTTGCATGGACAACTTTATCATATGCATTGTTTACACGAATATAAAAGCTACGTAGGTTTTTTTTTTTTTTGTCACGGTGCTATATTATGGTTCAAACTTGCCCAAAGATTCAGATGTATACTGGAATGGTGAAAAAGAATCTATACAGTACCCTTTGGTTATTGCACAAGCTCCTTCTGGGTTTCCCCGTTCCTCTATAAATGTGTTGTTTACTAGATTCTGAAGCCTTTGTCTCTCTTGGGCCTGCTTTGCTCTGTTGGCGATGTACCGCACTCTGCTTTGACTTCTGGAAGATGTCCTTCGAAGTAAATTCATACCGTCGTCTTCGTACTGAATCGGATGAAATTCAGTAGGGGATGTTATATCATTCTCTTTCTCAAAACTTGTTAGCTTCTTTAGCTGCTCAGTGAGCAAATCCGAAGAGCTGGCAGAAGCTTTTGTACCATTTGGCCTTCTCTGCGCTCTTTGCGATCTTGAAATAAAGCTTCTACTAATGCTTCTATACTTGCTTTCAAAGTTGCATGTAATATCATCTGAAGTCAAGTCTCCAAGACTTTTAGACATTGACTGACTAGTGGTTGCTTTGTTATTAGGGTTAGGCTTGCTAGCTTTTTGCTTGAGACTCTCCACATATAGTCTATTCCAGGTGTTTCGTCTAGGTAGCGGCGGCAGTGCGTCTTCAGGATTTCTAGCCAGAGGTCTTGGGCAAGGAACACCTATTGCTCTGTTAGTGGACATTAAATTAGGGTTCGATTTGCTTTTACTTACTCCTAAGGAAATCTCTCGAGCTAAAGTTGTGGCCGATCTCGGTCGCATGGTGGTTTTTAAACGAATGCTTTCAAAGTTATCATCCGATATATCAAGATCCAACAAGCTTTTCTGTGCTAAATTAGGCAAAGAGAGATCAATCACTGTGTCGTTAGAGGATTTACTGGAAGACGAAGACATGCTGTCTCTATGACTATTCCACTCTAGTTTGCTCCAAATCTTATCATTCACGGTGGCATCAGAATAAACCTCTGCCATCGGAGACTGACACACAGAATTCAATTTCAAGGCTGAGCTTTTTGAAATAACATGACCTTCACTTTTTGTTCTTCTCACAGGTACAGGTGGGCCAACCCTGGCCATGGATGGTTGTTGGACACCATGGTCACCTTGTGGTCTTTTACCTGTAGAGGACAACAAATGTTTATTTGGGTTGTTCATCATCTGCTGTTCAGGAAGCCTGCTTGTTGTGTTTGTCTTGTGGGTACTGTTGCTTTGATGTAAGAGTTGTTCTGCTTTGTTCTCTTTTATTTGACAATATTTGGCCTTGTCCCTTGAAACATCAGCTAATAAAGACATTCCTGGCTTCATGTTGGCAGAATTAATGGTAAGTGTGGTTTCATGTTTTCCATTTGTGATGGTGAGTATATTTGAATTCTTATCCTTGCAAATTTTTTCAGTATTTTTTGAATGTGTTGACGGACCACTGGATGCTGTGGATATTCCATCTGCAGCAGGTTCAGTGTTCATGCCATTTATTCTGTGCACGTTATCGGAGGTACTAGCTGCTTTCGGACATTCAGATGCAGATCCTGTGGGTTCAACACATCCATTACTGCCATCATTTTTTAATGAGGCAGCAGGTTGGTTAACTTTTAGACCAGGAAGAGGTATTTCCTTGGCAAAGGTGGGTTCTTCTGTAATGGTTTCAAGACTGCATAAAGAAGAGACCGACCTACATATTGAGATTTGTCTGGCATCTATAAGCAAAAGAAAACAAAATGTCAATTAACCATTAAAATACTTTGAAAAAATACATTATGCTTTTAAAGTTTTAAAGTATTTAAGGGAAAGCAAGATATATGCATTTTTTAGTTGATGTACCTCTGCTACTCCAACCTGGGAGGACACCAAGTGGACTTTATGGTTAGGTGACAGATTTTGCTAAATTCTTTAATATTGATGAATATACAGGATGTATAATGATTGGAATATTAAGTAACAGAAACATTATGCTTGCCTATTTATGCTGCTCCTTGATTTAGAGCAGTTGTGGGCAACTGAGTTGATATGTAGGGCCACATGTGCAGCCCTCGGCATCACTAAAGGGCCACACATAAGATCGATCCAGACCCTCCCCCCGTTGACATATCTCAGCAGGCGGTGGACCAGATCACAAAAGGCAGTCAAAAGCCGACAGCTCCCACCCCCTCCTGCCCCTGGGTGCAGCGCTTATATGTAGACCTGGTTTCCCCGATCAACATTTTTACTGATGTAGGAGCGCAAAGTTATTTAGGAAAGCTGGGTCAGCGTTTGACCACTTCACAGGTGAGTTGCTATGGTTTTGGGGGCCACATATGGATGACCAAGGGGGGCTGCGGAACAATGACCAAAGGGGTGCATGCGGCCACAGGTTGGGCACCTAGAATTTAGAGGCATGTGCAAACACTAGAAAAATGGAGAGCATTTCACAGTAATAATCTGCATTCTACAAGGGAAATCTCCCAATTGGGAATGCACCACAATAACAACCTGAAGATAAATACACAGCTGAAATCTTAATTAGACACTATTATATGTGCAACCATATGATCAATATAACCACGCCAATGATCAGTGTCATTGATTACTTGCTGGTTGTCCTATTGAACCACAAAAAAGCAAAGATTAACATTGGAAAGGTCAACAATATGACCTTTGTTGGGCTTCCCTGTGTTGCAGTTACTTCAGTTACCATATATTACCTCTGTTTGAGTGTGACAGCCTGGAGATTGGCAGTTTTATTATGGTAGCCAACCTGTATTCATAAAAATCTCACACTAAACAAATAGTATAACTTGTTATATTGTCATAGCACCATAATGGACATAGTACAATACATTCATGCTGTTGAGGAATAAAGAGTTATCACAACACAACATGCATCATACACATGTGTATGCTTCAATTTACTTTTTATAAAGCAGTTCTTTTGAGGCCCATATTCTCCGCTTAATAAACAAGCACATGCTACTTGACTGAACACACAACACAACAAGCACAGGCTAAACATTCTTCATGCGGTTTGATTTGGGAAAACAGACTGGGGCTGGTCAGACACATTGTAATCTGACAATACAATCCCTGAACAACCTCTTTTACAATTATGAATAGAGAAGATGGTCTAAACGATGTGTAAATTTCAACATTAGCATGGAAATTGCATGCAGGTTGCAGTGACTGTAAGCTAAGATGTGTACATTTAACACAGTTTTACTGCTGCAATTTCAAAGCATTGAAATCTGTATTCTAATGTTGATTTTTATGCTTCTAAACAACCATCCACATCGTTATCCTTCACCACTTCATAAATGTGATTGTTCAGTCAGACAGTATTGAATGTGGCCAGCTGTAATGGCAACCTTAGGCAATACCTCTTATGCATCTACTTTGATTGATTTACAGAAAATACGGCAATAGTTGTGTTCCACCAGTGTCCAGAAATTTTCCAGCTGTTTATAAAAAAGTTCATAATAACATTTAATCACTTGGCTTTTAATACTGTTCATTTTCTCACTAGAAGTCACAATGCAGGTAATCATTCTATATATAGCTCCTCATGTTTTAACCAGTTATTTTACAATATGCCATTATCTTTGCTTCCAATATATGATATGTAGTTTTTTTCATTGTTTGTGACTCCAGTACTACACTTAGTTTATAAGGTATACTTCAGTGGTGGGCAACTGAGTTGATATGGCATCACCAAAGGGCCGCACATAACATTTTCATTTTATACCTTCAATTTATGTGCCCCTATTCCGAGGTTATCTGCCGCTATATATATTATGCAATCGTGCCCCATTCATTGGTGGGGTATTGGAAGCATAGACACTCACCTGTCTGCCCATCCCCCGCCAACATGTCTTTGCCCGGGATCTTCTTAGAGCAGGAAGAGGAGGAGAGGCAAATAATTTGCTCAGGCCCTCTAAGAAGATCCTGGGCGAGGACATGTAAGTGGGGGATTGGTGGACATATGAGCTCCTGAGGACTTTATCACGCTGCACTCCATCACTCATTGGCGGGCACCCTTTGTGTTCTGGCGGTTAGTTTGGATGGGGACACCAGTCCCCATTCAAACTTATGGCATTAACCAGAGATTTATGGACATGTCTGTTCTGTGGCCAACCAAGCTTTGGGGTGACAGGGGTCTGTCACCCCATGTGGGCACCCCCAAAATATGGGGGCCTTAACTCAGGCCAGGGGGCAAAATTTGGCCTGCAATGTAATTATATTTTGCCCAGTTTTTAAAATTTTATTTAAGAAATTAAAGCCACATATTTATTTTATTTCACATTTAATGTCACATGTGTTACAGTTTATGCTTTGCTTGTTCCTGATTTAATGTTTATGGAAATCATATTTTTCCATATGACAAGGTTTATTGTTATTTCTTATGAGAAGGGAAAAGTCTTCACAATGATAGAATTTATTTCAATAAAAATTAAGATTAGCCTGGGTCTATATCCAAGTTTTTAACTTTGGACCACTTTATCTATGACACCCTCGAGGTGGGGTATGTAACAGCTTTACATAACAACATAACTAATGTTACATCTTCAGTGAGCTCTTGCCACTGAACACTTGCCAATACTAGGTATTATGGAAGCACCTTCTCCTAGGTATTATGGAAGCACCTTCTCCTAGGTATTATGGAAGCACCTTCTTCTAGGTATTATGGAAGCACCTTCTCCAAGAGAATGCAAGAAAAGAACATAAATTGGCCAAGGATTGACTTAAGTTATACTCTATAACTTTGCCCTGTGTGGGAAAAGGAAACCAGCTATCTTTCAGAGTGACCTTAAAGGGTAATTCATATAAGTTGGAGCTTAACACAAAATGATCCTAACAAAAGAAAAGAAAATAGATGGCTGTTTTCTTAATTTTTTTGCCGTGAATTTGGAACCTGACCGGTTCACATCATCATTGTCCTGATTACCTATATTGATATATATTTTTTCAAATAAATTTTCGGTAATTGTTTCATCAGATACTTGAGAGGTATTGGCAATGAATCACACAAAAGGCTATGTTCCACTTGGTTTGCAACCTAGTAACAGATCGTTACCTTATCTGGCTTGTCCTTTCAGTCTTTTACTAGAAAGTCAAGGAAAATACAAGTAAAAAGGCAGAACACAAGAGAGTAGTTAGTCAGGAAAGGAATCTAGGAAATTTAATTTGAACATAAAGTCACACAAACAAATACAGCAACATCACAGTGTAATGTCCTCCACTCAGAGTATTTGTGAAATTTAATTAAAGTAAATCCTTATAGAGGGGGCAATTAAAAAATATATATATCATTCAGGTTATCTGTAAGAGATCTGATCCTGTAGATGTTTATTGTTTTCTATGGGAAATGGTTTCAGGAATCTCAAACCACACCATAAGAGGTGCATATAAATAGCATGATCATGGTTCCGTAACTAGGACTTTCTTAAAGATGTCTTACCAGTGATCCAATGGGACTCTCAACTTAGAGAACATTTAATAACCTGTACAAAATTATAAATACCCAGTGATTTTGCTCCAATCAGGTAAATCAGTTTACCATAACTGGCACAGGGTCAGGGTTTTAAGGTGTTGATTGCATTCAAATCATGAATGCTAAAAGGGGTTATTAAGCCACCAATAGGAAGGTGTTAAAACACCATTTTTATAGCGTTTAATAGATGCTGTATAGAACCATACCATACCCCCTTTCTGTATTCAAGCTTAGTTTCCCTATTAGCACCACTCCCCATTCTAGCTCCAAGTTTCTCCTCTTTACCATTAATGGCTTAGTTCCTACCTCTTTAACCAGTCTAAAGTATGTGCTTTTTTCCTTTAAATTTAGCATAATGGATGATAGTATAGTAGTATGAAGAGTTAATTCTGACTAGCTTTTTCTGCATACAGTGCAAAGTTCTATGGAAAAAATACGTTTCCATAGGCATATGTTCAAATAGAACAGGTTTAGCAAGTGGTGCTTTAGATACATACACATCCTCTATTCCCATTTACCAGGGTTGTTCTAGGCCAAAGAAAGATGTCATTTCAACTGTTTATCGAAATATGGAGGAATTACATAGGGACACTGAAATTAAAATACTCTGTCTGGAAAATGAACATCACAGAAAAGATAAGCAACACAAACACCACACACATCGAGAATGTACATTATGACTTAAGACTCATGGCACTAATGTCTGCAAACTAAAACCACAACACAGAATGAGGAAACTAATAGAATTCTATGTCGTGACTGATATTCTACAAAAGTCATGGCGGCACAAAATATGCATCTTACCAGTAAAGAATATAGGGGATTTACTTCGAATTTCCTCCAACTTTTGAACGAACAAGGCATTCATTTCCCTTTGAAGGGTGCCCGTTTGCCTTCGAGAATTTTCATGCCAGCCCATTGACTGTTCGGGACTTCCAATGCTCTCTAGGCTGCTGGAGCTAGAGGAAACTGAACCACTGCCGATAGGCACCAAATTGACAGTACTTCCATATCTGCCACCTGTTTGGCATTGCCATCTCTGTCTAGGATTACTTTTCATGCCAGCACATTTAGAGTCTCCATTTTTCTTTACCGGAATAACAACAGACTGTGAATTTCGAGGTGGATCATTGGCATTCCCATGGTCACTGAGGGATAATAAGTCTGTCTGTTGCCTCCTTGGCTGATCTGTAATACCATAATATTTCAACTCTAACCTTTCTTCTTGCACACTGCTATAATGTTCACGAGCTTTAATGTCATGTATAATAGGCTTGGTGCTGGTATTATCACTCCACTTACAGTCTAGATCTGGGCTCTCTTTAGAGCCTATCATGCATTTCATACAGTTGGTGGCCATTCCGATCCTACCTGAACCATTCATTGAGCAACGTGCGAAAACACCCATTTTATGAGAAGGAGTGTCAGGATGGGGGACTCTTTCAGATCTCCGAAACGATTCACTGAAGGTCGATCCCCTGGGGATACGAACATGGCCTTTGCTTTTACCAGAGCTACAACCCTTACCTTTCAAACCCTTGCTGTGCATTTCCATGGGAGTACCGTCCCTAGATGGAAGAATTGGAGAAGCACCTTCAGCCTCTTTATCAAAGCGGGGTAAAGAGGAATCATCTGTCTCTCTATCTTCACTAGCTCCTTCGGAGCTGTTTTCTTTGGAATCAATGGCAATTTCTGGAAAGCCCTTTTTGTGTTTTTGCTGGCCTTTAGTTGGAGCACTGGCGGTTCTTCTCAATATGTGACTACTAATGGAATGTTTCCGATGAAGCTGCCCAGCAGCATGACTGTCCAGAGATGCTTGCTTTGGATTTCTCAGAAACAGTCCTTTTAAGCCCACGGCCTGTTTGACCTAAATGAAAAGCAGCCAGAGAAAGGAAAAAAAAATTAGTAGTTGCTTTTTCAACAAGAAGAGAGCATGAGAATGTTCATGTTGCCGCCACATGTAGGTGAACATTTTTGGTCAACAAATAACACTGTAACCAAAATTATAGAAAAACAAAAACACATTGTACTGCTATAAGAGAAGGTGACATCAATAACACAATATGTTAATGATAATGGCTTTAAATTAAAATTTATGTAAACCAAAAAATATTCTGTCCAAAATCACAATGTTTTGTGTTTTAACAATTTGAATCAATGTCAAGCTATATTTTGGGTCCAAAAAGCTCTTCATTACTAATTAAACAAACAGTCTAGGATTTTAAAGACAACGTAGAGTATAATAGTTGGTTATAACTGTCTATACTACAATAATATAGTATTCTGGGAAAAGTATGCTATAGCTTTTCAACAGAATTTATTTGGCTGCATTATATATGGTGCTGCATATCTGGATCATGTGCATATGTATTCACAGAAAGAGGGTTTTACCCAAACCAAAAGAAAGGATTTTCAGCGGCACCATCATGTAAAAGTCTTTATTCCAGACGAAGCAATATCATAACAAAAAAAACCAAAGAGGTAATGCTCAAAATTCAACACACTCGACGCGTTTCACGAAAGACATTCCCTTCTTCAGGAGTTTAAAGTTGACATTTGACAGTGGTAGATATAAATGTTGACCCACCAACTGGGGGTAAAGAAGGGTATAAGGTCAATGAATGGTGAACCAATTTGAATCCTATAGAGAATTGTATAAAGCTTGTGGTGTCAAGCTACAACCAGCCTACCATAGAAACTTTTGTGGGGTACCCTGGGGATTACTTTCGGGGCGGGGCCAGGAAGACGATCCAGCTAAACTATCTACCACTGACTAATGTCAACTTTAAACTCCTGAAGAAGCGAATGTCTTTCACGAAATGCGTCGAGTGTGTTGAATTTTGAGCATTACCTCTTCGTTTTTTTTGTTATTATATTGCATGGTCTGGAATAAAGACTTTTACATGACAAGTTGGTTCTGCTGAAAATCCCTTCTTTTGGTTTAGGTGAAACCCTCTTTCTGTGAATTTTGACTTCTCTGGATGTCGGCAACTTAACTTGTATCCTACCTATTTTCTGGTTTTCATAATTTGGGGCTTTCTGGTTTTTCTTATTCATGTGTATATGTATGTTAAAGAAGTTTATAAACATAAAACATCACTATGACACTTGTACATTCAAAATATTAATTGCTAATTAGGTCATCCAAAAGGAACTTGAACCTGAATGTTGTACTGGTTTGGAATTGTGGTTTGTGATCTTCTTAAGGGATATACAAGTATATATAACCCCCATACACCTTTAGATCACTCCATACAATTTCCTTTAGATCTACCAAAAACTATGTAGTATAGTGACTTCCCTGATAGAATACATAGTGATTGAAAAGTTTAGAAAGGCTCTCATATTACATGGTTTTGGCAGAAGAAAAGTTGATTGTACAGAAATGGTATGGTAACATTGTAACATTGTATTAACACGTACTGCTTGCCAGAAAAAAAATGTAAGGAGCAGTATGAACGGAGTGAAGTGCAAGACATGTAAGTAATTCCCATCTTAGTTTTTGCTGAGGTAGGTAGGTGTGCCAGCCATTGTATGCATAAGAATCATGCACATATTTTCTTGAAGCTACCCAAGGAGATATGGAAGTATTGCCGATGGCATTCTTTGTTTTCCTGAATGTGCACTAAAGACATTAAGAGCTAGAAATCTTACATTCTTGATGGTCTATTCTCTCAATCCAATATCAGTAAAGGATTAATTCAATTCTAGAATATTTTTTCTTACGAACACAACCTCTTACCTCTTTTTTAACACTGCATTTAAAGTTGCCATCACGGGTCCAAGGCACTGTATATAGATGATGTATTTCTCCTACGTTTTTTTTCCAAACCTCATACCTGTTTTTATATGTTTACCGTATTTTGGGGACTTTGATACGCTCCGATGTATAAGGCATGACTTATACATTGGAGCATATAATCTCTGAAAATTTCTTGCGGGAAAGCAAGAGTTAAAGGATGCGGGTAAGCAATCAGAAGAATCTCTGACAGCTACCCTGTCTGCAGGTCCCAGTTGTTGAATCTACAAATCTACAGTATGTCAGCCAGGCAGCTTGAGATACATACAACAGAGACAGAGGAAAGATATGCCTGCAGACGGATCATGCTTCTGCCAGCTTCCCCACCTCTACCTCCCCCAACAAGCTTAGGCCGTGGGTGGTCATGGATTCACACCATTAGATGTCCCCCCCTCCCGTGTCTCTTATAGTGTAAAAACTACAATATCTCTATGTAGCACTAAATTAAATACTAGACTTTTGCAAGGCCTAAAAACAATTAACCAAAATCCAACTATAGCTTATCTAAGGTGTTCATAGACCACTTAAACATCAGAGTGTACATTTCCGAAGATGGAGACATCTGCAGACTTTCATTTCTATGCAGGAGCCGCCTTCATAGTTTGTGAACTCCACAGTTTACATGATACAGAACAGGAATCATCATTCATGACTCCTGGGATGGAATAAAATAGATGTGACATAGAAATAAATGTTCCTTGTCTGTAGCAGGAATAAAAAACACTGACTATACAGGGAGTGCAGAATTATTAGGCAAATGAGTATTTTGACCACATCATCCTCTGTATGGATGTTGTCTTATCCAGCTGTATAGGCTCGAAGCCACTACTACGCATATTAGGTGATGTGCAAAGTGGGTGTGAATGAGAAGGGTGGTGTGGTCTAATGACACACACCTATATTAGTGTGCATATTTTAGGAACTTCCCTTTCCTTGCAAAATGGGTCAAAAGAAGGACTTGACAGGCTGAGAAAAAGTCAAAAATAAGTGAGATATCTTGTCAGAGGGATTGCAGCACTCTTAAAATTGCAAAGCTTCTGAAGCGTGATCATCGAACAATCAAGCGTTTATTAAAAAAAATAGTCAACAGGGTCGCAAGAAGCGTGTGGAACAACAAAGGGCAAATACTGCCCATGAATGAGAAAATCAAGCGTGCAGCTTGCCAAGTGCCACTTTGCCACCAGTTTGGCCGTATTTCAGATGGCAACATCACTGGAGTGCCCAAAAGCACAAGGTGGTGCAATCTCAGAGACAGAAGGCTGAAAGACGACCACCACTGAACAGACACACGAATCTGAAACGTCAAGATGGGCCAGAAATATCTCAAGAACTGATTTTCTAAGGTTTTATGGACTGTGAAATGAAGTGATCTTGATGGGCCATGGATGGGAACGTGGCGGATTGGTAAAGGGCAGAGAGCTCCAGTCGATCAGTCGACTCAGACGCGCATCAAGGTAAGGTGGAGTACTGGTTTGGTTGGGCTGTATCATCAAGATGAGCTTGTGGGGCCTTTTTTCGGGTTTGATGATGTAGTCAAGCTCAACTCCCAGTCCTATGCCATTTTCTGGAATACACTTTTCTTCAATCATTGGTACAGAAGAAAGTCTGTCATCCTTCAAGAAAACATGATTTTCATGCAGGACAATGCTCATCACATGCGTCCATATCTCACATCGTGGCTGGCAGAAAGGGTTAAAAGAAGAAAAACGAATGATAGTGAATGCATGGCCTCCTTGTTCACCTGTCTGAACACCATTTAGAACCTTGTGGTCCATCATCAAATGTGTGATTACAAGGGGGGAAAACAGTACACCTTGAACAGTGGCTGGGAGGCTGTGGTTTGTGCTGCTTGAAGCAAGCAATGTTGATGGTGAAAGCACAAATCAGAAAACCTGACGATTCCATGGATGGCAGGCTTTTTGAGTGTCATGCAAAAAGGTGGCTATATTGGTCACCGATTTTGTTTTTGTTTGTTTTTGGGAATGTCGAAAAGGTATATTGTGAATGTTGAGATGTTATATTGGTTTCATCATGGTAAAAATAAATAATTGAAAATGTGGTATAAATTTGTTTTTTGTTAAATTTGCCTAATAATTATGCACAGTAAATAGTCCCTGCACACACAGATTATCCCCCTAAAATAGCTAAAATAAACAAACTAAAAACTACTTCCAAAAATATTTCAGCTTTGATATAACCTCCCTTCGCACTTCTGAGGTCAATTTCTGTACCAAAAGTGCAAATAGACTCAATTGAAATTTTTTCTTTATGGTGTAGCCTGTAAAACTTCTCAAAGATGTCCGTACAAGGGTCTATGGACATCCTGAAGATAATAAATGCTTGAAAACAAACAATATGTAAATTTTATTTTATTTGTTTTAAATAAAAATAATGAAAAAAAAAACAAAATTAGGACACAACTATGCTGATAGGTACTAAATATCGCAAAATAAAAAGTCTCTGTGCCCAGATGTTCCCATTTTCACTTACCCTCTCTAACTTGAGTGATAAAATCACACCAGGGAAGGAAAGGGTTACTGCAAATGGGGCACATCTGGGGATTAGGTACTTTATTCTGGGATATTTAGACATAGGGGGAGTTTTTGAAAGCATTTTCTACATAGAAATGCTTTCATGCTATTACTGTAAAATCTCCCGCCGCCTCCCGATGAACGTCATCACGTCACATCGAGCGGGGGGGGGTGGAAAGGACACAGCAGCCGAGGAGGCATGTCGCTCGGGGGACACGGTGACATCGGAGAAGCGCTTCCTGAGCCCCGCATTGTATGGACGGCACACCTCGTCATTGCGATAATAGCATTGGAGGGCTGGACGAGGTGCTGCGTCCATAACGCTAGGGGCGTTAACTGAGTTTTTTGGTTCATGAGAACAATGGCTGTGTTCAATTAATAAAATGATCCTCAAAAATACCACTTGCCTAATAATTCTGCACTCCCTGTAAATAATGTAATCAAACAAAATGCAATGGACCCGTGGTGGCAGTTTGAAAGGTATGGAGGGTAAGAAAGAGGTAAGATGATTATACTATAGAGGTAAGATGATTATGATTATAGAAGATTATACTTTTGCATATCAGTTGCTATCTATGGATATATTAAAAAAGATAATTCTTTGAAAAAAAGAAGGATTACAATGCTTTAGATGCTTTTTTCCCCAAATCATATTTCAAACCCATGATACTTTCAACTAAACAACAAAAAGACAATTAACACTTCTACCCACAGCACAACATTGGCAGCTTATATATAGATTATAGATACAGTGCAAATTGTGTCAAACACGCAAGCTTTAGAATTCTTGGAAAACAGAGCTGGTTAGACTGCCGTTGGCTGAAGCAAGGCATCATCAGACCACAAGTTGTACTGTAGGTGGGTTTATGGGTGCAGATCATGAGACATCATCATTACATTCTCCTTCGTGAACGGAGATCATGAAGAATGTATTTCCAGCATTGTCACAGCATTCCACGTATACTTGCCAACCTCTCCGGCACAATCCGCACAAATAGTTTTTTATGACCCCCTGACATCTCTTTTTGCCTATAAAAAATATATGTCCTCAATGCCTCATGAATTATTAACAGTAACATTTTGCTGTGCCTGTTTTTCCCCCTAAGATTATTATTGCCATTGATTCTGTCTGTATAATAATGAAGAAATAAGGTGTATTATCATTATTCATTTAAGCAGTGTGCAAGAGCAGCTATCTAAATTAAGATATATCGGAGGACATTTATGGAAACTGAAATAGAGGAGGAAGGAACTGGAACACACAAAACAGAGAAGACATTAAAGCTTATTTAATAAGGAAAGCAGAAATGTGAAAAGCAGAGTAACCAATGGCATCCATTGTCCCTTGTTCCGACAGCTCTGAACATGTGATAAATGTGGTTGCAGTCATTATCTGCAACTAACATTATCCAAGAACATAAAGCAAGAGTCTGAGAGGTCAGAGATGGTTGTTTTTTTGTTGTTGTATATTAATGGCAAAGCTCCTGAACATGGTATCATTACCAAACATGGGAACATTAAAAAAAAACAAAAACATTTTCCAATTCAAATTCAAGACAATTATTTTTCAAAAGTTCTACGAATATAAACCCATCATAAACTCATGCTACATCAGTTCTTTTTTGTATTCCCAAACCCCTTCTTTACATCTCTAGCAATTATAGTGATGACACCACTTTCAGGTACTTTGCTATTGACTCCCAAATAAACTTGTAGACATTTGGCAACCATCTCCACCAGACATCAAGTTACGACATCAACAGTCAACACCAAATATCCGATATCTGATCACGTGTGACATCACCTCCATCTGCATGGTAATGAAGAGAGACATTATATTTCATGTATAATTTAGTGTGGAAATGTGGAATCTTCTAATTGTAACTGTACAAATATAGGAGGCCTAAAAAGACAAGCCAATGTTTAGCTTTAGTTATGAGCAGTATTTAGGTCTTGGGGGCATGTGGAAAATTGCGCCAAGTGTCCAATAGGCTGAATCTGTAGAATGAAGACATAAGCTAAAACCAATGGTGGAAGTAGCAATGCCATCAGATATAAATATTAAGTAGACAAATAAAAGTGTATATTATCTGGCAAGTCCAATGGTTTGCTATTGGGATCATAAACAGGTCATTCTTCCAGCACTGATGATTAAATGCCAGTAAAACATTTCTGTAGAGATCATCCTAATACTTTGGGGCCTTTGAGTTTTAAATCAAATGAATTACTTGTTTTTCAGTCCCCAAGAAGAAATGTATACAGGTGAAACAGATCTCAAAATCTATAGTTTTTGAAGTCACCGAGGATGCCACACTGCAGTGGTGTAGGAACCACTATAGCAGTTATATCGCCCGCCATGGGGCATGTAACCCTTAAGTGGGCCCACCACTCCTGGCTGCCTGTTCTTTCTTTAGCTTTTGTTTCTCTGTAACCATTTTTCTTAGGTCCGGCTGCTTAGGAACTGAGCAGTGTTGGGGTGTGAGGTCCAGGAGGGGTTATGGGGAGGGAGGTGCGGAAGGAAAAGGGGAGGGGAATTGGAGCATAGCTGTCAAGTTTTCACTCACCTAATAAGGTAAACCCTGGAGCGCCACTTCAGGTATTTAGAACATGGAAGCCCGGGGTGGAGGATCACTTTTCAAATACTGGAAATGACACTCCGAGGTAAAAAATATTATGGGGCCCAGTCACTTCTAGATACGCCCCTGCCATGCTCTTTTTTATGTTCAAATAGCTCTCTGCAGGTATCAGCAAAAAATACCATGTTGTCAATTAAATCTGTTTCTTTTAATTATTTAACCTTCGATTGTCTTTGTATAGCATCCTGCTTTTTTTGACTAGATCCCTATTAAATACCAATATCTTTACTGATACTTCTAGCTATCCTACCTGCTTGTCCAAAGGGAACTCTTTCTCTATGCTTTAAACACTTTGTGGCTTAACATACCATGAAAGCATAGTTAAAACAAAACTAAATACAAACAAAACTGAGGCTAACTTAAGGAGCAGAATGAATTTCAAATATTGTTGCAATATACCATTTAAAGTGAATTTGCTATTTTTCCGATTTGGGGCAAAGTGACAAGTTCTCCAACCTCATTCCCACCACCCCGCATATTTGCCTACAAGGAACTCTTCAGTTTCCATGCCATCAAAAACCAAGGTTGTCCACCCCAAGCCTGCAGCTATAACAACAAATGAGTTCTAACAGCCCTGTATTTCAATCCTCACGTCTCGAGTCGTAACTTGCTGCTATGCAGAGCATTGATCAATGCGGTCTATAACAGATGTGGTGTGGTTGCATAGTAACAAGAGAAACCGTAGAAGAAACTACGTCAGGAACCTGTACAAGCTTTGGGAAAACCGAAATGAGTGTCTTTCCTTAAAATAACTAAATTGTCGAAAAAGAATCATACGCGTTCTTCTTCTTAGAATGTTTATGGAATGGGTTTTTCTTTGGAATAGCCTTCTCCCAGAAAACCCTAATGGGTCACTTTGTTAAATGAACCGTGAAACACATCCAATTCAGCAAACCGCATGTCAATGAATTGCCCTTCTGGGACCTAACACCATCAAAGCTCTAAATAGCTTGGTTTGAATTTTTACAATGAAAAATGTATGAAGGGAGGGAGTCTCCTGGGAGTTTGCAGGCTATATAATCTGACAGCACAGATCTATAAAAAGAGACATAAAACAATGCAAACCAAATTATCAGCCGAATGTAGAAGTTGGCAAGTATACGGATTAACTCAAATGCAAACATTCTTGGACAAAGGAACAAACATGTCGGATGCATTCACACAGAGCACCGTGAAATAAACATTTCACCTATGACATGGAATTGGTGGGGTATCGAGAATGACGATGGAGTGCTGCTATTGGCAGTGCATTTCCTATGTGCAGTTAAAATAAAACAAACAAAATCTAAAAGAAAAGGATTCAGTTAGACATCGATTAGCAACCCAGGTCAGATGCAATATTATTTTGTTAAAAGGAAAACCAAGACCCATTTAGAAGGCGATCCAGAATGGCTCATTTCAAATAGACTGACACGATTACATGCCTTGATTTTTAATACAAAAGGGGGACCACGGAGGATCGTATGATAAATTCTGGTCAGGTGACCATAACTGATTGATGAAGAGAACTGCATTGCTGCTCTAAGGGGGTTTGGGGGACAACAATGAACAAACAGGAAAGAAACAATACAAATAATGATGTTGATTTTAATGACTTGATAAACTATCCTCAGTGAATAATGATTTAATAAGGGAAATAATATTAAAAGATAGGTTCTCGTGTTGTTTTTTTAATAAACAGTAGGATGGTGCACGTTTTTCATATAATATGTATTGATTAAGCCCTAGAACTTTTATTTTATTGCATAGCAACTAAAACACTATTGCGATGGCAACTGTTCACATAGTACTAGTAGGACTTGCTATTACTGTGTACAATCTTAATTTTAGCAAAATATGTAAAGTAAATCTGTATCATTTGTCATCTGCAAGCTCTCAAGTTTGCCGTATTTTCCAGTGTATAAGACGACCCCCAACTTTTCCAGTTAAAATATGGGATATACTTGCCGTATCAGACTCTTCCAAAGCACATCCAATAAAAATTAAAAAAACATCAGATTTGATTTGAATATGGCAATTTTAATTCAAATGCTTAGGATATGGGCAAACTGCCTCCCCAAGTCAGGGGAAATCCACCAGCAAATGTGTCAGCACGCATCTAGCTCAGGGAAACAGCAGTGGACACATGACCTTACATATGCCTACTCTGACTTTTAACCCCCAGATTTGCAACGACCTTAAAAGTCCAATCTTTCTTTTTAGTCATTTACATTCCCAATTTCACACCCTAACTGCAACCTTTCATGGTTATTAATGTTTCCCTGCCATTATCAAAGTTACATTCCTAGGATTGGTCTCTTCTCAAATAAAAATTGAATGTGCTGAGCAATATGTTTGAATATGGTATGAAGAACAGGCGTTCAATAGTCACTCTATGTCTGGGATTATGCATGTAAGATTTGGTTCAAGAAGGTCATACAATTCAATTCATTCATAAGCAGACCTACTGTACATGAACAGGTATTTTTTGGGATAAGGACATTATTTTAGTGACACTTGGTTTCCAATTCTGGTACCCAGGTTGCCCACAATTTTTTTTTAACCAGGTATTTTTCTTTGTTGTAGGGCAGCATAATTTGAGCAACCAAATTAACATTTCCAGGGCTAATTAAGGGCCTGATTCCCATGCTCTCGCCACAAGGTCCATTGACCAACTATCTTCCCCATATCGAGAGAAACACAGGGAGGCATACTTTACTTACCCTTCTCAGTGCTTTTCATGCGTTTACATCAATGTATGGAAGCACCAATAAAGTACTTTCCAGACTCTGGCAGGTGCTGAGAAATTTAAGTAAGCCTTTCAATTTTAAGCTGGGCACACACGGTCGATACCTGTTTAATTGATCCATGATTAAAAAAAAAGCATCCTGAAGAGATGTGCACCAGTTTGCGCATCAATTCTCATTCGATACTGTTCCCCCATCCAAAGTAGGGGTGATCAGATGGGATTTACGGACACGTCCATTTGCTGTTTGATCGACCTTTCTTTGAGCAGGATTAATCGATTTGATCCCACTTAAAGAAAGGGTATTTTTGTTTCCCATTTAATTGACCCAAGATTGATCGCTGCAAACACGTGAGGTGATTGATCATTAGTCAATCAAACAGAATATGTATTTGTGTGTGGGGGGATTTAGTCCTATACTCACTCAATCCTACATGTCCAGCAATCATTATAGATATTAATTCTCTGCAGGTTAAAATTTAGATTAGATATCCAAAGTGGATGGAGATGTTGTTACCTACATGAGGACTGTGGGGTGCAGCCTCATAGCTGACATTGTGATGGATTCAGGATTGGTGAGTATTAGATTAGAAGGGTGAAATTGAAACACAAAGTGTAGCTGTGAATGAATAAGTGGAAAAGCCACCCATTTGGCCTTTTATGTTATCATCAGAACTCTAAGTGGAATTACAGGTAAAAAATAGTGGGGTAAGAAAAGTTTCTATGTGTGTGCGAATGGGAAAAATCAAGTAAAGATAAACCACCAGATTATATTCATAGGGAATGGATAAAATCCATATTTGTTTGAATTTCTGTGACCCATTAGAGAGACTACCTAAAACGTGCTGTAACCAAAAAAAGACATATTTAGGAACGAAAGGGAAACCTTTTTAACAAAATGCAAACCATAGTACAAACTAAAAAAGTCTCAACACTTATAACATTTCTGGAACAAAATATTGCCCTTATGAACGCTTCATGACAATACAATTGGCAATAGATGTTATGTTTGATTACTTTGGCTACTAATTTTCCTCTTTGAAAATCAAATTGGCTTTTCTGGGATGTCATTCTTCATTGTCAGATAGTTAGATTCTGTGCATGTTAGTAATCTATATTGTAAGCTAACTGGTTTAGGGACTAAACTACAATTTGTAAAGTTCTACAGATACTTTTGGTAATATGATTAATGTGGTTATTGATCAATGTGATGGAAAACAAACAAACAAACAAACAAAGACATCTAAACTAGAATTTCAAGTTACAAAGCACAATGAATAAAATAAATAAATAAAATAAATAAATAAAAAGGACACTTAAAAGAGAAGAGTCTCTAAAACACCAATTGGTTCATTTTTCACCCTGGATCAGCTTCATAAATGGTCTTCTGGAGATTGTGGATGGCCTATTAGTAGTAGGACAATCCATTGCATGAACTGATTGTTTAAATGTGTCAGAAGGAGACAATGATGCTTATGAGTTGACTTGTCGGAAAACATGCAGAATGTGTGAGTGTCTGTCACTCACTACACCTTCCTGTGACATGAGGGGGGTACCTTCATGGCTCCTAAATAGTCTCTGCTTCTAAAAGTAGATTTTTGACACAGAGAAGTCCACTGAAATCACAAACAGACAGAAGTAAAGGTAAATCAGAAAGAAACAACATTAAAAGTGAAGAGAAGAACTTCACAGCTAGACTGAATAAGAGAACAAACAGTGAAACATTATGCAGATTAGACAGACCACATACAGTAGGACGCAACAGAGAGCTTGCTCAAAGAGACAGCTTGGCAGAGTTATAGGGTTCATGGGGCCTACTCATAAGATGGTTTATTTATGCTGAATATAAACAGAGAAGCAGAATATCTGACATGCACATCTGATATACACATTTCTGGATAACATTTGAATGCTAGAACAGAAGGGACTGAAGCAACTTAAAAAATGCAAAAGCTAGAAAAGAAGAAAATTAGGATAAAGCGACAGTAAAACATTTAGTAATGTGACCTGTTCCTTAGAGACAGATTCAGTCTGTATGTTGAGATTTTTCCTTTTCCATGGAAATTTGTTTAAGCATACAATCATTCAAGACTATACGAGTGAATTGCTAGCATATCATAATTAGTCCCTTACACAATAATAAGTAGGACAAATGAAGAGTTGGGCAAGTCTTAGTAGAAAAGACAGACAGCCCATGAATATTCAAAACAGATGTGATTGCAACAAAGATAATGTTTGAGATACATGTGTGATTAGTAGACATTATAATATTGCAGTTACTGTATTTTATCTAGAATGTTAGAATTGTCAAACCTAACCACTACAGAAGACCCTAACACACAAAGCATGTTCCCATATACTATATGACCACTAGACATGACATTATATTATTCTCTAAAAGTCCATACAGTCACAACATGCCACCACTAGGACATGGCCAACATAAAAAACCATTGTGGAATTTACTTGCACTCAACGTCATAACACAGGGCGCCATCACTATGAAATGATCTACATACACACTACCACTATGACATAAATGTACAAGGTCCCTCCATCACCTGCACAAAGAGTCTAACTTCCAGAGTGGAGTTTTACACCCCTGGCTCTACAGGCTCATAGCCCACCATATTACCAACATGGTGAAACCATTACATTTATTACAATTATTTTACACCCCTTTGTTACATAGAGTCCCTGTGGTATACAATGATGTTGGAGACTTTATACACATAAATGTCTCTGGTATATAAATTGCAGGCGCCAAGCATTCTGTAATGCTCGTTAAAATTTGAAAAAATGCCCTCACACTTTTATCCCAACAAAATTCTAAAGCAGGGTACACACATGTAGATATGGGCCAGATCGATGCCTGCTTCGAGCGCTGTGCATGCTCACAGCCATCTATCTGGCCCATATCATATGCGGCCATCCTGGTTTTCGAGCGGGACCAATCAATCCCGCTCGAAAACAGGGATATTGGGCATGACCATAAACCCATTCAAACCAATGGCACCGGCCATAGATTTACAGACATGTCTGTTCTCTGGCTGACCAAGTGGGCACCCGCGATCTGCGGCCGATTTTGCCGCCGGCCGCGAGCGTGCACGCACATCGTTCGGCAGCAAAATCGCCCGCGGCTCGCTACGTGTATGAGGGCCTTTACACTGGGTAACTTAATTCTATTTTCACAGTCATAGACTGTAACCACCTTATTACAAGAATAAAGAATAGGTCAAGCATAAATCAATGCAAAAACTATTTGTGTCATAGTTACCATCAGGAGATGGAAGGTGGTTCAGAATAATAGGACCACCTATGGCATGAATATTATTTTGTGCCCGAGTGGCCCCATTATGAAGGCCTACATCTTTAAATCACAGTGCCAGTTTGTGAACAGACATTATGATTACACCAGTGAATCACCTTGTTATAACTTTATTGTATAACTGAAAATCAGAATAATGTCCTCCATAACGTACACCCATGTTGTACATTACTTATTGCATCCAATGATTACCATATACACCCAGTGTATGAGGATATATAGCAAAAGCAGACATTCCCATCTGAAAAATAACACAAAGCTGAAGAGAGACCACCGGTTAATTAGGTAACCATAGCAACGTGCCTTGCCAGAGCACAGGAAACTAATCATTTTGATCTGGGCTTTGCAATGAGATTTCCAATATACCGTCATCCATCAAATGCAGCATGTGGTGATATTTTTTTTTTAATCCTAAAGGGATGTACTGTGGCTGTTTTCTTGAGCGCTGTGTAGATGTGAATTATTGTGAATCTTTATATTACATATCCAGGCAATGCTCATTCATTAAAAACAGGCATTCTCAAAGTTCTTCCCTTTTTGCAATTATTATTATTTTTTTTTGCACAATAGAAGAAGCCTTTTGTTGGACATGTTATTGATCCTATTGTTGTGTTCATGATTTGAGTACCTTTCGCAAAAAAACAACCCCCCCCTCCAAAAAACAAAACAGGCAATCTGAGATCTCCAACTGGCTTATGGACTTCTTATCTGGGTTCTGTATATAACATTTTAAAGGCAACTTCAGAAGACAGATGGAAGAAGTTCTACCGGTTAAAGGAGCCAACGCCTCTTTCTTTACAGGCTTTTAATTGGTAAGACAATCAACAATCAGGGTCCTGCCTACATCTCACAGGTGGGGCGGGTGTAAGTAGGAAATTAAATTGAACAAAAATAAGATTATCTGTAAACACCAATCCTGTACATATCTCCCACTGACACCAATGATGGCTCATTATGTCTCCAATGTATACAAAGGATTAGAGAGAAAATGTTTCTCTTACTCATATTGATGATGAGACACCATTTCTGTAACATACACAACTGTTGGGGCACTATTCTTACCCCTGGATGGGCAAACACCCAATAATACCAAGTGTAGGGCACTCTGTCTTCATCCACTAGCTACAGGTGCTAAGCAATTCTTTTCTCCTTTTGCTCACTAAGCAGGGAGCAGTAGTTACTCCTACTGATCAATGAGAATCAATGTTTTTAGCTATCCTAAGGCATACCTGTCAAGTTTTCTCTTTCCAAATAAATAACAATTCACCGGAAGTGACGTCACTGGTGCAGTCTCTATGCCACCACATCTGCGTTTTATGAGTCGAAAATGATGCTTTGCACATCCACCAGATAGGGTAGGGCTCTCCTCCTAACTTCGCACCATTTTTGTCTGGAGGTTGTGTGGGATGGGATGCCCACCTACCTCCCAACTTCACACCCTGCCCACCCTCACCTAAACCTCCTAAACCCCCAACCCCTCACTACCGGATTAGTATTCCGCCAATAGGCTCAGTTGCTGGGTACTACTGCAGAGTTCATGGGAGATTTACAGGAAAAATACTAATCCAGGATTGGAGATAGGAAAGAGGGGTAAATAAAATGTAGTTTCATGGCTAATATGACAGTTAAGGTTCTAACTTCATAGGCCAGAGGTTCAAGAAACAAGCAAACTTTGAGGATGAATAAAGTATAGCAAATATGAAGTAATATTACTCCAGCTTTACCAAAAGCTTTATTCAGTATTTATGTATGTACTCTGCTGTATACATAAAATAGAAATATCGGTCTGTATGTCCTGATTTACACTCATAGATACACAAATGTACCTATTCATACAAGAGACATGCCAAATCAAGACACTAACCATATGCGTAAAAAACAAAACAAAAACGGGTGAAATCTAAATATGTTTTTCCAACAAATAGTCTTGATTGGCTTAATACTGATATTAAAATGTACATAAGAATGTTCTTTCAACTCTATACTTGGGTTGTCAATGAACAGCTGCAATCACAAGGCTATTCAAGGAGAAATGTGAAAAGTCTGCAATAAGACATAAAAGGATTGTAAACGAATGCAACTTTTACTGGGGATTCAATAAGAATCAAAGAAGAAAACCAGAAGCCTTTCACTGGGTGAACACCATCTTCTCAATATCTTCTAAATAGAATCCATACAAATAGAGAACCACCTCTACATTATTTAAACCGTACAGCAAATAAAGGAGTCTTGTAATAACATGTTTTCTTTGGATTTATCATTAAAGCAAACAAATACAGAGAAATATATGCACTGCCAATGTGTCCAAAAATACTAGTTGCCTAGCTGCCATGATAAACCAAAGGCAAGGATATACAGACCAATAACGCTGCCATGATAAACCAAAGGCAAGGGTGTACAGACCAATAACGCTGCCATGATAAACCAAAGGCAAGGGTGTACAAACCAATAACGCTGCCAT
>CM070038.1:86169357-86214506 GCA_036250615.1 Ptychadena robeensis
AACAATTTTCTGTTCTTTTGATAAATGGCGGTTCCTTATCGAACGCGCTATTTTACATTTGCAGTTTACTCATCTTTAGACATGGTGTCTTCATTTATTTCCTTTTTTAATCTTTGTTCCCATTGGTTATTAGCAAGTAATTGTGCTAGTATCATGTTCCCTGTATAAGGGTAGCCATACACGGTAAGATATTGATGCCTGCCCACCTGGTGCGAATGAAATTGAACATAAAATCAAATTTCAATCAAAAGTGATTGAAATTTAACATAAAATTGATTGAGTGGTGATCAGACATGTCTGTAAATTTATGTAGGTCGTACAAGTATGTGACGGGTTTTCAAGGTATTATGATCAATGGCCCCTTTATAAAACATTGGTATGGCAGACTCCATAATTTGACCTGCATTTTATAAAAGGTATAGAGCACCAGCTCAGCAAGTCCTGCATTATCACAATGGATCTGTAACGCTAGCCATACACGAGTTAATCGACCAGCGCGTGCACCTGGTGTTGTTAGATCTTTTCCTATCAGGGGCTTCCTCCGCAGAGCACAGCACCCCCCCTTGCCTGGTCCCAGCTGACAGGCAGAGCTGAGGGCCAGGAGCCGAGCCCCCCTCCTTTGCAGTTATCATGTGTCCCATGCTCAGCTCTGCCTGCCAGCAGCTTCCAGCTAGTTTTCCTAATGGAAAATATCTCACGACACCGGGTGTACACCGCGCTGGCTGTAATGGTGCTGTGTGGTCCCTATCCACAATCAACCTGCATATACAGACATGTCTGTTCAAACAACCTTTTTCCAGCAGGATCGGTTGATCCCACTCAAAGGCGGGGTTTTTTGTTTGATTTTCCGTGTGATTGCCGAACAAAGAATCGCCACGCATGCCGATCGATCATTTATGAGTCGAACAAATATTGAACCGTGTATGGCCACCTTTAGAATGGAAGGAGCATTGAGGATGTGCAATGACCACAATCACATAGGAGAAAAACTGGCACTCCAGAAACACCCAAATTAATTTTAATTGTAAACTCTTAATACTTCTTAAGCCTATTGATACTTTTTAGGTAACATTTTAGGTTTGAATAGATATTTATTTGGATCTAATTGGAGTGCCAATTTTGTTGTTCATTCATGAATAAAGTGTACCATTCAAGGTAAAATATTTAGTAATTTTGTAGTGCTCAGTTCTCAAGAACCTTGATCCCGCTGTGCACCCATTGACCAAGTCTCAACAGAGCCGCATTCCTAGCCTAGACAACCAACAGTCAAACAAAGTGCTGTTTAGTAAATGGTGGAGACCACTCTGGTTGGCTGGTGGGTGTTAATAATGGTGCCCTTCTTTTTATTGTTTTCTTATTTCTTGTTGTGTTCTTATGGTAATTTCTAATCTATGTTCCAACAATGTATTGATTAAATGGTATTCATGAATACTCCTATTAGAATCAAGGGTTCTATCCAATATGGATTTGAGAATATTGCATTGTGTATGTATAAGTGTATTGCAGTGTATGTATAGTGTATTCTCATACATACAGTGCATACAGAAACGTACCCTAGAAGTGTCATTAGAAGTACCCTAATCTGCCATTATAGTAGTATGTGCACCTCCTAATGGCTTCAGTTTATGGAATCCAAAGCAATAAATGCTGCATGCTGGCTTATCCAACTATTTATTCTCAGCTATATCTTTAATGTAAATACTTTGGATGGTAGATATAAAAGAATATCCAAATGTATATAATTAAGATAGGCATACTAATAATTAACATATTCAGACACATATGGGGTATTTTTTTGTACTTGTCTACCGATTTAATATATTTAAATGAGCACAATGATGATAATAATATACTTATTTCTACAACATGTAATTTCAAATATTCCACGCAGAATAGATGTGCGTTTAATTATTCCCTATGAAATGTTTCTTGGTATGTGCACATGACACTAGAAAACAGCAAATTCTGGTTTTGTACTGCAAACAAAAAACAAATTTCTATACATTTTCTATTTTTAATAAGCGCCTTGGGAAAAGACATACAGATATATTTAAGAAACATCCCTGTTCCGCTTGTATCATGTATATTTAAAGAACAGGGAAGAGTAATGCGCTGGAGAAAGAAAAGTAACAGAGGAGAAAAACTTAAATTGTTGCAGCAATAATGGTTCCATCTCATTTAACAGACAAATAAGAGGTTGTGATTGGTTGGTATGGACAGAATCTAGTAAGTTCATATAATGCATGTGCTTTCTGAACTAGAGATGGCAAATGCTACAGCGGTAGTGTCATTTTTTTCAGCACGAGGTATGCGGTCACCACTGGGTGACACCATTTAACTCCCTGAGGAGTGGACACCAATCTACTAATCAACTAGTGTATACAAGAAGGAGTCCACTTTTCCACAAGAGCCACAGCTGCAATGTTCGTGTAACAGCCGCAGCTCAGGCTAAGGCTTTCCCATCCCTTGTGAACAGCACAGTCCTAAATCTACTGCAGGGATGGGCAAACTAAGGCTCGGGGTTCAGATTTACGCCGTTTAGCTTCCATTTACGGCAGATGCTCCCCTCCCCCTGTTCCTGATTGATCCTCCGATTAGCTGTCTCCATCCACAGGTCACCAGATGGCTTTGGGTCACATGTAACTCTCACAGTACAACACCATGTGACCCCCAGATCTCATACCTCAGTAGTCAAACCACGTTCGCTTTTATATCCGTCACGCCTCCACCAGCCCCTGGACCAGCAGATCTGGGGCTCTCATGGGCTGTGGAGACAGCCCTGTCATAGCCCCATTGCCGTCAATGGGTGGGTTGAGCATTTAGTGTTTAAAGTAGGGATTTTAGTTGACATGGAGCTAGGGCCTTACATATGCCTATTTCCTGACTTCCAGGTCTCAAACACCCTTAGAAGTGCAATTTTTTTTGGATTAGTATTTTATATTCACAATTTGACACCACTAACTGCAACCTTTCATAGCTATTAATGTTTCCCTGCGGTTATTAAAGTGACATGAATTGTATACATTCACTAGTGAGCGCTTGCCGTCAGAGTAGCAGCACAGAATCTGCTACTTTCACACTCAGACCTCTGGGCCCACGTTGATGGTCGGGCCAAGGATGGGAGTGCCCCCTGTGCCGGCCTATATAGCTATATACAGTATACCTAAACGAATTTGTTTTATGCAGCTATGTGAAATGACCATCACAAATTAAAATAACTAAACAGGGACTTTTGATTAAAATGATAAAAAAGGTTATAGGTCAATGGCTTACCCATAAAATCTTTACTCTATAATGTATATAGTCCTTGGTCTTGCTTGTGTCCATGTGATATGAGTGATATATTGTCAAAACTTATGCTGCACACACTTGGGATATATCTGACCTGCCCCTTAATGCTGCTCATGGATAATATTGCATAGTATTTAAATCTATAAAATCTCTACAATATATATATATAGAGCCTAAAACACAGACAGAAGTGAGTTTCTGTTCAACTGATAGTATTAAGAATTGGCTAAAAGAGAGAGCATGACGGCACTAGGAGCCAATCAGGTATTCATATTCAATTATATGTAAGGAAAGCATAGGGATAGACTTTCCAACTGCCCTCTACATTGACCAATTACAGCTCTAAGCAAGGGGCAGAGAGAGGACCATCACGCACTGTTTAAAGTTCACTAAAGAAAATTTAAGAACAACAACCTTGAGCGATACTGAATAGTATATGACTCAAGTAAGGGGTGGCCAGCCCCCAGAGGATTTTAAAGGCGCATGTAGGTAAGACATGAAATTCAATCCAAACGTCCATTTATTGTAGCATGTTGAACACGTCCACAAGGGCCACCATTAAACCTACCTACATTTAACCTATGAGCAAAGGGATTGAAAACCTTTATCTGCTAAAAGTATTCTGAAACAACAGATTCATTGAGGATCTGTACAAATTGTGGATTGAGCATTTTGTCAACAATTTTAATGGTGGTCCTTGCGGACGTTTTCAACATGCTACAATAAATGGACGTTTTAATTGAATTTCAGCTTGTCTTACTTAAATGCCCCTTTAGTCTTCAACCAGCTTTACCCTTAAATACAAAAACCTTGGCACCTAAACCAGCCTCAAATGTATTGATTAATTGACTTAAGACCACCTTACAATAAAAATGTTAGTTTTAATGTACAACCAAACCTTTGACTTACAGCCAGACCAATGGCCAATGCCAAAACATGTTTCTGCTTGCATGATGTCACTAATATGTACAACATGTCAAAATGTAGCATGTCAACAATCTACAAAAGTCTACAAGGCCAGATTCCTGATGTTCTTATGGAAGGGGACTCTCCTTTCAAACAATACCGCCTTCCATTTCATCCAGTTTTGGCAAGCTAGGCTCATTTTAACGTTTTGGTGGGAACAGGTTAGGTAAAAAGTTCTTAGAGAGGTTCACAACCAACTTGACTTACAACCCTTGGGAATGAACTAAGTTCGTAAGTCAAGGTTCCACTATATATATATATATATATATATTCAATATTTTTTATTTAAATGTTAAATATATTTATATTTTTAATGGCTATTTCTCTAAATAATATGAGAAATTAAGTTGATGTAGATAAATACAAAGTTTGGTTACGGATTATAACCACCATAAATTAAAGGTTAGCACTTCATCTAGTCATTGACATACAAGACGACCAAATTAATTAAAATCTCTGCAAAAATGAATTGCTAGGCATATCTAATGCGGACGCCACAATTCACCGGGGGAACATTAGGCTCTCCATGGAAACGTGGACTCATCTACAAAGCACTTTAAAAAGGAGTTCAAGCAAAAGGCCTCACTTTCAACTTTGGCAGGGACACAGTGGGGCCATACACACCATAATAGCTTATTTTGTTTTTCCTTTTTGCTTGCAATGTTCCTGGTGAGGGTTAAGCAGGGAATTGTTAAGCATTTGCTGGTTTCGGAGTTCAGCTGATGACCTACACTTGGCTTTTTAAAAGCCATGCATTGAAAAACGAGAAAACAAAAAGAGAGAGGAAGACGTCTGATCTACTTAAAAATCGGGGTTCTGGTTCAAAATACAAAGTTCATGAAATCACTGGATGTGACAAATGAACATATTTACTGTCTTCCCTGGATATTTATGTACATTTTAAACCCCTTTTGTTGTGTTTTGCATAGACATGTGAAAGGGTAAAAACTCATAACTGTTAAGTCAATGTAGTGAAGTGGTTTTACATTTTATATGTATATTTAGCATATATATATGTATTTCTGTATATAGACCATGACATGCTGTAAATGTCTGTGTATAGGTTTAGGTTTTAGCCTCTGGGTGCTGGTCAGATCTGGGCGCTGCTCAGGGGGTTAAACTTTAACCCCCCTAGCGCTTCTGACGGCTCCATCTCGTCCTGCACTTTCTTCTCAGTATTGCAGTTGATGAGATGGAGCCCTCCAGCTAAGCTCAGGTCCCCCAGCAGCAGCACATACTCACTGTTCTGTGCTGCTGCCGGGGCTGCTCTAAGCTGGCCGATGTCACCCCTCTCCCGGCCCAATTTGCATATGAATGTCCCGGGGGCGGGACATTCATATGCAAATTGGGCTGGGAGAGGGCCGCACTTGGGCAGCTCAGCCTCTGTTGTTGGTGGACCTGGTCCCGGCCCTGGTTTAAGAAATTGTATCCTTTCTGTATAGCAGCTGCTAGAGGGTTCATGGCTCTTTCCCTCTTTTGATTTAGTTATCTGCCCAGTAACTCCTAAACCCCTCCTATGCGTAGAGGTTATTTAAGTAAATAGTTTACTGTTTTCTTGGGTCTTTTGGGTTTTCCTGAGCTGTCTGCTGGTAAGCACAGCTTACCTTGGAGCAAGGTGCTCCCCTCTTCTCTCTGGGTACCCCATGCCGCAGACTGATCCTGGGTAAAAGCCATCAGCCTTCGCTCCTCTCAGCAGCTGGTTAGGTTTTGTTTGCAACATAGACCCTATGCTTGAACCCCATCCATTTATTATGGATGATGGTGAAAATGTAAATATGGTGACTTGTAAATATCACTTTTGTAAAAAGTTAACCCCTTACCAGCTGTGTGGACAATCATTTAATGTGTGTGAAAGCAGTTTATGACAGTGATCTGAGCATATGCATCCTACAATCTTGATTGAGCTTGATGATGTCACCACGCTGCTCTCAAGCTTTGTGGCCTGAATGGAGACATGATGTGCAGCACTTCTGTGCAATGGATCCTGTTCAAAACCCTAAATCCCCATCCAATCCAACAGGGTTTACCAACATGTTGGTTCCCTGTTCGATCAAGCTTTTATTGAGCGGAATTGATTGATACAGTAACAGTGGAGTGCAACATTGTGTATATACTCAAAAATTGTATGGAACAGAAATCAGTCAAGGAGGTACAAAAACGATTTGCATAACCATAATATTGCAGGTGGGCAATTTTTTTTTCATTTTTCAAATTCTATACTCAATACTATTTGCATTTCCTAATGAGATAAAGTGACAGATGTCTGAAGAGTGCACTGTAAACATTAGATCACTGTTAACAACTGAAAACCTGGTTTCAATCCAGTGAGGATTTTATTTTAGGTTTACACTGCCCTCTAGAGGACAAAAGTAATATCTGCCTCTTCATTCCAGATATGAAGCCGTTTGTTGTCTCCCTGACATTAATTTGTAATGTGCTGCTGCTTGGTTCTTGGTAATTTGACAGAAGGTGTCGTAGACATACTTTTATCGGTTTCCTTGGAGACTGAAAATTTGTATGCACATTTGCATCATCCCATACACACGAAACACTGACTACCAAAAACTCACGATCCTCATATTTATATGATATGATGTTAACATACATAATTATTCTTTCCTTTACTATATTATGTTTGTTGGATCCAACCTCACCTGACTTTTTGCACGAACACTGAACAGTTAAGAAATGAAGCCTTGAACTTGGTTGTTCATATAAAGTATGCAGTGCTGCCAACATTGGTCAGCAACCCTTTGTGTTTGTGAGTGCTCCCAATAACTATGTCTTGCAAAGGTTTTGTTGACCTAGAAAGGGCTCTGAAGTGGACATTCAGCCTACACTATGATCTCCACCAACAGCCAAGTTCAATAGTAACATAATCTCATATTGTATACCTATCAATTCTCCTGACAATTTTTTACCCCTCTTCCCCACTCCATAAATTTGCTGTAAACTTTGTGAAGGATATCATTTACATGATCAGAGACATTTGTTAATAGTTGATGCCATTTTGTTAAATTGATAGTTGGAAGCCTCCTTAATTTTTAGGTGAGAATAACTTTGTGCTAAGGTTTGGAAATTCCTATTCTATCCTCATCTCTGGTCACGGCCCGGAAATATTTTCTTAACAAGCTTTCGGTAGTATGGAGTAACTGTAGTAGTTAAAATGAGTTACAATTAGGGGAGCCTCTCAAGGACATGTGGGATGTTTTGTGATGTATGTGTTTTAGTGAATATAAGCTGTAACTTTTCAACAATAAAATTGTAATTGTTAACCACTCACTCTGAGTAGTGTGGTTCTATTAGTGGGTCAGCTCTGATTGTCCCTCTGCAAGCAGCTAACACTCTGTCACTGGGCTAAGTTGTAGCCTACAACTGAGTCTACCGACAAGGTTTGTAGGAATACTAATTTTGGAGGACAACGGGAAAAGAGGATGAAGTGAGGGGTGTGGTCTAGGCTCAGTTGAAGGAGGTTTATCGAGGGGGGGGGGGCGTTATTATCTGGCTTGTTTGAAGGATGTGCGGGGTGGGAAGGTAAGAGGGAGATGGTATTACCCTCTCGCTTGTTTGGAGGATGTGAAGGGTGTCACTTATGGGTAGTGGAACCCAGAAGATCTGGTCCCAATGGTGGCACTCATGGCACCCGCCCCAGGCAGGGTGCATCATGACATTTTGTTTATTTTTAAGTGAGAAATTTGACAGGTATGTCATAAGGTAAAACTTTCTAAATGCTTCCTGGGGACCGCCATGCTATTTAATCCCTTTACCATCAATTGGTTAACCAATCTCTGTTCAGAAAATAACAAAGCCCTTAAGAGACAGCAAACAAAAGTAAAGTTAATTTGTGTGTATTGGAGATATCACCTGTAACTGAAAATATCAACTATTTATATACATGCCAGTTAATCATTCTTAGCAGCAGAGCACTGTAGAAAAAAATATATGTTTCAAGGATCAAGTCCCTCTACATACCGATTAGGTCAATCATGGTGTTTTCAGGTTGCACAACATTAATACTATAATTGCATGGTGTCAACTCAGACACAGGTCTATCAGAATGAACAACAAGAATTCAGTTACGCTCACCTTACCACTGATGTCATTAATTGCTATATGAACAAAGATGGATGCCTCTTCCATACCTTCGAGGTACACATGCCGATAGCCTACAGTAAGAAAGTACAAAGAAGATTAACAGCAGTTCACCTTTACAATAGAATTGGTACATGCATTTCTTATGGAAGACCATTGATCCTCTATGTGGCTAGGAACACAATCATTTTTGGTACAATGCCCTGGGTGAGGTTCATAAAAAGCATGAATGTTTTTTGAGCTGGGGTGCCAACCATCCTAGGTAGCCCATATCTATGAAGCCGCTGGTCTGTGTATCTAATAGCAGAACATTACAGGAAAAACTGGTACAGCAATTCCACATTATGTTCTGGTAGGATGGTCAAGTTTAGGCCTGCTGAGCAAACAGTGATGGGTGTGCGACAAAATACATCCCCCACACCTATACACCAAATGGACCGCCTGTAAATACTACCTCTTATGACTAAAACTCTGGGTAAGAGCCATCAGCCTCCTCCTTCTACATCCCATCAGGGTTTCTGTGTGTTGTTTGGAACTTAGTTTCTAAGCTGTTAACCCCATCCCTGCCACTGGGTGATGGTGAATGACTGTACATATCCCTCTTGTAAAGAAGGTCGTTTACCAGCTGTGCGGACATTGATTTACTGCACGTGAGCCGGGTGCCGTGGTTTTGGAACATAGGGCCCCCTATAATTACCTGGTTGAGCTTGTCAATCCCAACGCTCGATGCTACAATGTTATACTGATTGATTACCACATGATGTAACTATGGTGGCAGCAATAACAAAAAGCATAGCTAGGCACAGAAGATGAACAAGCCCACCTAAGGCAACAGAAAGTCCATGGAGTTAGGAGACATTAGAGTAAAAACTGGGAGGTGAAAAGAAAAGAAGTGATTTTATATGGAAAAGTATTAGAGGGATTTTAATGATTGGAATTAGATTTTTGTAACAGACTTGTCACTGAATTCAAGAAAAAGAATAAATTAATATTTTACACTGTATTTATGGGTTTTAGGCAAGTTAAGGGTAGTGATGGGCAGTATAGGTAATATTCCTATTTACAAAATGTTACATTTTTTTCGTATAATGTTGGAAATACATTCGTAAATCCGAAAATTCATGACTTCCAGTCATTATTACCTTCATGACGCAAAGCAGCACTTGTGCATGCGTATATTGCAAATGACGTTAGTTCGGAGTACTGTTCAAGTTCAAATCTCAAGTATTCACCATTACGAAGATATAACACTATATTCAAGATTTTTGCGAATTCTTAAAATGACGATATTCGCAACAAAAATTTGCAATCAACACTAGTTAAGGATAGTTAGGGGTTCATAAACATTAGGGTTAGAACATGGCTTATACTGAAGGGTAAGAATAGTCAGTGTTTCTAGGATTAGTAAACCTGCCAAGAAAAACACCTTACAGCTATTGCTGGGTAAGCAGCAAATGAAAGCAGACAATCAGTAGTGTTGATATGTAAGAGCATTGTGTTTTTTTTTGTATATTTCCAACTAAAAGACGCATCTTTTCACCCCCAAAAATCATAGCCGGGGAGTGGTCAGATGAGAGACGCGGCCACAGTAAAACATATGGTATTTTTGAGCAGTTTTCTTTATATTTTAATAAAAATAAATCATTTTGTTAGTGTTGTTGGGACCACATTTAAACAACAAGCGGTCAACAATTTAAAAAGAAGATGATGACAACCTATACACAAGGCAGACGAGGCTCACCTGGCATCATGCTGGTGAATGAAAGTGTTCTCTGCCCAATAAAGTCCCTTCCGATCGGATCGTGATCCCATACCAAGAATCGTATAAGAGAGATCTCCGGCATGTGTATAGTAAACACTAATGTTTCCTCCCACATTGGGTTAAAACCTACAAGTAAAAGACACATTTACATATCCATTTCAAAAAAATTTCATCTCCTTGTATATAAGGAGTAATGACACTAGACATATGATACATGGGCTAAACAAGACATAATGTAATACTAGAACTGATCGTCTATTTCTGTCCATAGTGGTAGAAATTCACGTCTAAAAAAGTAAGCAAAGTAAATTTTTTTGTATTCACTTATAGTGTTCAGGGAATAGAACACATGCCCAATTTTTTTTTAGTCTATGCCTTTAATCAGAAGATTAAAGCCCACCATACACCTTTCGATCACTCCATAAAATGTCCTTTAAATCTACCAACAACTATGCAGTGCCGGGTCCTCCCTGATAGAATACATAGTGATTGGGAGGTTTATATCACTGCTATGTAGTTCCGGGTCCTTCCGGATAGAATACATAGTGATTGGGAGGTTTATATCACTGCTATGTAGTGTCGGGTCCCCCCTGATAGAATACATATTGATTGGAAGGTATATATTACTGCTATGTAGTGCCAGGTCCTCCCTCATAGAATACATAGTTATTGGAAGGTATATATCACTGATTTGTAGTGCCGGGTCCTCCCTCATAGAATACATAGTGATTGGAAGGTATATATCACTGCTATGTAGTGCCGGGTCCTCCCTGATAGAATACATAGTGATTAGAAGGTATATATCACTGCTATGTAGTCCCGGGTCCTCCTTGATAGAATACATAGTGATGGGAAGGATTAGAAAGGTCCTCGTATTACATGGTTTTGGTAGAACAAAAGTAGATTGTACAAAAATTGTATGGTAAGATTGTAAGGTGTATGGGGGTCTTTACTCTTTGTATAAGTCCTGGTGACCATTGTCATCAAAAGATCTAACATTTTACATTCTCACTAGACCAGGAATAGTGAGGAAATGTTTCAATGAAGACATTTGTTCCAATGACACCAACCTTGGTGGGTATTACCAGCACATTGTTTTCTGTTGTGACTACAGGACAGGAAGGGCAGGTCTTCGAATAAAAATTTGTTGGCCAATGAAAACCTGACGTGACTTGAGAACTCAATATCCAAAACAGAAAAAAACATTGTCTGTAACGCATGGCTTCAGTAACGCTTTCATATAATAAAACATAATGATTAAAAACAACAATGTAAACTGAAAATGTGTTTGCTATGTCTAATTCCTATGCTGTATGTTATTTTGTAATATTTTAGTTAAGTCATGCTACCCTCATTCATCAGACAGGATGGTTAATGAGCCTGCACCATTCCAAAGCCACACTTATCCAATTCCCCTGGCTGGTTTGTTGCTTACCATTGTCATCCACAACCCGAGTTTGCTCCTTGAAGCAATCCACAGGTAAACCAATGATCTCAACTTCTACAAATGGATCAATGATCTGAAATATAAACAAAAACATTTTAAAACGAGTGACAAAGACTAAAATGTCAGCAGTTACTGGATTATTTATATTTAGCAAGGTTGTCATATTGTACGAAGGCTGCACTTGAAAACAATATAACAATAATAGAGCAAACACTTTCATTTCAATACAGTTTTGTTATGTTGTGATCGATCTTTGAATATTTGATTTTAATTACCAATCAATGCTGTATGGCTATGATATACATTGGGGTACAGTGTACCTCAGCTACACCTCTTTCTTTACTCTCTTGGGTACATCTCAAATATTGTTTGTATCTAATAGAGGCAGCCAATAGATGGGCTTTAAATGATTTATCTTTCCAGTGACAAACACCAGAAAGTTCACTAACAAAAAAAGACAATGATATATGGAAAATCAATACATTTATACCGAGACCAAATCAACTACAAATGTCCTCAGCAGCAAGTGTCAAACCATAGCCAACGTAATACTTTATTAATAAAAGAAAATGTCAACCCTTCTTCAACATGATTGCTAAAGCTTACCGTGTAGTGACGACTGGGTGTTCAATCACAAGACACATTGCACTGTCCTTTTACCGACGCCCTGTACTGTCCCTTGTGTGACAATGTGAAAGCTGCTAGGCACGTAGATCAATTGCAAATAATGTCATACAACTCTTGTGACAGTAGACATCATCGTTAAGCATTTCAAAAGTTTCAAAAGTTTAAAGCTCAATTCTTAAAGACACACTACAGAAAAACCGATATGTATTGCCAAAGTTAAAGGTAAACTCTCAAATTTTTTTAAAATGACCCTAGCACTGGGAGTTCATCATCAATCTAAAATGTTACAGTCTAGGTGCTCTTATTGATCTATACTAATGCTATTTCATGGTCAAATTAGCAAACACTTCTTCTTCTGTGCTAGAGGATCAAGGAGCTTTTGCAATGGGTTTCTGGCTGAATGATTTTTGGCAATGTTAATATTTTTATTAGAACGATGTCTATAGACATGTCACTGATGCCATTGCCATCAACTGAAATCAGGCAAAATTCTAACTCAATACATTGTCCTAAAGTGAATACCAGCCTAGTATGACCCTTTACTTGGCAGGGTCGACATCTGTGATACTTCAATATGTTAGGCCTGCCTACTGGACAGTATGCTGTAATATTTATGCTTTATATATCCTTTACATTTACTGGTCTACTTGTCTGTAGAACAGATCTCAAATATATGAAGAATAAAATCCCCTTTATATGTATCCCATACCTGAGCCTTATATACACTAGCCACTTCTAATTCATTAGATTTAGGCTTATTTTTATTTATGTTGGAGATTATTACACCTTTAAAAAAAATACCCTACTAATCTACACACATCGGTTATGTACAGACATTATTATTTATCTTCTTGGTAGCAGACTCAATTACAAAAAATCACTGGTAAGTGTCAAGGCTTATATATATATATATATATATATATATATATAATCTATATCAAACATAAAAAGCTAGAGTCAAGTATAGAAAAAAACACAAGGCATTGAAAGGAGCCATGAATGCCAGTACAGCTATCCTGGGCACTCCTTGTGTTCACAGAACTTGCGATTACCAACAACAAGGCAACATTCGATAGCTCGTTTTGTACAATAGAAGCTACTGGTGTAAATACAGAAGCCCTAAACAGGTTTGGCAGCAGCAGTTTCAAATATAACTAAGCCGAAAAAGAAAGCAACATCATTCATTGTCTGCTGGGGCTTTTGACTCTCAGTTATATAATTTTATTACATATTTTCTTTTAAAAATGGAAAGCAGTGTCACTAAATATCCAGAGAGTGGCGAAAAAGATCAATATTAATTCTAAATACAATAGAAACTTTAATATAAGTTACAATTTACAGTACATTTATTAAGAATTATCTACATTTACCTTCTAGTACATTAGTGTAGGGGACTCTGGGACATCACTATCTCTGTTCAGGTATGATACGTCTCTCAGCTGTGTTCTTGTCTAATTTTGGTTGCTTCCAGAACTTTAGAGCACAAAGTAACCTACCTGAGACCAGGGAGACTGATGAAACCCCTAGAGAACTCTGATGTTATACACACAAGATCATTTCAATAATTCAGAGTGCCCAGAGGTTAGTCCGGAGAATGGTCAAAAGGCAAGAAGAGGTCAATGCAGGCAGCAGGCAAGAGCGGGCAGACGGTCCAAGATCAAAACAGGAGTAATTAATCAGCAGATTAAAGCATCTAGAGCTGTCTATACTGACTTCATCACAGGCACAGATCCAAACCAGGGGTAGACTTATATGCAAATACTTGACCAATGCTGGCACATAACTTTAAAATAAAAATGAAAAAAAAAACCCCCAAAACAACCTGATAGAGGGATTCAAATGGATCCACAAATTACACTAAAGAGCTAGGGACTGCAATATATAAAACCACCACTGGATGGCAGCAACATGATCCTGTTCCTCTTCTTTTTGGACCAGTTTTGGTCTGAGAGATAGACTAGGACCTACATCCATACGTAAGCCATGGCCACAACATAAACACCTGTCATTCATCAAAATTAAATTTTTAAGTTCAAAGCTGGTAATTTATGTTGGTTTTATGATTTAAGTGCTACAAACAAAACTTTTAATACCTAAGAGTGTTTGTAGATATTCTTTGTTTTGAAAGGTTCATTGTACATTTAAGTTTTTCTAAAACATTTAACCTGTAGTTATTGTCTGCTATAGAAGAATTGGCCCATCACATGTTTGTTATATTTACCATGAACCAAAAAACTACCCATGTTTGAGTATTAGAACCAGAAATAAGCGACAATAAACTTTCCTTACCTCTCCTCGGTCTCCCAACATGGAATCTTTTGGTTTGGGAAGCTGTTGACCACTGATTATTCGAAGAACAAGCTGCTTCTTCATCTGGCCAGGTAAGGGGTCTTCTGAATTTGGATTAAAGGCACCTAAAATGTTAACAAGGTAATGTATCTGCAGATGTATATTTGTATAAAAATATCTTGTTAAAGCTTCTCAACTACAGTTTCATTATATTGAATTGAAGATAAGACACCATATAGGCCCCCCCAAGTCTTCATAGCTACCATAACAATCTTATTGTACCTGTCAATTTTCCTGTGTTACAAAAATGCTTCATACGGCTTCATACAAAATGCATTGCAAGTGGAAATTATATTTACTACTATGGTAGAACTTTTATGGGTGTAAGGAAAAATCCACCATTGGGAGTTTTGATTTTTAGAAGGACCACTGATATTTTTTTAATGCATCTGGAACATGCAAGACCACTTAGCAGCCCTTGAATTCTTCAATTTTAATCCAGAAAAAAAGTCTAAACACAAAATGAAATGTTCAAAAAAGTCATGTATGTTACTTTATGAGTTAAAAAAAATATATATGTGCGTGTGTTTCTTCACCAGGGAAATTTCCTCACTTTGTTATCTAACCTGTAATAGCTGTCAATAGAACTAGTCTCACCACTGAATGATTTGCTTTCAACGGTTATCTAGAAAACCTTTTAAAGTTGAACTTGAAAATGTCTAAACTACATTTACAGTGGTACCCCCCCCAATCCTGCCCTATATGGGAAGGGTTTAGCTTTAGGTACCATTAATCTTTTTGGTGTTTACCCAGAGTGTAGGTAAGTTTGTTTACAAACAATACTCACCCTGAGCTACACTCTGGTTAACCTACCTGTCTGGAGGGAACTTGCAGTGCCCCTCCACATCAGCGTCCTCACCAATTCTTCCGGGTACTGCCTTTCTGCATCATTGATAGAGCCAAAGAGGCGGGGGAGCGTGCAATTGACATGCATTTAATGTCAATGCCACGCGGTGCCGCTTGAGACGCATTCATTGAAGAACAATAGAAGTCTACAAGGCAGTACCTGAACAGCATCTGTTATGTTAATTAATAGGGCACCCTAAGCCATGGGCAAACTAGCCGCAAGCCATGGGAAATTGGCCACCGTGTGCCAAAAGTGTGGACACTTTTTTGAAACATGGCCCATACCTAACTAGAAGGAAATATATTTTTATGAGCTCACATTGTTTCTTTCAATAGGAATTCAAATCTCATTAAAAAGCAAAATATTGTGGTGAGCAGTTCATTGAGGGGCCGAATATAACAGATATGACTTCTAATCTGACTGATATGACTTCATAACACTTGCGGGTTTACAAATGTTTTATATAAGATTTTGCTTCGTTAGCTTATTTGCGCAGATTCTTAACAATGCTGTCAGCAGTATAAAGTACAACTCCATCATCATTTTCTCACCATGACACATGCATTTTGGCTTCAGAGCGTAGCCGCAGCTCCCATTGCTGTTGAACTTGGCTCGGTTTAGCTGCAGCATCCTTCCTTCCGACTGGTAATTTAAAGCAACTGTTGAACAAACAACAAAAACTAAGTGACTTGAACACATGCTGACACAATCGATAAAGCCACGTGCTTCTTATATTTAAGTTTTTGCTATCTGGATATATTGAAGCACCTACGTCTATCGTATTGAGAGCACTTCAGCTTACACTCTGCTTGTCCTTGTAATCTAAATAAAAGCTTTGAGGAGTATAAGGAGGCTGTCACAATTACAGCTGCTGAGAAACGCTACATCTACGCACATCATGCAAAGTTAATTTACTGATGATCACGGATCCATTTTTATTTATTATAACTATTTTTCATGACCTTCCGAGCAAGAACGCCATATAAATAATTTGGAAACATTGTCTCTTATAACTTGGAAGATTTATGGAACTTTGTGGATCTTAGCCTCTTGCTTTTATTAAAATGTTCTTTTTTCTTTCAGCTTCCCTTCAAATGGCTTTCTCGTCTTGCACATGACTCCTGATTAATTTTTTAGATGCTGATTTAGGGCTTGTTTCCACTTGAAGCGGAAGCCCGCGGTTGTGCACGGCGCGGATACATCCGCGCCCATTCTTTTCAATGGGCTAGTCCCCTGTCCGCGGAATCACGCGGACGGCCGCCTAAAAACTCGGCCGCCCAGCACTGACCGCGGCCATAGGGGTGAATGGCCGCCGCTAAAAACCGCATGAGATGCAGTTCTTAGCGGCGGTGGTTCTTAGCGGCAACCGCGCCGCTGGCTTCCACACAAGTGGAAACTAAGCCCAAGATGGACCATTTTTGCATTGTATGTAGACCGTACAGTTATTGTTCTTGTATATGGGAGGTTGACAACATAACAGCACATCTGGGAGATAGTTGTCATCCGAAAAACAGCAAAAGCTTGAACAAGGACACTCTGCTCACCTACTAGAGCAAGTACGGCTAGTTGGAGCTCCTCCTTCAAAAAGCATTGCTAACTTTGAGGATGGTAGGCAACTGAGGACCTTAATAGTGCATTGTTGAAGGAAGGATAGTCACATGTTCCTAAACCTGGAAGCACCATGAATTTCATTTTTTTTATCACTTTACAGACAAATTGGGCAGAGCAGTACAACACAATAAATATAAGTAACTTGGGATGGGGTTATTTTGGTGAATTGGGGATATCTCCCACCAGAACCTTTTTAAAAATGTTTCACACACATAAAACGTGCTTCAGAGCAGCCCAGACAACTTTTACATCAATGCCAGGAGCTAGCAGATCAATGTATAGTTGGCTGAATAATATCTAAGATTGACAGTGGGCCAAGTAATAGCTTTTCTTTTGATTAATATTTGGTAGGAAAGGTGTTAGATGTGTTCCAATCTCATTGTAAAATATCTTGCCTGACATTGTTAAATTTAAAAGATTGTAAATCAGAAAGTCATCTTTAGATCCTTAGCAAAATATCAAGAGCCCAACTTGGGTCTTGGTTCAAGATCATATGACTAGCATATCCATGACTCATGGTCATTGGCAGTTTTAGGCATGGGCAACAAGGGCGGTACCGTGCGCATCCGCCTATCAATTGCAGACTCCAGCTCACCTGTTTATCAATCCTGCAGCTGACCAGGGAGAGAGTGAGTCTGGAGCCCATGGAGTGAAAGTGCAACCCCCCCCCCCACTTGGAGTGCTTTCCACCAACAGGACCAGAGATGCTTTCCTGGGAGGGGGCGCTCGCCCAGGACACCAAACTCCCTAGGACGCCCCTGCTCATGGTTATCACAGGGAAAGCTGGTTACTTTTTATTCGCAGCTTTGCCAACTTTCTCTCTACCGGCACTGTGTTTTCTCTTCTCTACTATAGAAAGCCAAACAGATTGGCATGACAGACAGAAAGGTAAAAAAAAAGGTGAAAAACCTGTCACATAACAAAACTGCAAAGTCAAGTCTATGCAGAAAGCTTTTAAGGACCTCGGGCCATGAGTATGTTAAGCAAACCTGTTCCACGTATAATAAGGTGAAGGGAAATGTCCTTCAGCAAATTTATAGATAAATTGAAATTTGGTTGGTTACAAAACATCATGTCTCTTCACATAATCCAATATAAATTCCCGTGGTAGTTTAAACAAATGATAAATTATTAAAGGCTCGGCTTGAGTACCTTCACAGAGAACACTTACATGGGTACATAGATTTTATGTGCCTTCCCATATATCTCCCTTACTGTCTGTTATTGTGTCTCCTTTCATCAAGATTGTTTCTATAGAAACAGAAGAGTATCCGCAAGACATGTCTGTTCTAAGAGAAGAAATATAGATCCCTCATAAAGTTCTTAATGCCAAGACTTGGCAAGAGACGAAGATGTCTCGGAGTTTCATGTGTCGAGTATTGAAATGATCCACTTTCATATTCGTGTGCTCATTACCGCTGCTGACACAGATGTGCCCTCCTGTTGGAGGCCTGAAGCTTTGCGGCTGGCATCAAACGCGCGCTAGGACAGGATTGATTCAGCTGCTGCAAGAGCTTGCTCTAAGCACCATGTCAGACAGCTTGGTAGATGGGCCAGCTGAGCAAAATGAGGGCTGTAGTTCAACAGCAACTAAAAACAAAATCACAGGATCCTTCTGTGTTGGCACAAGATCAAAAGACATTGAAAAATCTCAAACTAGGAAGCAGTAACTGCATACTGACCACATAATCCATCCCTCTATTCAACACCATACACTGTGCAGAGAAGCTTTGTCTATAGTCAGTGCTCAATGACTTCTTTAAAGAAAAGAGAAGGCTACTAATTCAAGTTGAGCTGCGCACAAGACAGTTGTTTTCCCTCATTTTTCCATATCACCTACCACACGCATTGCCAAGTCTTCCTCTACTTACCTATTTAGCTTGTAGAGCAAATAAAAAAAACAAGCAATAAAATTGACTAACCAATCATACCAAGTGGATAAAACACAGCAGCAAACCAATTTGATACAGATATATACATATTTGTATACATTGACACCACAACAAACTGCATTGGCAGTTTGATGACTCGACTTTTTTCCTTAATAAAAAATCTAAATTAGGTTAGTTTTCCTGCCCCTATATGTGGTTGGATAAGAAAGCAGTAGCAGTTGAAGGCTTATTCTAACAGTCAGTTAGAAGTGATGCATTTCCATGCATCAGCCACCCAAAAACCTTCACCAGTTGGAAAAAATAATAACATTAGGCGTTTTGTGGCTGGTGTTTGATCAGTTGCCCAATAGGATATCATGAGGGTGGTTGTTAATATTTGACAACTACCTCTCATTTCTGCACATACTGGCGGTGTGGCTCTTTCAGGGGTGCAGCCATCTGTCAGTCGCCCTGAAACCGTCAATGTGAATCAGCCCTTCTACATCTATTCCTTATTATAATTCTGTCCCTTTCAATCACCATCTCAGTGCTGCTGTATAGGGGTAAATGGCTCTCACAAAGTCAAATGTAAGTACACTAAAAACTATTAATAACTGGATGATAAAATACATAACTAAAAATATATTTTTTATGGTAAAAATATTTGTAAAATGTTTAATGTGTGCCCTATGCACAGTATAAGCATATTGGGGACCAAGATTTAATCACTTCCATTTGCAGTTCTGGTATTGTGTGTTTGTTCTGAACAAAGTCTGTAACCCCCTTCTGCTATTTGGAAGATAAAATGAGGAACAATTAAATAATTGCCCATATCCTAATGAGCCTGTGGCTAATCAATGATGAGCATAGGAACCCGTGTTTTATCAGCAGTTGCCTCTCACCCAGCTGACAGCCGGCATTCCAAAAGGGCTGTGGGTTGTAATTGCTGGAATCCACTCTGTAGGATGAAGGGTAGATGCGAGAGAGCTGGTGCTGGTTGAAACGGACAAAATGGGCTGGCTTCTGCTGCAGGATCTGATGTGCTTTTGTCTCGCTAAATGATGAAACCTGCCAGCTGCAAGAGACTATGGGGAAAACACAAAGGCAAAACATGACATGATCATCAGGTCCCAAGAGTCAATACAGTCTGCTACAAGGCTGTTGTCATTGCCCTAAAAGACACTGCCACAGTAGAGATGGTCAAATTGTTTTACAAATATTCGACCATTTAGACGATTTTGATTTATTTGCTAAGCCCCTGAAAAGTATTGCTTAGTGTTTGCAAAAATTCGAAATTTCTACTTAATTTATGCAAAAACCACATGTGGTAGAGCTATTTTTCCCCACAATGTTCCCACAGCCCTTCTCTGCATCTCCAGCAATTTTGGTGATGATACCATGTTCAGAAGCTTTGCAATCAGGCCACAAAGTCAGCTAGTAAAAAAATCCGACCATCTCTACTCAACAGTCCATCAACAGCATAAGATATTACCACAGATGATACTGGATAGCAGATTTTTCAAATCTCATGCATGGAAAAATTACATCTATTGACCTTCTCTCAAATAAGTGAGACTGCTCTAATTAGTTACCAGACCAGTAAATAACAACAATGACATATGGATCAATAGGTAGTTTGAGCTGGAATGTTGAGGTTGAATGCCCAGTATGGTGATGTCTTTCATACCAAGGAGTTGTCCATATGAACACATGAAACTCCTCTCGCTCTATGTGCCAATGGGACCATACTGGAAAACGATATCCAATCTTGATAATATATCCCACATAATAAAGGAAATATAATGAAAAACTCCAACAATCCATAGTTTTTATGGATCTTAAGGTACTTTTTTGGCACACATGACCATAATGGTCATGGAAATCAATTAAATGTAAAGTTTAGTGGTGTTTATAAAAAATCTGCACCACAAGAATTGTCAAAGGCATCTTTGTGGTCTACACATAATGTGTACCACAAAGACCACAAAGATGCCTTTGACACAGTTCTTGTGGTGCAGATTTTCTATAAATACCGCGAAACTTTACACCTGATTGATTTCCAGAAGTGTTATTGTTACATTATCTATTGTTTTTTCACATCACAAATTCTAAACTTTACCTATCAAGATACAGCAAGGCAGCTGTTATCTTATTCATGACAAACCAAGGGCACAGAGTAGCAGACTAAATTTAGATCATGTGCATGTGAAACAGAAGGACATCTTGTAGAGGGATGGGTAAATAGCCTGACAGCAAAGGTTTCGGCACAGAAGACAGGTTTGTTTAAGCTTCTTTAGAGAAAAGTCATTTGAAGAACTTGAAAGTTATGATTTAATCCAATTAAAAGTCAAGATATTGATGCTACATCATGAATATGTAACCAAACAGCACCAATATATTTCATCTTCTTGCAAATACATAAAGCCAATAAACAAGGACATGAAATGTCATTAGGCAGTAGTCCTTAATTAAACAAAGGTTATTGGCTGTCAAGCTGGAAGCCAAATCAGTTCATGGACTTCTTTTCTGGTATGTAATTAGCATGCAAATTAAGCCAAAACATTTCATTTGATTTAAACAAAGTTAGATAATCTTTTACCAAATTTCTCCCATTCTATGGAGTCCAAAAAGAAAAAAACCCCAATTTATTATAAACGATATCATTTAAGCATTTGTCATGGGTGCCACTTACTTTCTGTTTCCACGTCGTGGATACCAACTGACTTTGTGTACTTCACCAAATCCGACAGCGCCCTGGAAAGCTTCATGGTCTTCTTTTGCCTGTTTATTCTACGTAACAAGTATAACATTATTAACTATCCAGCATAGGGATTGGAAAAATAAAAAGTACACCAGCTGATGTCTCCATACCTGCTGTAATGTACAGATGCTCTGGCCAAGCTTCCTTGTCGTTCCAGGCTATCATCTCCTTCTTCTAAACTCGAACACTTTTTTATACGTCCACCTTTTTTCTTTTTATTGATAAAAAAATACCATTAGTTTATAGATTGAAAGCTTTTTTTTCTAGCTACAAGTTAAAGTGCCCATACAATAAATCGATTGCCGCACGCGTTCACAGCAATATTTCGAGATTGATTGTTTGGGAATCAAATGCAGCCCCCCTTTCTTCGAGTGTGATCAACCAATCCCACTCGAGGAAAACTTGATCGAACTGAGAATCCACATGTTAGTAAATCCCTTTGCCATTACTTTGCATGGGGGCCAAGGGTCCCCCATCCAAAGTATCAAACAGGAATCAATTGTGCAAAGTGGTGCGCATCACTTTGCTGTTCAATCGATGGCTCCACGATGACACCACCACCACCACATATCAACCTGTGTATGGGCAACCTTAAACCACCTTACATCTTCTTAAACTTTAGGACCAAAGTGTTTAGTGTTTATAACAATAGCAAGAAAGTCATATTAGTAAAAAGTAGCCATACATAGCCTAATTTTTGAGCCAATCAACCGCCATGCGCACTCGCTCCGGCGGTCCCTAGGGCTGAAAATTGGGTGGGCCCATCTGGTGAGATCGACCAGAAATCTCCCACATGTTGGATCGCATGGTGATCAGACATGCCGGTAAATTCCAGGCCAATCCCATTGCTTTAAAAAGGGTGCACGCTGCAGTTGATCCCTCATCTATCGAGGCAGAAATGCCTAGCGTATGGAATATTGCATTGGATTTTCATGTGTGAGGTCTTATAGGTAACATAGCACAGCTAAAAGGCCAACAAACAGATGAGCCACATTCTAGATACACTAGTCTAGACCACATGACAGGTATATGTTACCCTTACCTTGTGCTTTGAAAAACTTCCCATCAAGGAACGACTGTGACGCTTGTTGGGGCTGGGCTCTTCTACGGATTCGAGCTCCTCTTCTGTTTTACTCTAAAATACAGATCACACTATGTCACCTTTGTGTCTATGTCTAATTAATAGTTGGCATAGAGGTCCTACCAGTAACCCAATATGTATCTAACATCAATACCCTTCTCTCCCAATGGAAAGGGTAGTGTTACAGTAAGTAATTAAAAAAAATATGTATTATTGGCACAAAGCCTACCTATGTAATGTTTGCAAAGCAATAGGACTGACTGACAACAGGCTTTTGAACTATAGAGTCTATTTTATAGGTAGTGTAAGAATTTTAACTTTTTGCAAAAACACAACTGAATATTTAACAAATTCACGGTTAGTGTTAAGATTCCATTTACACATACAAAATAAAAGACACGTGATTCAAATCACTTCTATTTTTACATTCACTGAAATGAATCTTTGTATTTATAGTCATTAGATACCACCGTGGTGAACCAGAGAAAGATTTATTGGCTGGACAGCCATGGATTCATAATCACTGGAGGGCTGTTGGCACACATTAACGTAACCCATTTAAGTAGGGCGGCCAAGTACATATATCTCACAAACCTTTTGTAGGTTTCCCAGAGATAAAAGATGTTCTATTTATAACAGAAGCGGCTTGATTATTCTAGAATATTCCACTAGAGCGCACTGTGGTTTTATGAAATATGCTTTATTCCAGTTATCTCTCTCTATAGAAACGTCTATACTCAAACCGAAAAATAACCCTCATTCCTTCTTCCAAAGTTGCCATGGCTGTTAAATTTGATATATTGTACTACTGAAATATTTTTGATGTTTTAGATTTCGGCAACATAAATAGGAGGGAACTCAGATCCAAATCCAACTTTACTTAATTCAGAAAAACACCTGAAAAACTTGTTTTAGCCAGTGAACAGCTTTCCATAGGGGTTTAAGTAGCTGCTGGTATTAAGTATTGGGTAAAGGTAGAATGGAGTTGATGTAACTCCTACTTATTGTAAAACCTCTTAAAAATAAAATATTATCAGATGGTATGACAAGGAATAAAGTCTTAAAACTTTATCATTCCTGTATTCCATCTTATTTGCCGTCATGCTGATCCAGAGCACAGAGTATAGAAGACATCAACAGGTGACCTATATTTTTCACAATTTTTGGGAAAATTGATTTTTCCTTTTTCCTTTTAATTAAATCAACAAGTTCCATTCTCACCAGTCAGGCTAGATAGATACCAGTCTGGTAGAAGCTCTAATGAGGACACTGTGCTGCTGAAGAGCAGAGGGGCCTGGCTGGCTCCCCCTATAATCAGTAGCTTTACATCAAAGATATCTACAAAGCTACCAGCTTTCTTCAATGCTCTTTGGATTTCTACAAGCATTACACCCGCTGCTGCCAACCAGTTCATTTCCAACTAGTATGAGTGTCGCATAGATACAGTCCAGTCTTAGAAGCAGCTGAATGATGCCTTCCTAATAGGACATCACTGCTAATCAACAGCCAACATCGGTGACACAGTAGAGGTTTTTCAGTTTTTGAAAGTGGAAATCTTTTTTAATGTAGACCCGTCACTTTGTCTATTTAGACTTGCTCTCTGTTGCTCTGACTGCCCGAGGGAGCCCTGAAAAGCACTAAGAATGATTGAATATAGGTAAGCATGAGACCCATTGTCTTCCTACCATACAGTGCTGGGCATTTGACATGCCCATTGCCTGGCCGAGGGAATGTCATTTAGGGCAGGAGAAATACCTATATTCCTGGGCAAATTTAGATACTGATGCAGAGCTTACGTAAGGTTTTCAACTCTAGCTCTAGATAGAAAGTTTGGAGTTCAGGTGATCCCCTTTATTGGCTTACTGAAGTAATTGAAAAAGCAAGATTTCGGGATGTCTCAGATCCCTTCTACTGGCTTATTTTAATTTATTCAGCTAGCAAATAAAGAGAATCACTTGAATTCCAAACTCTCTGTATTTATCTCACTCCATACAACACTCTACTACTTTAGGTCAAGATACAGTTTGTATGACACAACCATGAACGGCACAGAGACATCAAGAGAACCTTTCATTTCCTTTGAACTGCCATAGTAAACAAAGTTAAGTCTCTAAAGTTTTTTACTTCTTTAAATATACCAATAAAGGAATTGAAATACCTTTTATCAGATGACTCAGATGATCACTTTATGTGGTCTTTACCTTTAATAGTGATATTTCTGCGGTCTATCTCAGAGTACTCTAGAGCCACCTCCCTCCTTGTTTTTGGCAGTAGGAGAAGAGATAAGTTCCAAAAGCTAGCCATACAGGGGTCGATTATTTTGTGATATGACCATGGATTCGATTTTCTATTGATCGATATTTGAAAATCGATCAATTTCTTCACCGGAATGAATTCCTCCTGTACACACTTGTAACAACATGTCTGGTCACTTAAGTACATTTTTTTTGTTTGATACTTATCACTTTTGGTCAATCATACCAGGAAACAATTACAATTCAATTGACTAAAAAATCAATCTTTTTTAGTCGATCGAATGGAAATATTGAACTGTGTATGGCCAGCTTTAGACTTATGTGGATGCCGACTTCTTGATAGCAAAGATGAATGAGAATTACCAACCTAGTAAACAAATAAACTAAAAGGTAACCATAGAAGTGTTGATTATCTGTTGATTTGATAGTTTTGCCCGATTCAAAACCGATAGTCAAACAACGATCGATTGTACCACCACACAGTTTTATCATTTCCCAACCGATCAATTTCTTTCCTGAGTCGAATACAAATCAATCAGATCAATACCTAGAATACCGGCAGATAACTGAACGATCCATTTACCTACATGTTTAATGACTTTTCAATCGATTTTCTGTTCGATATCGATCTTTATAGTCGATCAAACCAGGTGGCCTAAACTGATTCCCCTTCAATTGATGTTAACAGATCGATTGTTTGGTTGATCAAATGGAAAAAAATCAATGTAAAATCGTGTATGCCTACCTTAATGCAGCTACCAAATCTAAAGACCGTTGAGCTGGATTTGCTTTAAATTAAAAAATAAAATGTAAGGTTCACAATATTGGTCAGAATGCTATATAAACCACCGGCATATTATATTTTACATGTTCCCGATGGTGAAACTATATTTTGTGTAGTAACTAGTGGCACTTACAGAACATCAGACGCGAGCATTGCCTTATTACTTTGAGAATAAAACACGTTACACCTTCCATACTGCTTTGTAATAAAGAATGATGAGCCTGTGTGCCAAGCCGGTCATAGAGCTCTGTGCGGCGTGCCATGCTAACTAGCTAAAATGTAAATTCCGCATCATAATCGCCAACTCTTAAGTAGCCTAATTGCTAATGAGAAAGAGAATAGAGAATGGAAGTAAGGTAGATGAGATGTCTAGTGTCTGATTGATAAAACCCGTGTGAGTATTTTATTACATCACTTTGCTTATTTGTGGGTCTCAAGTTAATTTGAAGTGAGCTATTGCAATTAACTTTGTCTAGCGTTCTCTGTCTATATAAGAATATAATATTTTCCCTCTTCTTGTAGCAGGCACATTTTTGTCTGCTGGGAGTGGTAATTGCCAATTTAATGTGTTCCAATCTCAATGGTGCAATGCTGGCTTGTTCTGAATATTTAATCGGCTTCGTGTCACACAATGGAGGAACATTTCATATGGGTCTATTTATGGTATCATCATTAATGCTGTTCAGTAACATGGATGGCTGTTGACAGTAAACCTGAAGTATACAATACTGACTGGTTACTATTTATGCTGTGTAAGCAATTTAGTGGTCAACTAGCTTAACAAGCTTTTTTCTCACCAAGTCAAGCTGCAACGGGTTGTAACCTGTCGCTCAGTCTGTGTTTGTTAGGTGTACTTTAAAGGATCATATGTCTTTCACTCATACAGAAAAAGGAAATCTATCCAATACTTATACGCCATACTTATGCTTCAAAATCTTTTGCTTTGCAACTTGTGTCCATTTAATGTTGGATGGGGTTGGAGCTTATGCAAGGTAAATATTGTTACCCCCCCCTCCACCACCTTTATGCCGGGAAATTGCCTTCTAAGGGCTTGTTTCCACTAACATGATTAGTCGAAATGGACCACGTGCCATGATAAAAAAATTAACAAAGCCAGATCGCCCCTGGGCATGATAACAAAATCGCAGCCACGCTGTTTGCCGTGGCCGATCACGCCCATGCAAATGAATGGACAAGCCCATGCAAATGAATGGATGCGATCACACTAGTGGGAACAAGCCCTAAGACTAAGGGCTTGTTTCCACTAGAAGCGGAAGCCCGCAGTTGTGAGCGGCGCGGATATATCCGCGCCCATTCATTTCAATGGGCTATTCCCCTGTCCGCGGAATCGCGCGGACGGCCGCCTAAAAACTCGGTCGACCGATTCCGCGGCCGCCCAGCACTGACCGCGGCCATAGGGGTGAATGGCCGCCGCTAAAAACATGAGATGCGGTTCTTAGCGGCGGCGGTTCTTAGTGGAGGCAACCGCGCCGCCGGCTTCCACACAAGTGGAAACTAAGCCTAATACTGCATCATAGAAAAGGACCCTATACTTCATAAAGGGGGCCATTGACTGATCTTTGGGTGCATGACTAGAGAAACTAGCAGTATAGTCATAGACGAGCACAATAGAAAGTAAGTGCCTACTAGTGACTAACAACCAAAGCATTCCACCCAACTTATAGTTTTTGACTCATGGGCCACATTGGCTTCCTAAATTTGATAAAGGGGCCGGACCAAGAGCCTGTAGTGGCTAAACCCCATATGTGTGCCAATTCCATGCATCACCGACATCACTTATAAAAAAAATAAAGGAATTAATTAAAAGATTTTTTACAAAAAAAGTGTAATAATCAGGATTATGTAAAACCTGACAGCAGCATATATGACTATTGCTATGCGCAGACACTCTACGTTTAATAACCCATAAATAAAAGAAAATGAAATGAAACACAGAGGTCCACGCTGCTGGCACACTGTGATGATTATTTCAATTTGAGAAAGATTTGCCAAAACATTCCTAGAGCAGTCAATGCCTATCCATAATGCATGAGAGGATCCGTGCTGCCATGTATCAATGAAGGATGTGTTGTAACAGGAATTAAATCAAAGATAGGTTAAATGTTTTTCACTTGACAAATCTGTCTGGGAGTTGTCCAAATCTAAAGAAACATATAATGTTTATTTGCAATACATTAATCCAAAATGTAACCTTCTGCAATATCATAAACAATAAAGCTATAAAACCATAGGCTATATGATGGTCAGGTCATACATTGCCCAAAATTTGACATTTGCATTCAGTAGCCCTTGGGAAACTTATCTGCTAAAAACATCTGCCAAGCTGCAAGGAAAGATTTTCCAATATTTTAGAAAATGTATGAATATTAAATAATTGTTGCATCTTCTTGGAAATGTTCACATGTGTCAATGGTCAAGTCGGCATCCTTGATGAACTTTCTGGCAAAATCAATAAAACCACTGGCAGAAAAAAAGGCCAGTATCAAAACATAAGACAATTAGACTGCAACGTGCCAACTAAATACATCTTAATATCTCTATGTTTGGGGTTTATATGTCAAAAATGACACCACCCTAGGGGCTTACTACAGGCACAACAGAAACACATTTCAGACAGAGGTATTGCACCCTTTAAGACTCCAGACCATAATTTCTTGGGACAAGGAGTATATATAGGCAGGTTCTTCCCCCAGGAAGTTGCTCAGTAAGGTAGGTTCTGATGCGGTAGGAGTAGCTGGACATATTACCTGCTCAGTGATCCACTTCAGTCTTGTCTGGTGTACAGGCAATTAGGGAGCGCAAAAGTACTCACTGTCTTTATAAACCCCAGCTACAAGGACACTCTGGCTATTCAGCCACACACCAGTGCCAGGGTCCCAGTGGGGTGGTGTGCAGCACAGACCACATGGTGCAGACCTGATCTCAAATGGGGGTCCTGCCAGTGATCAGAGACAGCGGTTCACCCCCATATCCCTCCAGGATATGCAAGTACCAGCGCTCTGTGGTCCTAAGTTCCCTGGCTTAAATAAGGCACCTTGATTTAATCAGCTAGTTACTCCCAATTTTTAGCAGAATTACCCTTGCCTATGTGGTACTCTCTACCTGTTTATTGTTAAAAAGATGTGTGTTCTTCTAACAAGAAGTTAAATCGCAAGCTGCCTATTGTCATTGGTTGATCAACAAATCTTAAAATATGTACTTAATGGGGTTTCATATAGTGAGGCTACACTTCTGTTGACAGCCATAACTGGCTGCCATTGAAATCTTAAATGAATATGTTGGTGTTTTTAAATAGAGCTCTCTCTGTTATGAACAGAGTCCTGGAAAATTAACTAATCACTAACGATAGAGGTTTAAAAGATTTGATGTTAGCATGTAGACTGCAACATAGCAAACAAACTCAGCAACAACTGTAAGTGTAAAATAGAGCACTGCAAAAATATTTCTAAACCCAGTCACCAATAAGAAGCCTAGAAACCTCAAGCAACTGATTGCCCCCGCAGCACCAAATTGCACTTTATCTTCTATAGCTACATCTTCCTATACACTAGAATGTTCCTAAATCTAAAACAGCAGACCAAAGACACATATTTCAGGAGTTAAATAAAAAAGCTCTTTAAAATATTGTACCTTTGAGCATAAAAATACACTACTACTGAGGGTAATAGATTTAATGGCTGGAAATCATAACAAGGTTCCAAAGAAAAAAGTTGCCAGTGTACCTACTGAGCCAATGCCTGTGCCCTTGTCCATGAACTCTTTGATTCTTAAATCCGTTTAAATTCTCTATATTTCGGAACTCCAAAAACAAAGATAAAAAGTTGTTGCCAGGGCAGCTTGTTGCCTCATAGCCCATTAAAACGGTTTCCCCCCAATGTATTATTTTTATGTTCCTTCATTTTAGTTCTTTAATGAGAATGTTGTAAATATAATTTACCTTTAGACCTAATCCACACGAGCAGATTAAATTCCAATTTCACATTCAAGCTACTAATCCAACTGTTTTTCCACATCCATTACATTCCTAATTCATTATATAGACAATGGAATATGTCACTCTCTCTGAAAATGGGTGGTGCAACAGGACAATGACCCAAAGCATACAAGTCATTCAATGAAAGAATAGCTTCAACAGAACAAAATACGCCTTCTGAAGTGGCCCAGGGTCCTGACCTCAACCCAATTGAAATGCTGTGGCATGACCATAAGAGAGCTATTCAGAATTCCAGAATTTTCCCAAGAATATTGCTACACTGAAACAGTTTTGTGAAGAGAAGTGGTCCACAATTACTCATGATTGTTGTGCATGTCTGATCTGCAACTATAGGACATGTTTGGTTGAGGTTATTGCTGTGCAAAGGTTTACATGTTATGTTCAATAAAAACACATAAAATGTTTGTGTAGTATTATTTTAAGCAGACTGTGTTTTTCTATTGGTGTGACTTAGATGAAGATCAGAGCACATTTTATGACCAATTCATGCAAAACTCCAGTAATCTAGCAGGGGTCTCATACTTTTTCTTGTAACTGTATTTATTGCGAATATAAGGCAAAAAATGTGCAATAGTTTGCGACTACGAATATTGCCTATGCTGCTCATCACTAGTGGTACGTAAGTGGTGGGCCCTGCTGGAAGAACATGCCTTAAAGGTACTTGCATCTGAATCTCTAACAATTTTCCGCAATCTCTCTTTTACTTCATGTTTTTTTTTTTACCAGTTGATTATTGTCCACCTGGTACGATCGTCCCAAAGTGATTGATATCAAAACAAAAACAATCAAAAAGTGACATGTTGGTAAAAATCTTTCCTCAATCCTTCAAGAATCTAACAGGTTTTCTAGGTATTTTGATCTAAGGAAAGGTATAATTTTGAATCGATCACAATGTGTGGGGGTACAATTGATCGATGTTTGACTGACAGTTGATATTTAAATCGAAAAAGATGATCGGTTGGACAAACGAGGGTACAAAAATCAACCCATGCATGGCTACCTTTAGTTTTTACTATTTAGCCCCTCCATTTAGATCAGTAAAGCCCTAGATCAATCTCGAAATTATTCTTCATCATGCTAATGCAAAGAAGAAAAGTTTTAGGGGCTTTTAATACATATTTATGCTTCATTGCTTCTTTAAAACTTTCCTGTACCAGCCCACTAGAGATAGTCAGATACGCAGTGTTGCAAATTCCACCAATCGCTAATGCTGTTCAAAAGCCTGGGCATTTCTGATTGGAGAATTGCAGGGAGGGACAATCCAGGTCTCCAGTGTGCTACAGAAGTGCTGAGCGAGAATATTTGAATATATTCGACATTCGAGAATTCACAATATTTGAAATTTTATGAGTTTCGAATGTTCCTTAATATATTCACGAAATTACGTAAACTCGAAAATATACTGTATGCCGCTCAACACTAACTACTAGTAGACTTTCATTGAACAATAAAGTACTCATCTACCCTGATTTACCTCTACAGATGCAAAACGAACAGTAAACCGCACCATTAACCCCCCAGTCTGCAGTCTGTCCTCGGTTTGAAGAGTTAAGCATGTTGTACACATCATTGGTCTCATTGAGACATCTATCATATTCTTCTGAGCCAAGCCTCGGCTTTAAAATCCTTTCTTTGTGATGCTTATTGATTAGTAATGCAAACTTGTTGGCATTTTACCTTCAAAAAACTAATTTGGGAATTAATCAAAATCTTCTCCATAGCAGATCTTACTTCAGACATGAAGATTAAAATGTGAATTGGTTCCAAAGCTTCAATTAGACAGTTTGTACTGCAGACCGTGAGCGGTAAAATCTTTGGTCCGGCTTTTCATTAAATCACAGGCATCTGTTTCGGCTTTAGGGTTTTTTTATGCCTCCTTTGAAGAGCAGGGAAAATCTCCCGCCCAGCTGTTTTGTAGAATCATACACAAACTTTAGACTGTGCGGGAGGAATGTTTATAGTTTGGGTGTACTGTTGGAAGGTAAGTGCTCTGTAAAGCAGAACAATAATGTGATACTGTATTACTGTAAGTGAGTAAATCGAAGATAATAGAATTATTATTTTTCTGGTAATGTTTACTTTGGCTTTTAAAATGATCCACCTTGCTCATCCGGAGAAGAAGCGTTCACTACCAGAGGGTATTGTTTATGTTTACTTAGTATTTGGGATGAATATTATCTGCAAACATAATTGGAATTCTTCTCAGAATTTAGGCTTACAATAGAGGAGGGATTATATTCCAATGCGTTTCAGAGTTCTATAGTCCCTCTTCCTCAGGGTTTTATACAGTAGAAACTGTATTTCTCAATATTTGCTGTTGTGATACTCGGGAATAAATCTTGAATTCTTGGTAAGAAGAATTTCTGAATCAAGTGGCTGAAACCTCAGCCTTGAAGGCCTTCAATAAATATACACTGCCTGGCCCCAAAAAAGAGTTGATACCTGAATTTAACTAAACAAAAGTACAGGCCTCCTTTTGCATAAATCTAGGATTGCTGCAGTTGGCCAGGTCTAGGTTCAGCAACACTATGTGCGCCAAAGAATGAGGTCAGCTAACTGCCTGAATATACTGAATGACCAGGCTATTCCATCAATTAATTTTTTCTTCCCTGATGGCACGGGCATATACCAAGATGACAATGCCAGGATTCATCGGGCTCAAATTGTGAAAGAGTGGTTCAGGGAGCATGAAACATCATTGTCACACATGGATTAGCCAGACCTTAGCCCCATTGAAAATCTGTGGGATGTGCTGGAGAAGGCTTTGCACAGCGGTCAGACTCTCATCAATCCAAGGTGTTGGTGAAAAATGAATACAACACTGTATGGAAATAAATCTTGTGACATTGCAGAAGCTTATTGGAGCATTGCCCAATCAAAGCTAATCGAAATATTAGAGTGTGTGACTTTTTTTGGTGTTGGCTTTTTTATGGCCAGGCAGTGTACCTAACATAATACCAAACAAGCCTCATAATATAATCACCAGTCTCAATGTAAGCAAGCGTGATATCTGCTTACTTTCTCACAAGTTTCCTGCTAACTAGCTCCATGCTCATCAAGGGCCAGTGTTGCATACTTATATACCACATAACACATACATTCTGGTCAAAAGACCAAAAGTGTCTGAAGGAAGTTTCCATTTTACTGAACTTTATGAAGCTTATCTACATTTTTTGCTGCTCTTCTGACTACTCAGGTTTTTTTTTTATAGCGTGCATCTAGCTGCCTTCTTCCTTGACCCCAGTTATGACTTTATTGGTCCTGGGAACTGGTTGATGTTGTGCTACATTTATCTCTATCAATTTAGCGGTTTTCTGATTTGCTCGTACGTCAACCAAAACCCAAGTGCCATGACCAGGAAATTTTACATTGCAAAATGTCAACCACGGTATATGAAAAAATCCCTGGTTAATACCTGTGCTTATTTTAACCCTGAACTTCTAGTAGGCCCTGCTATCCACTGGCAAAGGTGAAGGCCCACGAAATTAGTGATGCTTTTGCGAAACATTATAGAATCAAATGTCACGTCCCATGACATATTCACACTTCTAGCACCAAAATGTTACAATATATAGAATATATTTTTTTTATGTTGAGTAGATGTGATAAAGGAACATTTTCTACGCTAGTTGGAAGATCATGTTCTGCTTCACTTACAGTTTATATAGGAGTATGTTCCCTCTGGATTTTATTTTCCAGATGCAGAGTTTGGTGTGCACTTCAGCAATGTTCTATTCTGCAAAAGCATCTCAACAACTGCTGTGTGAATGCGATGTTCCAGTGTGTAATTCAATGGTGGGCTATGTGCCCAATATTCCTCCGGCTGGACAGCACATCAACAAGCTGAATTATTAAGAGCGCTGCATAATGTGATAATCTCTCTAGAGCCTGATGGCAATTAAATGGCAAAAATAATCCCTCTACTAGTACATGCTGAATCTCTGCATTAACATCTTCCTCACTGGCCAGAAGTGGATTAGATCTCTATCGCTCGCAGGAATGGATGGTCGATATATATAGAAATCATTAAATTACTCTTTCCTTATTACTTGGAGTGGAGATCTACCTGTGCGGAGAAATTCATCCAGATCTAATTTGGAACAGTGTGGAATGAAGCCATAAGCTGCGGGTAGCGAAAACGCTGTGGGCAATGTATCTCATTTTCAACTAATTTACAGTGCTAAGCCTCCTTAAAAGTAAATTTGCCGGACACCTGAGGATGATATCATCAGGGATGAGGTCATATTTGAAAGCTTAGATGGACAAGTTACAAAACAGGAAATCTGCACCTGAAACCCCCTGAGGGTGTAAAACAAATAAGAGCCTCATAGAAGATACTTGCTGTAATTTCCTAAAGCGCATTAGACAACAAACATATTGATTTTGAATCAAGTTTCATTTTGTTTAATGTGGTTTTGCCTTTGTATTATCCTTTGCTGCTTATTCATGCTGATGGTCTCCTAAAGCCCCTGTTTACATTTACTCAATGGATACATGGCATTTGTCAGGATGGTTTTGCCAATGGTGACAACAGTCAGGTCTGTGCTATGAGCATTGGAACAGCTGCGGTCTAAACTGGGTGAGTCTGATATGGGCAACACATAAGCCCAATTAGTAGAGGACAGATAACTTCTTATACTGAAGAGAGAGACCTTAAACCTCTCTTTCCGACTTTTGGATCCAACATATCTCCTTCTAAGTCAGGCCACAGCAAATCATTGAAAGTCGCTTAAAGCAGAGATTAGATTTTTATATTTATGATATTTTTATAATATTAATATATATATAAGGTATTGCAATATAAATTGTTGTAATCTGCATACAAACACTCATTTGTATAATGTTTGCTAATATGGTCTCCATCCTCACATGCGGTTTCAGGGCGACTGATAGCCACCTTTAACTTGCCATCCTAGCAGTGGCACACATTGGGTGAGCAGTTGGGAGGCAGTTGTCAGCTATTAACAACCGACTCAATTTATCCTAATGGGCAACTCAATGAAAATCAACTGGGGAACACATTCCCTGGGTGGTGACATTTTGCAAGGGGGTATTTAGAACATTGCTGTAAGATGGCATCACAACAGGAAGCCAGTGTATCCATTTAACAGTACAACAATGAATGCAGCTTTAATTTAATAGATATCCTTCCCCATATTAATAAGCTGAAAACACACACATACTGTAGATACTGACTATAGGATATCACCTCCCTGAGAACAAGAACGTACAGACCTTATCTGCTATTGTAGAATGTGCAAATTGAAGTGGCCAATGCCGACTTTATCATAAATAAGTTGACCCCCAGTTTAAATAAAACTGAAAGACTGCAACTAGATCCCAGCAGTGAATATATGTATATTCATAAGCTTTGCAAGAATTCAGGTATTTGTTGACTGGCCAAACCTACAGACTTTTTGAATAATTCACCTTCTCTGTATCACATTGTGATCAGTTGTCACAATAAAGGAAGGTTATGGAGAAATCTTTCAATGCAGACACTTTGCCACAATGTAGGGATTTTTTTTCACCACTTTTTTTGCATCTTCAGAACAGCATATTGAGCGAATCTGCCTAACAAAATACAGATAGGAAAAGAAAAAAAAACCTTCCCATAAGTATAGGACAATTGTAATACACCATTTTTAATAAAAACTAAAATATGTTTTCAACTTCTTATTCAAATGCTTTAGATTTCGTGGATATACTATTCATTAGCTGCCCAATTAAATTGCATATTTTTTAATGGGTCAGGGAGACCAACAATAAAGAGAAGTTTTGAAAGAAAGTGGTATACGGTCATGTCCGATATCCCTGTTTTCGAGAGGGATTGATTGGTCCCGAAGTGGCCATTTATTTGGCCCATATCTATACGTGTGTTCCCTGCTTTAAGGGCCCAAACACAGTGTTCTTTCTTCCAGACACTGCGTTCACAGGGTTAAACAATGCAATATAGAAAACAAAAGAAAGTTGCCCTTTTACTTCCCTTCTAACTCCCACTGGTTCTATTTAAATATATTGTCAATGATAGTTTAATGAATGGATAATTGTGTTTAATATGTGCTGAACAGAGAGAGAGAGCTGTGAAATAAACAATGGGCAAAATAAAACTCTTCATACTTTCCTCCTAAACTTCTTAAAAAATATGAGGAAACGATGTTGAAGCTTCATTAACACATCCATTAATTACTAAGCAACTGACCATGTAATTCAGATGCTGCTGAGCAGAGATAGTGTGTGTGGGCAGCTCCGATACAGGGCTTCACATATCGCTGCACCCTAATCAGCCTCCGCGAGCATGGGCCATGCTGAATTGCCGAGGACAATATGGGCAGACACAATATATTTATCATGATTAAGGAAAAAAGACAAAGGCGGCCATTAGCACTCCAAGCCAAATTAGCTAAATTAGCTATAAAACTTCCTCAGCTACAAGTCTCATTATATTTCAGGATTGACTGTAATTGTCAGGCATTTTTCTGAAGCCTCTGCTACTCTTGCAATGTAGCCAAGGAATTTATGATTGGCCTGCTTAACAACTGGCAGAATACCCAGAAGCAGCTTAAATTTGACAAAAAAGAAGCAGTGAAGTCTGCTACTTAGATAAAATAATGAAATAGATATTCAATTTGTTTAAAACAAATGTATAACATACAGCAACTCAAAGCAAGTAATAAGGATTTGTCTTATAATTGTCTCATTCTTGTAAATGGAAATCTGAATGTGGAATTAATAGAGGTTTCATACTTTCCACGTCAAAGACTAAACAAGTTTGTAGAAGATTGTTTGGATGAATCTGAAACTTTGAAACTAGTTACTAGCAAAGTGTATGGTGAACTTTATAGTGATATATAAGCTGGCCGCAGCTTGGCTACACAGGAATCGCTGAACTATCGTACAATGATAGTTCTGGGAATCGATGTACACCAATTGGGAGAATTGATCCCTGGCTGATACTAGCTAGCCACACATGGTTCAATTGACTGTACAATCCATGTAATTCAATCAATTCTTTTAGTCGATTGATTGAAAATGTAAGCATGTCCACATGGTACGATAGTTGAAATTCAATTTTAATTGTAATTTTTCTCGATTGAAATTTGATCGGACCAGTTGGAAAATTTTGATTGATTGTCCCCACATTGTGTCTCATTTTTTGTACTGTTGTTTGACCTGTCCAATTGAGATTTGATCAATTAGCATACTGTAACTTCCAGGAGGAGGGAAATGCAATACAGTCATTTAAACCATGCAAGCATGCATTGTAATGGTGATTGCAATGGCGATTGTAATGGCGATTGTAATGGCGATTGTAATGGCGATGTAATGGCTTGAGTGTCTGTTCACTGACACACAAGCATGCAAATGGCGATCTCTGTGAATACATCTCCTAATGTAATGTGTGTCCCCCCGTGTCCTTTTGCCACGATTATAATGTACTGGATTAAAACGCAAAGATATGACCTATGGGTTTTTGATCCCTCTGTGACCATCATTGGTCCCTTTTTGATCACTCTGTGAACATCAATGGTCCCTTTTTGATCACTCTACGTTTAAAAACAATTAAATTCAATCGAAGTCGGGCTTTGACTGCATACTCAATGTGGTGTGTACTTCGATTCAATTACAATCTACATACGATTAAATGATCGAAAACTTCGATCGAATTGATGATCAATTTGATGTACCATGAACCATGTATGGCTAGCTTAAGTCCAGCCACCCTTGGGGATCAAATAGGCATCTCCTGATATTTCCTTCAAGCAAGATCGGTCGTTCTAGGTGGGCTGCGTTCTATTTCCAAATGGCGATTGAACATTTGGGAATCAAAAGGAAAATCAAGCTGCATGGCCGGCTTTAGAGATGTACAGATGGAACCTAGTTTATTCAGGAATAAATGGCAAAGCCAATGAACAAGGTATCATCACCAAATATATTGTTCTAACACATGTTGCCTTAGCTGCATGAATGTAAGGCCCCCATACACGTTTAGATTTTCCAGTTAAAAATACTTAAACATGAAATTGAACCAAAAATCATTATAAATGTGACCAGACATGGTGAAAAATGTGGTTAAATCGAGTATTCATTCAATGTATATCCCGACCTGACCGAGTTTGGTTCAATTAAATAATTTGCATACTTTGCATACATACATCCGCCAGCAAACATTTTGGTGTGTTAATGATCGACCTACTTTGGTTATGCTTTCCATCGAATTTCCATTCAAATATCAGTTTCTCCATGTGGGCAGTATTTCAATCGCAGTTCAATCGGTTGAACAAAGATCGACTATAAATTACGATTGAATCTTACCTTGATCTTAGGGAAACGTGTATGGGGGCCTTTAAGAAATTTAGTACTGGATTCTGTCTCTTCGGCATCAATGATTGATCAAAGAGGCGTAGGAGGGCCATGCTATTGACCTACATGTTGAGCAGGCATGTCATAAGATCAAGTTGAATTTTTTTTATTCAAATAACTTGTGGTGATGGCATGTTCAGGGGTTAAACTCACAAAGTCAGCTATATAAAAATTCTCTAGTTATGATTCGGAAACATTCCGCTTTATTATATATTTAGAATCTTTAGTGCCATGTGTGGTGTAATCTGTACTAAAAAGTAATTCTTACCAGGGATCTTTCAACCACAGCAGGTCCAGAGTTACATTTCTGAAAAAACAAATATAAAATATTTTTAAAAATGGGTAATAATCAAAAATAGCCATTACATCATAACATGTACTCAACATTTCATCCTTCTAGGTTAGGTTATAGCCAATAAAAAGTATGGAATACTTAATATTTCTTACGGAAATGCTACTAAGCAATTTTCTCCTGTGCCATGTGACCAAGAGACCAGCAACAGAGCACTGGAAAAAATCACATGACCTAATGCCTAGGCTTATGATAATGTGAACAGCAAATGAGTCAGCATTTTGTCTTGGAAACAAGTATCTCAGTCTCCTCTTAATTTACCCAACATAGCAAGACAAAGCTTGAAAGTAAACCTGCCATAAGGGTTCTAACCTTCTGAAACTCCAAGTTGACTGGCTGGTATGCCTTCTTGAATCACACCAAGTACAAAAATGCAGGTAAGAAAGATCAAAGTTAGAGGCTCTTATATTCACACTTTCCTAACTTGATGACTCAAGAAGGCCAACATGACAGATCGGAGAGCCCAGCAGTCTCAGACTCCATGTTTATTTCCATGGTAGGTTTACTTTACATGAACATTGGAGTAAACAGTACATAAATTATATAACATAGTTTGTCTACATAAGAACTTCTTAAAACAGTGGTTCTCAACCTGCGGCTCGGGATCCCCTTTGGGGTCGAACGACCATTTAACAAGGGTCATCATATTCCATATTTAGAGGTGCTGCTAACAAGTAGCATCCCTGATGCCCAGAAGCGAGGTGGGAAGTTAGGAGGGCACTACTCTCCCTCCTAACTTACCACCCTGCAAATCATCATCACAAGTTGAGTGGAAAATAGAAAGGAAGGGGGCATTATACTTACTCGATCATGCCGGAAATGATGACGTGGGTTGTCATTTATGGCATTTGGGACGTGGAAGTGATGGTGCAACGTGTTAATCTAAAAAGGTTGAGAACCACTGTCTTAAAATATCATGGAACAGATTCTGTCACAACTGTGCAAAAATAAAAAAGAACAAAATGTAGCACCTTTTTTTGCTCTGCTTTTTGGCTGCGTTTCCCGGCAGGTGTCAGTGTGGTGACAGTAAAATTGTTAGGGTCCTCGCAGTCTCGGATTTTGGATTCCTTCATCAAGGAGTCAAGTCTCTTCTTAGCTATGTTTTCCACTTGCTTCCTATTGGTGGAAGCCTATAGATATGTAAACATATGAGAGAAATTTGGCCAATGTCTGTTTTATTTACAGTTAAAAAAAATATTATTTTAAAATCCTAGGCAATTCTGTCACGCATATACAACGGATATAGCCATTTTGCATCTCATTTTGCAAATGTCGTTAGCACTTTGCTCGCAGGTAGGCGGAATTGTAATATTTGGAAATCAAAATGGCTGCCTGCATTGACTGTGGGTATTCAGCATACAATGCATTGCATTCCATAAGCAATTGGAATGCAATAATACTTGGAATTCAAAATGGCTGCCTGCATTGTCTGTGGGTATTCGGCATACAATGCATTGCATTCCAGAAGCAAACGCCGATACATCAAGGGGCATTCATATGAAAAACCTAAACCGGTAACATTGCATGCAGCATTACAGTCACAGGCAGTGATTTCATGGAAGAAGAGGAGGCAGTTAGAGATCTGTTATAGCCATGGAAAATATGACGTCTTCATTGAAAGACTGTTAATGAATTTGCTGGATGAAACGTCTGCAAATATTAAGTTAGCAGGGACTTCATAGGAAAACGAGGGAGGCTCATGCATTTTTAAAACCAATTCTAGTCATATTGTCTAGACAGGGGGAACTTTTAAGCAAAAATGTAAATGCTTCTCCTTTTTGTGCAGTCTAATAGGAAATAATTAGGTGGCACGATGTAAAGCTTATTATAAAACCAATGCCGAAAGGAATTACTTTAGTTCAATCTTCTGACCAATTAAAATAAAATGAGCTAGATCTTACCTACAACAGTCTATTTCATCTTATTTGCTAAAAAAAAATTATAAGAGTGAGCTAATAAAGGCAGAGTTTCCTTCTACTTAATAAAAAAAAATCCAAAAATCTCTGCTGTTTGTATTCAAATCAATTCAAAATGATTGGGGTTAGAACCCATTAGGGACCTCAATTTCCCACTTACGGTATATAAAATAAAAATGATTGGAGGGTTTACTATTTTTATGTCATGGCAAACTTAAACCTGTATTAAATTTTATAATCTGTGATCATAAGCCATGCCTGTCTTGGTATTTTCTTTCCATTGTGGCCGTTTTACACTACAAGCAATGAGCATGTAGTGCCGTTATTTTCTGGTAATGGACGTGGTTGCGGACATGCTATCGTGTCCCTAAATGGCGTCCGTTACTGGCGAAAACACCGCAGTTTGAGCAGCACTGCATTCTTCTGCAGTGCACTGGGAGATGCTTGTGCTGCGCCTGCAAAACTTCATGCAGAAGGGCACGCACCATTGCCCATTACCAAAACCACAAGCAAGGCTCTAGTGTTAGCCCGTGTACCTAGTGTTAATGCTAGCTGTGCTGCTTTAAGGTACTGCAATGCAAACATAGCTAGTGTGAAAGAGCCCTGGACTGAACATCTGCACTGTTGCAAAAAAGCAAGCATTTTGTAAAAAAGGTTTTACTGTTTTAAATAAGTAACTGGATTGTGGGTCTAGTAACTGTCCCTCATTCACCTAATAAGTTGAAATTTTCCTCAAAGAAAGAACAGAACACATACACTTTGCGAGAATAAATAGCTTGGATCTCAACTTCCCTTTGTCAATTTGTGTTGTTGTGGTCTAAGAAAATTTTACTTCCAACCTTACACTTTACAATGAGTCATAAAGGATATGTTCTCTGTGGGATGACGGAACGGATCTGCTGCTCAGGCAATTCCTATATGCCTCAATGCCAATTCCCATGGTCTAACAGTGCTTCCCAACAGGAAGAATATGCAAGTCACACCGACAATATATGTTTGCAGATATCCTTTATTATGGACAGGTACGATAATCCGTCTCTCCCTAGTATGCATCATAGTACATGCTAAGGACCCAAAACACACCTGCAACGACCACTACCTTGCTTAAGTAACTGAGTGTAAAGCTGCTGGACTGGCCAAGCATGTCTCCAGACCTAAACCCTATTGAGCATCTAAGAGTTATCCTCAAAAGGTGGAGTAGCGCAAGGTCTCGAACATCCACCAGCTCAATGATGTAACTGTGGAGGAGTGGAAGAGCACTCCTGTGACATCCTGTAAAGCTCTAGTGAACTCTCATGCCCAAGAGTTAAGTCTTAAATAATAGTGGCCACCACAACAACATGGAGCTGTTGGATGTTAGAAACCTTGCACTCCACAGATGTCACAATGGCTAATTGTGCACAATTTAGAATTTTTTTCCTTTTATGGACATTTCGCTTTGTGTTATTTCAAGGGGACAGCAAATTTACACTGTTAGAATGTAGTCAGTGTACAGCTTGTATAACAAATTGTCATAGCTATAATGTTGTGCCCCCAAAAAGTTATCATTATAAATGATTTAATACAATATGAGGGGAGCACTCACGTTCTGTAAATTGATCAAGGTTGTGCCTGAAGGCCATTTAGTTTAAGGACGAGTCAAGTAGGTTATGCCTATTGGGTCTTGTTAGGGTCTTATTTAATTTTTTGATTGGGGTTAGCATATTTCCAAAGATTTGGGTAGAGGTATTTCCTAGTGGAATATGTTGAGCTACTTATCAAGTTTGATGTGTCCATTCATTGTAGACAACATTTTGAACAACTCAACAGTCTAACCATTGAGAAAACGGCCTAAATCTCCAGCAAGCTGCAAGGGAGAGGATGCTAGTCATAGGGTTGGCACACTATTATTATAAAACACTAAAAAAGGTAAATAGTTGACTTTTTATGCAGCTTTACTTCACAGGATGCATACAAAGTAAAGTTACCATTAGGTGTTAAATGAAAGCCTATGGCAGGATAGATTTTATGTGTGAAATGAAGATTTGAAGATTGAGAATAGACTAACGATTTGATGAATAAATGAAACTTGCATAAATTGCGCTTTTTCCTAAATGTCAAGAGCGACATTCGGAGCAGTGACAGTAATATGAAATTATTTCTATCTAGAGACTTTTATCAAAGTAAAAGGTAAAACCTTCTCTTCGTTAGCATTGAATACATTTTCATAAATCTCTCAAATTTCCCTTGAATAATGGGACCGGTCTGAAGTTCTAACTTTTTCAGATTATTATTTCTAAATGTTGCTGGCAGCAAAGAGCAGTATTTAATCTTTTGTAGATGGTTATTCATGGTATATAGAAAAAAAAAAAACAATCACTCTATATGGATGTATGAATTGGTGGGAGAAACACAATAGTTTCACATGAATCCGCTTGGAATGGGATTTCAGCACCAGCAGAACTAAATATCAGCAAAAAAAAAGAAAGAAAATTGACTGATAATGGGAAAAAGTCTAAAATCCATTCTATTTTACCGTATAATTGCAAAGCTCGTCTAAAGGGATCGCCTTATTAGCCTTAGCCTAACCCTCATCCAGAAATATGTCACAGCGGCTAATAATTCTGACTAGTGAACTAGTCCGCATACTCCAGAGAAGATGCATACTATTTCTGATCACAAAAATTAACAAGACTATATAACTGCTTAATAAATCGCAAAAAGTCTTTTAAAGTGGACCTGAACTAAGATATAAAAAATATCCCATAGGAGACATCTAAAAATAGATGTAGTCAAGCGGTAGCCTGATCAATCTTTTCTAATGTAACTTGAAAAATGATCAATCTTTTCCAATGTAACTTGAAAAATACCAGCACAGTTTTTGATATTGGAAGTGGGATTTAGTAAAGCCCAGATGCCCAACCTGTGGCCCGTGGGCCGCATGCGGCCCTTTGGGCGTTCTTCCGTGTCCCCCTTCAGTCCTCTACTTGCGGCCCCCAAAAGCTAATTATTCATGCATAGGGCATAGGAACTCACAGTTCCTTGTCTGGGATCTTCTTAGAGTGGTAAGAGGAGAAGAGGCGATAAACATGATAGGAGTATGTGACCCAGATGGTACCTGAGCAAGTCCCTCGCCTCTCCTGCTTTAGTTTTGGCAGGCGATCAGCAGACAGGTGAGTTCCTATGCTTCCACTATTCCACCAATGAACGGAGGTGATTGTATAATATATATTGCGGAACATAACCTGAGAAAAGGCTTTGATGATATCTATGAGGCACATTACCTATGACATACTACAGTGTTCCTTAAAGCTTGAAGTATTTAAAACATAAGTAATGTCTTCTAGCTCTGCCTGCTGTAATTTTTTGATTATAAAATGCTTATACAAGTCAGTATAGTTAAAAAATGTTATGTGCGACCCTTAAGTATCAACTTAGTTGGGCACCACTGTAGTAAAGGGTTCAACTCTGTTCTGCTTACTGGAGAGGAAGTTGTTCCTAAAGGAATGCAGTGCAAGCATATCCCTGCTTCATTTGAGTAGTGGAAAGTGTAAAAGGAGTCCGTTGGTATCATCAGCCAGTTCATGGCACCTTCCCAAAAGGAATAGGAATAGTAAAAAAATCTCTTGAAAATATATTTTAGACAAATATTAATAATATTAGATATGTCTAGCTTATATTTACAGCTAGCATGTGCTAATCTTGGATTTTAGTTGTGATATAGCTAGCACGCTGCTGATTACAGATGCAGAATTTTACATATGCAAATTACATTCAGATTGAAATGTTATTTTATATGTAATTTGCATATTGATGTTAATTGATTGATGTTCTACTGCACATCTGTGAGCATAGACCTGAACAGAATGGACTAAGAATGGCCTCCTCTCCTTCACAGTATCACCTTAGACAGGGGTGCACATAAGTGGTCCACCAGTACGCAAATGGGGTCAAAACCTAGTTGTGCGGACCAATATTGTTGGTAATGATCGCATTTGCGTACTGACTATGTCACAGAGAAATCTCAACTTCCCCCTCCCTCTCTCCTTCCTCTGTGTGAGCAAAGGCTGAGTGAAAACTAGTGCTCACTAGCGACACTCTGGCTGAAGTTGATATTGCAGCTTCATGCATACACTATTTTAAAAATTTAATTTTTTAAATTGCCAAAGTTTTTCAGATTTAATGTTAAATGTATACAATATATGCCACAATGAAACAATATAACTGAAAGGTTGCAGTTAGGGGTGTCAAATTGGGAATGTAAATGACAAAAAAATTTATTTTTAAGGTTGTTGGAGATCTGGGGTTTTAAAGTTAGAGTAGACATATGTAAGGCCATGTATCCATTGTTTTTTCCCTGCGATGCGCGCCGGAACATTTGCCGGAGGATTTCCCACGACTTGGCTTAGGGCCCAATTAATTAAGCATAACAAAAACGTGAAAAAACAGTGCCCAAACAGCATCAGGCACTACATTTTCAAGTCTTGGAGACACACCAGCTGTTAAGCTGTGGATGGAGACAGCTAATCAGAGGCTCAATCAAGAACAGGGAGGTCCATCTGCAGCAATCTATAATGCAGGAAGCCGACACAGAGGACAGTGAGAGACAGTGAGAAAGACCATGCTACATATGGGGCGAGTACCAAACACCATCTCCTGGTACTCATCTGAGGAGCTCACTAAAAAAGTTATGTGCACACCTGCCTATAGGCCATATTCTACAGGGAAAGAGCTAATGCTTGGCTTGCCTATTAACCCTCTGAGCGTTTGCCACGTGGC
>CM070038.1:86225081-86235474 GCA_036250615.1 Ptychadena robeensis
CTGTAAAATCGGAAATCGGAATCGGCCAAGAAATTTGCAATCGGTGCACCTCTATTAATATTTTTTAAACAATATGCTTAGGTGAAGGAAAATTACCTATTTACAGTCCTATTTGCAAGCAGAGGTTGAACCACTTTCCCTCGTGGGCAAAGTGCCCCTTACTTGTCTTGTCTTCTAAAATCTGACCATTAACCTTATACTATATATGGGTTCATTGATTTGTCTATAAATTCAAAAGAGTGTGGACATCTTCTGCAGCACTTTAAGAAATTTATTGTCACATCACCTGAGCAGGCACTCCTAATGTTTTGATAACGACCCTGTGACAGGTACATTGGGCAAATTGTGCCAATTGGTCGTTTACCAAGCGCTTAAACGAGCCCTAACATAGCCAGATTGGAGCAAGGCAGTATGTTTTTTGGATATGGGCAGGAACAGGGGTGACTAGAGGAAATCTACACAAACTTGGGGAAAACATTCCTTGCTATGATTCACACTTGGAGTGATTTAACCTCCCTAGCGCACCGCCTGTACCACACCGTTTTTAACAGTGTGGTACAGGCAATGGCAGCAGTGTACGAGGTACACTGCCTGCCATTTCCTCCCTCCCCCCTCCCCTCTCCACACAGCCAGTGTCATTCATGACACCAGCTGGGAGGGCTGGAAAGCAGAGGCCCCTCCATTAACATGGAGGTCTATGGCACTGCTCACCCTCGCCCCCTTCCGCGTCACCACGATCAGTGAAGCCGCAGAACACCGGGAGCCCCGCTCATCCAGAGTTTGTTCTTCACACAAACTCTGGACGAGATGGGCTCGTCATGAACACTTAGGAGGTTAAGCCAATAAAATGCTTAGTTCCTCTTGCTTAAGTAATTCATAAATACTTAGTTCATCTTGCTAATTAATCCTAATGAAATATGAGTGAAAATTTTGTAAATGTGCGAACCATTGGACAAGACATGGTTCGATAGGCCCCACAATGCATTCAGAAACAAGTCCAGGGCATTGGTCACTATTATGGTCAATATGAAACCCCAAATTTATCCTCCATTACACAGTTGTAGTAAATTGCATAAAAAGCCAATGAAGCATCATTCAATAGAGTCTATTGATTTCCTTAAGTAGACTTTCTAGGTGAGAGGTTGGGTCATTTTGCTTGTTAGCTGTAATAATAATTAAAGGTCCATCCCTCAAGAAATTGATTGCCTTAGAGGAGAACATTTTTATTTGTCAGCTCTACTTAAGTGTACTGACTGGCACCATTATTTAGGTACCTATTAATAAATGTGGAATTGGCTTCGTTTCTGTTTGCAAACATGAACAAGAATGCTGAGTGGACACTTCTGTTCTCAAATATACTGTAGGGGAAATATGTTCAATAGGCCATCTTCTCAAAAGGAGCACCAGGATCTGTTTTTATGGAGAACCTCCTTTTTAGCAAATGTCAATCATTACTTGAATTGGCTCACCTATAGTGTTTGATGATGAATCCAATGTATTCAGTTTCTTCTGAACTTTTTAAAATAAATTGTGTATATTTTTACTTTTCATGGCCAGCTATGTCAGATGTTCTATATAGGTACAGTAATACCTGCAAGTCAAACACAATCCCCTCTTATATAACGTCTTTGCACCTCTCCCACCTATTAGTTTAGCAAGCCTAGTAGCGACATTAAATAGTTTTTGGATAGTACATATTTTGTGAAAGATGCAAAGGCTGGCTGAAATTAAACTGAATAATAGTAAAAGAATATTTAATAGATGCTAATACTTTAATTTATGTCATTGCAGATGAAAACATGCATCTCGAAACAACAAGAAAAGTCAGCAGTTCCTGTTAATAAAAAAAGAAAAGCAAATACTTACTGGGTCTAGGCTTTCTTTGCACCAAAAGTGAGTAGATGCCACCATCTTGGGTTCTGAAGATGGTTGTTACGTTAACATCTTCACAGCTGGCCTCCTGCTGAGGCACTACTGCACATGCAGGAGATTGGCACACTGCAGTTAGACTGTTGTGATGCCTCCTGGAATATCCACATCACACAACCTATGAGGCTTCCCAACAGCCTAACTTTAAGTGTAAAGGGGCACCAGCAACGAGCCTGCTGTGGACTATAAAACGCTGACCAAGGTGAGAAATACAACGCTGGCCGAAATGAGAATTACGGGAAGGGGTGTGTGAATAAATACAAATTCATAGTTAAGATATCTTCATAAAATGTTTCGATTACACTTTTACTTTTCCTGTCATTTCCTGTCTAGTAAAATATCAGTTTGGCAGGGAGGAAAGGAAAATTGCTTAAAAAGTCCAGGATTACAGATTAACCACAAAGGAGTTCTAATCCTTTCCTACTTTCTACATATCCCTAGGATATGACAAACAAATTATTCAGGACACAGAGTTATCGAATACATACATCGCCATTAAGGAGTTTACAGTCCTCGTCGATCTCATCAGCGCTGTCTTCATCGGAAACTTCCCCTTCCTCTGCGTCATCGCTAATACTGGACGGCAACTTCTTCCCCTGGAAAGAGCAAAATATTAGACAAATATTAGAATTGATATAGTATGTTGTGTGCCATCCTTAGTGATCTTCCACCTCCTATACAACATAGCTTGGTCAAAAGACACACCCAACCTGCTGACATCACCATGTTTTGCAGCTAACAGTGCAGACTTCTTCTCTGTGCATGGCTATACAAAACAATTAAATCAACACAGGCTACGGTGCCTATGCTAACTGCATTTGAGAATTCTTTTAATGATAATATACTCTGCAGACAGGTTACAATACATTTAGAAGCCAAGATAGATAGGGTCATGATAACCCTTGCATAAAGTCCTCCATGGGAATGATGGCTGCTCACAAGGCTTGGAGAGAAAATCACTAGTCCCTTAGGATAGGACATAGAATAGGATAGAGCATCTTTGCCATGTTTTTGGACTCAACATCAGGCGGAATAATTTACTGGAAAGCATGGAAATGTTCCCCATCCATGTGTCATAAACAGTCTTGAAACAGCTAGACACCCCAATGCATTCTCTATAGGCGAGTCTGTGCTCTGCTGACATGCTGTGCCTCTGAAAACATGGTAAACGGCATTTAAACACATAGACGTGTCTGTTCATAGTGGATAAGGGGTTGCGTTTCAGGCCTGTCCAAAGGTCATGCACTACATGCTGGAAACACAACTCAGGGGAGTCCAGTGCCTGTGATATGTTTCTACCTGACGGTATTGATGTAGCACGCCGATGGATTGCCTGGGATTTGCGATTCCTTTGAATGGGGGGCGTTGGGTCTGCACTACCCTGTGTGGAATGCAGGTCTAACACAGGTAAGTTAAGCAGTGGAAAGAAGGCCTAAGTCATTGCAGGAGCAGGGAGATGGTTTAGAGAATAAAAAGAACGTTGGTAACTATTTCACAGAGAAGCACTGTTGCAGTGAACTCCACAATGATAGAAATGTGCCAACTATCTTTTCAGATATTTTTTTTTGCTGTGCAATGACAATATCTAAATATCTAGGACCAGGGAGAGAGCATCACTGAGAGCTATAATATTACTGACAGCTCTGCCAAGAGTTGTCCATGCACTAACCCTGAAGAGACTCGGCAGAAGCACAATACAAGTTGTATAGTGTTTACTAGTGTTGATTACTAATCACAAATTTTTATTGGGAACATTGAGTACTTCGAGAATTTGTGAAAATCTCAAATATAGTGCTATATATCTTTGTAATCATGAATATTCAAGTTTTTTTACATCAGTACCCGGAACTATTGTACATTGCTTTTACATCATGCGCATGTAAGTGCCGATTTGCATAAGGTAAAAATGACTGGAGATCACTTTAACATTTATTGCCAGTATAAAGCCCCTCATACACCTTCAGATCACTCCGTACAATTTCCATTAGATCTACCAACAACTATGTAGTGCCGGGTCCTCCCTGATAGAATACATAGGGATTGGGAGGTTTAGAAAGGCCCTCCTATTACATGGTTTCGGTAGAACAAAAGTTGAATGTACAGAAATTGTATGGTAAGATTGTAAAGGTGCCCATACACGCATAGATATGGTCTAGATCGATGGCCACTTTGAGCGCCGTGCGTGCTTACAGTCATCTATCTAGTGCATATCTAATGCAGCCATCCCTGTTTTCAAGCACGATCAATCAATAGGTTATCGGACATGACCATAAATCACAGTCGATGTCCATTGCTTTGGATGGGGACTTTGCATGGGGGTTCCCATGCAAAGCATCGGCTGAGCTGAATGACACAGCAGTGCTGTGCCTCCAGCTACTCCAATATCGGGCTCAGCGGGATGACCTCATAACTGTGATATTTTGCGAATATAAATATTGCCTATGCTGCTTATCACTAGTGTTTACTGTCTAATAATAATTTATATTAACTAGGGCAACAAAGTCTTACAACTTTGGATCGGTCAAAATGTTGTTCCTGTACTGAAATATCTTTTTGCCCCTCTAAATTGTGTGCTCAACTGTTATTTTTTCTGTAACTAAACCATATCGTAGTGATCTTCGTGGATTAGTTATAACCTAGAATATTCCTTGATCTGCACACCTTTACAATGTGGATTACAGCAGTCTACTCCTCTCTTACGATCTTCCTTTAAAACCTGTTTATTAGATGGTTACAGGTCCACTTCAAAGGGCAGCAGAGCAGCATAATTACCAAGTTATACAGGGAGCAATAGGTAGAGATCTATATTTACGAACCCTCTGAGCACTTCTTACTCAAATAATGGCTCTCCAGGGTAAAGCGATAAGTAAACTTGTTTTCTTGAATGTGTCTACACACACAGTTTTTCTACCAAGGGAATAATTCCTACTTCACAAGGTTTCAGGCTGGAGCAAAAATTGTGCTGGGTAAGGACATGGGTTGAGTCCAATACTATTAGGAAATGCCACTAATTAGAAAAGTATTGTATTTGCGCTCAGCCGTTCCTGGGTGACCTCCGATATCAATTGAACGCACTGGCAAGCAGGGTCATGAAAATGAATAAAAGCACAACAGTTTTAGAATCCTTCTGACCATTATCAATGCAGATCCTGTTTTACAAAAGAAAGCTTGTATTTGTACTAAGCGTGGCGGTGGCCATTGCTTTTCACAATGCTAGTCGCTTGGCTTCCTTTAGCTAGTCAAGATGAAAGAGTCAAAGCTGGACACACGGCTCGATGAAGAAGCAGATTAGAGCAACATCACAACACCCGATGTGGCTCTAATCTGTTTCTTCATTTGAGCCATCCAAGGTTCCTTTCAAAGTAATGGGATCGGCTGGGAATCTACCAACATGTTGGATCACTGTGCGTTCCAACATGTGGGTGATTCCTGGTCGATCTTGCCAGGTGGGCGCACACGATTTTCGGCCAAGCCAACCATCACCATGGGGACATGCCCACAGCGTGATCACATGATCATGCTGCTGGGTCCTCCACCTGGCGACTTTCGGACACCTCTAGGCATTATGTCCCCTCATTGCAGGGAAGGAGCACAATATAGCCACCCAAAGTGTCTTGTCACCCAGGTTTTAATGGGCCAGATTAGAATTAAAGAGGCTGGATAAGGCCCAGGGGCCATAGTTTGCACAGGGCTGCCATAGCCAGGAGGAAAAAAAGATACACCCAACAGAGAAGTGCTAAAGTGGCTATTTATTTTGTATTATTATTTGGTTAATAAGGATCTTTTTGGTATTCCTTATTTATATATTAAAGTGACAACATTCCACTTTATCATTTTAATAAAAATGACAGAGGCCCATTAAACCATTGAGAGGTTCTATAATCTAGGTAATTTCAATAAAGCAATAACAACCTTCCTCTAACAAAGACACAGAGCGTAGAGAAAACCACTCGGTTTAGAATGTCTCTGTAACGTGGCCAGTGGATGAGTTGTATTGATCTTTGAGATGTCAGTGCTATTGACTGGGACATGTCACATGATGAAGCTTATGATGAAGTAGGTCACTGGAGAGCCCCCAAGTACAAATGAATGTTCAGATACTACAAGAAAAGATAAATTTCACATTTATTTTATAGCAGACGGGTATTAAGTACAACATAGAGAACTTTATCTTCTGTATATGCATTGATAGTTGTGAAGCGGAAATACTGTCCCTAGATAAAATAACATAGTCGGAACTTCCAGTTGTTGCACAGTAGATCTAATGGAAATTATATTGAGTGATCTAAAGGTGTATGGGGGGCTTAACGATGATATAGCTAACAAAGTACTATCTAACCCTGAGTTTGAGTAAGCTTAGGCTATGTTCCCACTTAGATGATCAGCAGCAGCGCGTGCGCGACAGTCGCTTCCGTTTAGTTACGTTTAGTTCCCCACTTCAACTAAAGGCTGTTATCGGGTGCCCGCCGATTCTCTGAGGGGCCAGCTGCAGCGTGATGATGTAATCACTAGTGATGGCTGCACTTTGGCCAGGTGGGTCAGCGAACAGACGGATCAAACTTTTAAAGAAGTGCAACGTCCGCCTGTTCGCAGGAAGATTTAAATTCCCCGCCTGTGGGTGGGGAATTTGAATGAAAAAAAAAATGGAGGTGACGTTACTGACGTTATTTTCAATACCTGGAACGCACAGTTCCCGGTTTCAATATCCGTAGTGATGTCACTGACTTTCTTTCACTAGAGTACGGCTTCTCTACTTGGTCTCTGGTGAAAGAATTCTTCCACTGGCCAGATCTTTCTGCTCTTGATGCGGCCAGTGGAAGAAAAGTCACCTTCTTCCGCCGGTGAACAGGGCGACTGCAAGTTCAGAACTTTTTTTCCTCCGGCAAACAGTAAGGGTGTTCGACCTGAAGAAGTCTATAATTCTTCCTCGCACCTGGTCCGGCCTGAGGAAGAATTATTTTCACTAGAGATCGGGTAGAGACACCCGATCTCTGGTGCTTTATCAGACACAAACAGGAAGTGACGTCCGTCACTTCTGGTTTATGAACAAGGCACTGTGTGTTCCATATACTGGAAAATACGCCAGGGACATCCCTTCCGGTATAGCTCCAATTTAATTCTAAAAGCTCCGATTAAATTTCCGAATATCCCCGCAAACAGGCGGAAGACTGACTTTTAGTCCAATCCATCTGCTCGTGGGCGGACACGGACGATGTTTGGCCATCACTAAATACCATTTAAAATAAGTCCTAGGGCAAAAAACCCTACTGTTCATGTTACCTTCACTAAGATCTTCCCTCTCAGATTTTCTGGAGAAGGCAGCGTTGTTGGATCTCCGTTCATCACAGAAGAGAGATCTAACTTGTCTCCAAGGATTTCAGTCAAATACTGAGCCATCTTCTTCTGCTGCATCACACTGCAGTGGTTTTCAATTGACAAGATGACGGGATATCTAGAAAACACACAAGATGGACAAGTTTGTCAACCGTCATCAATGGCGATGAAGAGCAACAGACAACTGCACAATATGACTCTTATATGTTCTTGAGGAGACGACCTTGTTCTCAGAATCATTATTGTAACCTTGGACAGAAAGTATAATACAGGCAGAATAAACAGGTGAAAAAAAAAGGAAGCTAATGCAACATATTACATTTGTGTTCTATTTTAGACGAACTATAATGCCTCATCAATGACTTCCGTGAGTAAATGCTGCTGTAGCAGAGTATGCTCATTTACACCATCCATTTTCCAAGAGAAAAACAGTTCAATGGTTTTATTTTTGCCTCATATGATCAGAAACCATCAGTGTTATATAGCACTGCAAAGCCACATTACAGTTATTATACAAAGCCTCACTCCTGTGGCTTCTGCTGTAATTTTTAACAAAACGGGAACATGACACAGACAATACGTTCATAAGTGAAACAATACAGAAGTAATAGTCAGGGTCCGTTTCTGTACTTTAATAGATTGATTAATCCTCGCTGTGCAGACAAAAGCACCAGATATTACACTGATGATAGACGAGTACAGAGGCAATCCTCTAAGAAGTCCATTATCTTCAGACAGTGAGCTAGCTCGGAGCGAGAGGTCGCTAGAACAACACAACACATAATGTCTGCTCGACGGGTTCTTCTCCGACACACAGAGACAATTGCACACAATGAATCATGTCTCTCAGTACAATTTAAGTATAGGTATGTAACAACAGCATTATATGAGCTAGTACCATAAGGATAATATTAGCCGGGGGGAATGGTTTATGGCTGGTTCAAGTTATGGAGTTGGTCATAGCTTAATGTAAGGTTTTATAGGCCGTTAAATTGGGGTCTGATAAATGATTATTTGCAGGGAAAACATTGAGGCTGATCTCTATGGACTTGGAGTAAACAATAGAGCTTTTCAGCTAAAATCCAGGCTAATAAAACAACAAAATGTATGTGGTTATGTGTTACAAATATACAGTATGCCATATTTCTCGCCCTAGAAGACACCCAAGCTGAAACATCATCAACTGGAGTGTCTTATTTGTGGGAGACTCTGTGGGAGTTAAAGGAGGCTTGGAAGCAGTCAGCTGCCTCATCCCTGCTCTGCCATACACATTAGTAGCAGTGGAAACATCTCTCTTCTACTGATCTGTGTGTATTTAGACCTGGAGCTTTGTATGTCAGCTCAAGCTGACCAGCTATGTCCCTGCCGAGTGGATTTCTGTCCCGCTTGGCCAGGACAAACAAACACACAAGCTTGCTGGCCAGGTGGATTCCTGTCCCTCTCGGCAGGTGGCTAGTGGCATGCAGCTACCAACCATTGGCCAAGAGTAGGAGAATCCAACTTCTGAGAACTTCCCTGTCTTTGCCTCCATAGCCAAGCACTGAGCTTGGCTGGTGAAGGCAGAGGGAGCATAGAATGCACGACCACCCACAGCCAAATAGTCTTTGTGCCGTGGGTAGTCGCACATTCAAAAAAATAATATAAATGTGTCTTCACATTCGCAAACTATGTGGTAGATTTGTATATATTTATTAATGCAAATATTTTAGAAATGCAAATGCTGTAGAGCAAACCAAAATGTATTTGCTTTTATATTCGTGTTACCCCCTACATAGTAGGACTAAAGCCTCCACTGCTGCTAACAAGCTGATGCCAATAAGTGGGGTAGAAAGTTATGAGAGAACGCCCCCTCCCTACTAACTTGATTGATAGGGGTGTTACTCTCCCTCCTAAGGTCCCACCCAGCACATTATTTGCAAAAACGGGGTGGGAAAATATGAGGGAGGGGACATTACACTTATCAGATTATGCCTCTTCCTGTATTTGTAACAAGAAATTGCCAGTGTGGAGTGTCACTTTCACTTCACAAATACAGGAAGTGACACTTTGCAACGTCACTTACCGGGGTAGCGGATCTAAAAAGGTTGAGAACCACTGCTCTAGCACATACAGATTTGCATAAATAAAGTTCAAATTCAATAAAAAAATTTGACTTGAAATAATTTTATGTAAAATATCCACAATAAAAGAAACAAAATTTTGCAATCATATGTACCAAACAAAATGAGCAGACAGAATAACATTTAAACAAGCTATGGTTTTATAACAGATGAGATCTGCTGATAATGAGTTAGTTGTCTATTGATGTGAATTGCTGCATAATACAAACAGGTAAACTGCTAATACTCACTCATTCTTGATGAATGCATACTTGTTAATAGTTTCTATGACATCCTTAAAAAGGATTTTTGACGTCAAGGTGTACCCATGGTGAACAATTGGCTCTCCATCTGGTCCATCCCAACAGTCAACTAAAAAAATAAAAAGAATTGGTAATTTAAGTGTCAACACAGAAAGCCAGTAGTTTGACCATGTTAATAATTGCAGACAGTGGAATACAGCTATAACCAAAATGATTAAATTGCTAACTCTTCCTTTAGATACCATAATTGCGGAGACTGGTTAAATGCTAGTTACAAATACAATTTAAAAATACAAATAAAATTAATATCCATGTGACCAATTGTATTCATCTGCATACATGCACATTTTTGAGAATATTTATCAAGGTTTCAACAAAGTTGGTTATTATACTAAACTAAAGCTTGATCCTAATGGAATTTCACAAGTGAAAGAACCCATGATCATCAATCAGATATCCCTAGTAAAATATCACTAGTTGTCATTTGCTCCCCATCGTTTGTGTGCTAGTGCCATAATTGTAAAATCAAAATCAATCAGACATCCGTCTACTAAACAATGAATATCTAATTAAATCCATCCAGTGAAAATAATTCCACACCTATGTAATTGTTATTGTTTACTGAAGTTTAGATTGTGATCTTTATTGATTCGCTTTACTGGCTAAGCTTGGTAGACACACAGTAATTGACATGTCACTGTGCAGTGGTGTGCTTAAAGCGGACCTACCACCAGGAATCTATGTTTTCATGAATGGCACTAGAAGTGC
>CM070038.1:86262048-86299021 GCA_036250615.1 Ptychadena robeensis
TTTTTTTCCCCCGATTTTTTCCCAATTTAGCGAACATGTGTTGCTCGCTACGAACTGGCCCCCTTGCGGACAGTTCTTCCATCTCCAGTGAGGACAATCCTTTCCTTATCCGAGTGCATTATCTGTAATGACTCGAGCATGACTAATCTATCTAAAAGAATCTTAATGATCCGGGGAGGGTGCTCTTCAAAGAGGAGTGTAAAGCCCATGAAAGTTTGGGGTGAGATATACACCTGCTAGCAAACAAGTATGATGACTACAAGGTGACCCCGGTCAACACTACAAGACAATAACCCGCATTCACTTACCTTGAACATTTGCTTCACCTTCTGTCGGGGAAGGTTCACATTCAGTTTGTGCATTAGCTGTAAGACCTCGTTTATACTCAGGCTCCCATCTCCATTCTTGTCTGCTTCATCAAACGTTTGCTTCAACCATATTTGGCAGGAGTTAAGGAAAAGAATGTGGACAGAAATCAGACATTTTGGCAGCAGAACTTCTAGGATTAGGCTGTATGGTTACTACTTTGTTAACTTCGAATTTAAGTTGAACATTTATTTAGAAAAATGTCAACTTGAATTAGAATAAAATTTAAGCAAACCTACATATGCTAGAGAAATACTTTCTTTTTAAATATTTTAAAAAAAATTCTACCAGCTTGAGGTAATTGCAAAGCCCCTGAGCATGGTATCATCACCAAACTTGCTGGAGATGTAGAGAAGGGTTGGGGGTGTACTGCAAAAAAGTATGTCTCGAACACAAATAGTTTTTTGCATTAATTAAGTTAAAAGTCAAGTAAAAATGTCGAAAAACAAATTTTCACCTTTGAACTTAATTCAAAACTTTTTTTTTTTACAATGTTCCCACAACATTTGCTTTGTCTAGAAACACAACCTGTCTTTCTCTAAACCTTTTGCAATCTAACTAAGATAAACCTTGAATTCATTGAGATACACAAATGAAATAAAAACAAAATAACAAAAAATTGCCCATCTCTACTCTAGATCTTAGGAAGAAGACTGCACTATATTTTCCATCTCTCCATTAATAAATATGGAGGTGCTTTTAAACAACAAATCAAAAAACAGAAAAATCATAATGGTACTTCTAGTTGGAAAGCTTTTCAGAAGCGAAAATACATAGTACAGTTGGTCATTAATTTGAAGTTTGGATATCTCAATCTGAAGCCTAATTTAAGCGTCCAACTGACCATTTCTACTGGGACAGAAAATCAGAAAGTCTGACATTGTGGCTTAAACAAGAACAAAGAAGAATCTTCCATCGGGGACACTTGTCCACTCCTTGACTGAGTCTACAGACAGTAAGAGATATCAGCAGGAACAAATGTGACAGGGATGTCAATTATTTCATTCTCTATCCAATACCAAATAAGAAATGCCTTTAGATATAATTTAATGAATTGGGTAGATTCCAAAAGATTGACAATTTTAAATTGCATTACCATGTTACAGCTTGTGTGACATTTAAATGATGGGAGGTCCATATATATGTAAATGCTGTAGAAGAGTTTGATTTTGTAGGGACATATACCATCTACACCTCTGGCAAGTTAAATGAATAACATTGATTATCTTATTTCAAAGTCACCGGTCAAGGAATGGCATATGTTAGACAGAAAGTGAATAGTCAGGCCTTCAAGGTTATGTGTTGAAAACAGGAAAGTTAAGTAACTGTATGGATCGGAGTCTCATTTACCAGGGCTAAATTTTAATGGCTAAAGGATGGGGGTCAGATCTGGAGGGGGTTCCAAAATTTCAGTGGATAACACTCAAAGAAGGACAATGTGGGTACTGGTCACCCACAGCTTATACATCTAATAGAAGAACTTCTTTAGCCTACTGCAAAATCTGATGGTGGTCATAACAGAAATCATTACATCAGTGGTGTTTCATGGTGTATCATCATATGGTGTATCATCATATTGTGTTTTAATGTTTGGCGAATATGGAGAGAGTTAAATAGCCACAGGGTAGCCATAAAATCTTTAGGAAAATCATGGGGGGTTATTAGCAAAAGTGTAAGAAATTGGTTGGCACCACAATAAGCAAAGCCTCATCCCATAACAAATTGAAATCAAACAAAAGTATGTGGTGGTGGACTGGATCCTAGTAGTGGGGATAGCCATAATATCTATTGAGCATCCCTGTTTATTATTCTAAACATCTACACACTAAACAATGGGCACAATGACATCACTAGGCTTGGTGTCACCTGGTGCCAGAAACCCATTTTATCACCCCATATATATCTGACAATGTAAATTTATACAAGGTGGTGTTACAAAGGTTTTATGCACCCTCTGTGAGTGAAATGGTGCCACCATGTGTGGCCTGCACCCCTCCCCACCTGAATGAGGCCATAAACATCCGAACGTGATCATGGAACAAAGGTCCTGAAGGACACTGTCATATGACCACAGATGACTTTCATCCCATGTTGCTACCCAATGTAGTCTCCACATAAAACATTCTTTAATTGTATGCTTTCAATGAAACAATAACATAACTAAACCTATTAGGAGGAAAGGCTTATTGCTGCAGAATAGTGATGGCCGAACTGTCAGCAAGGCGGACAGTTTGGCCATTAACATGGAATGTTTGCTTTCCTTCTAGCCAGCGAACACTACAGACCTGCCATGTTTACCTGCAAGAAGAAGATTATTATTCTTCCGAGGGCCAGATCAGGAGCAGAAAGATCCCGCCGGAGGAAGAATTTTTAGACTAGAGACTGAGTAGAGAACCCGGTCTAATAAAAAAATTTCCTTTAAACCGGAAAGGCGTCAGTGATGTCACATCTGGTAATTGGAATAAGGAACTGTGCGTTCCTGGCACTGTTTTTTCCGATTCGAATACCCCACGAACAGGCGAGAAATTTGAATTACCGCGAGAACAGGAGGACGTCAGACTTTTCTAAAAGTCCGATCTGCCTGTTCGCGAACGGATGTGGCCAATGTCAGCCATCACTACTGCAACTACTACTTTGCTTTACTACCAAGCAAAGAAATGACAGGATATCAAATATGTTACCTTCAACCCAGAATAGTCTGGCAGCAGCCAGGTTGTTCAGAGACCGTAGATCATCAATATGTTTTGTACAAGCAACAACAGACCTTGGGAAATATTACAGAATAAAATCATGTTTTATTGCAATAATTTATGAAGCGGGGAGTTTAGAACACAAGACTCTTCACTTATTCAAATGAACTCTCTATAAATTATGCAGCATTTCTAAAAATGTCAAACTTGTAGCTTTTTTTCGAAAATACAAAACGTAGAAGTTTTCATCCTTGTAATTAAGTGCTACTAACAGCTGAGGTAACATCTGGAAGTGTTAAAGCTTTTAAGGTCTCCAGTTTATTGCCCTTGTGACCCAGTTCATTCCAATGAGAATTCCTCATCGCTTTTCTCATTGAATTCAGGTTCAATCTTGGTCTATTAGATGGCAAAAGGTTCAGAGAAAGACAGCTTGTGTTCTAGATAAAGCATTCTTAGTGCTTTATTTAGAGATCATCTGTTGTGGAGGTTATAGAAAACCTCAAATACCTGTTAACTGGTAATATTGGGATAAACAGAATACTTGTTTAAGGTTCAGCTGTCACAGGAACAACACCAGTCAATTACTACCGGTGTAAGGCTACAACGAGTGCCATTGATATAATAAATTCAGTTTTAACCTCCCTAGCGCACCGCCCATATCGCACCGTTTACAACGGCACGATATGGGCGATCAAGGCAGTGTACATAGTACACAGCCATTACTGACAACAGCTGCGCGGGAGAGAAAGCCGGCGCTCCTCCATTAACATGGAGGTCTATGGCGCCGCCCCCCCGCCCCCTTCCGCGTCACCGTGACACGATCGGGGCGGAGCCGCCAACCCGGAAATGCTGCGGCGATGTAAACAATCGCCGCAGCTTTCCGGGGAGGCATAAAGTCTCCCCATCGGCGGCTTCCCGGGCGGTTGAGGCGAGCCTAAAGCTCGGACGAGCTAGGCTCGTCTCAACCGCTAGGGAGGTTAAGGATCACTCCGGTGAAGGGGAAAGGCAAACAGCATAACATGCTGCCTGGGGACCTTGAGAGCTGGTTTAATGGTGCTAAAAGAGTTATTAAACCATCATGTAAAATATTAAATCGTACATACACTTATACTTGTATCTTTGTAGCACATACAATATTAACCTCCCAGGAAGTACCATTCCTTCCAGAACTGGCTGCCAAATGGAGGTACCAAGAATGGTAAAAATACTAAATACTTTTTACTTTGTAATCTTTTCAAATTTTGTGCTCTCTCTTCCTGAAGGTCTTGGGATGCCTATGCCTATCGGATAATACGGGTTTAGGCACGGATGACTTCAGGAACATCGGGCGCCCCATGTCTAAGCCTGTATTCTGTGACGGGCATAGGTGTCCTGGACAGTCCTGAGGAAAAAGCAAACCCCCTGTGGCATCGCAGGGGACAGGTAATCTCTAGTAATGAGCGGCATAGACAATATTGTAATTTGTGATATTTCGCAAATAATTCTACTAATATTCGATATCCATTAACTACAATATTCGCGGTATGGGCATGCATTGTGAAAATATCACCGTAATTGTGAAAATAATATAATATTCGCATTGCGAACCTTCAAAATTATTGGTGACATGCTATATTTATATTACATATGATTATGCAATATATTACATTGCGAATATTATTTGTGCAATACATGGCCATACCACGAATATTCTAAATCTCGCATATCCGCCTGCATATCTGAGATATTCTCGAAAAATATTCAACATTCAAATATTCAAGCCCAACACTAGTAATCTAGATTACCCTTTTACACTGAGTCACAATTGGAAAAACGTTAATGTGGTTACCTTATCTCTTGGGAGTGCCACTGAATGCACACTCCCACACAGTCTTGCATGTCCATACAGACCTAGTTGCTCACAAATGCTCCAGGAACATGTAGCAGGGAAAGTATAGTCAAGAGGACATGCACCCTAAACAGTTTGGGGCAACACTAGCACAGGAATACAATGAAAGGAACATAGAATAAAAGTAATAAAGGAAATTCCCTTCATCTACTAAAACTTTTGTAGGTTGAAACAGTATTTTTTAATATGAGGGCTTTATAACCCTCAAACCTGATTTAAAAAAAACCCAAAAGGTATATGCCTTTGTTGAGTTTTACTTCAACGTTCCTTCTATGCAAATTAAAAAAAAGAACTAATCTGTGTTGTTCCTTTCCGGATCAGGCACCGAAAGTTTTGAGCATGGCAGCCGAGCAACTAGCAACTGAAGAATGTCAGGCAAAGTCAGCAACGGCAGCTTCTATAGTTTTCTTGGGGAAGGTTCCCTTTAAGCAAGTTCCTCTTTGTTGTGTTTAAAATATCGAATTAGTCTGATAGTTAAACTACACAGGAAATTGTAATGTAATTTTACATCTAACCACTTAGCGTCATCTAACCACTTACTGGCAATCACCTCATTTGAAACACATTGGCATAAACACGCTGCAAGTGACATGAATTATAGCAAGTGGTTAAATTGCTCAATAGTACAAGATTGTAATTGGTCATCTGGTTTAGCCGTTACGGATAATTACTTTTTGGAAATCTTTTTTTAACGAAAGCCTTAAAGGCAAAGCAGTGTGATCGCGGGTAAGAATTCCAGGGATTCGCTAATCCTTTGTGGTCAAATGTCCCTGTTGCCTAATGACAGACTAATTGTCTATTTTTGGAATTATTTTGACACATTGGTGTTAATGTTACAAAACACACATGCATTTTTGGCACTATTTTAACATAATGTTGAAGCCAAAAATGCATTTTACATGTTCAATGCATTTCTATGGGCGAGTTAATGCCTCTTTGCCGATGTCCCATCAATGTCAACATTTAGATCCACACGGCTGATGTGGCTGTGTGTTAAATATCCCTCTGATATTTTAACACAGTGGAGATGAGGCCTAAAATGACAGACCTGGCCAGACACTGCCCTACTCATTGTTGGCAAGTCTGTGTAGTACAGTTATGATAAAGGTTGTGACTAGTGATGGCGGAAAAGTTCGCCCGGCGGAAAGTTCGCAGCGAACATAGCATGTTCACAGTTCGCAATGCTGGTGAACATTATGTATGTTCAACCCGCCCCCCACACCTTAACATGGAGACAATGTGTGACCCCTCACCCTATAGTCAGGTAGGACAGTGCAGCCAATAACACTTCCTTTCGCTCCTGGAGGACAACCCCTCCCCCTTATAAAAGAAGCAGCCCGGTGGCCATTTTACATTTACCATGTGTCTCCAGTACTAGATAGATAGGGAGAGCTGTTGCTGATTGAGGGGTGGCTTAGCTGCTTTACTATTATTCTCCATCCAGTGATTTGTAACTATAGCTAAGGTGTTCTGTTGATGTAGTTCATCATTACTGAGCCACAAAAGTCCTTCTCTGGGGGTGGGGTATGCTGTATTATGTTTTGCATAGAGATCTGACTAAATGTGATGCACTGCAGAAGGTACTGTCAGGTAAATTTTGGCAAAATCTTTAATCTAGATGTGATTTCCGGCATTTAGACCTGAAGAAAACAGCATTTAAAACATGCATATTTTGGGGGAGAAGTTTAGCCATTGATCCCCATCTGGCATGACACTGTCCAGGTGGTTGCACCCTTTTGACTCTTATTATTGGTATATTGGCTACAAATATAACCTAAAGGTCTGAGAAGTTCACCCTCCATTAAAGTCAATGGAGGTTCACCGTTCGCGGCAGGTATTTGCAGAGGTTCGATTCACCTGTTCGCGAACAGCAGCAGCTAATGTTCGGCCATTACTAGTTGTGACAATTACTGCTCTATGGCATCCCTGAGCCCTGGTATGGGGGACATAAAGTGGGGTTTAGGTACTAACACTGAGCACACATAAAGTGGCTTTCTACTAAGAGAAAAAGGTACATTCAGGCCTTTACAAATAAAAACTGGTAAGAAAGACTTAAAATGGTTGAAAGACTTCAATTGAGCGTTATCATTTTTATTAGAGCATACCTAATAAAATATATGGAACTGGAAGTAAGTAATAGACAGGATAACCAACTTTAAAGAAATGGCTCTACCATGCTTGCAACTAATTAGCATTTATAAAAGGCTAGCTACTAAACAAGAGAAACCAATACCTGGCATGTTCAGTCAACTTTAAATACCAATGAACAAATCAATATCACATTTCCCACATAGCCAGTCTGTCCCCTGAAGCAAAATTTATATGCAGAAAAGGATATTGGTCTCGAGTTCTTTGACGTTTGGAAAGGCTGTCTTCATCACTAATCCCCGCCATTAAGTACTTGAGACCTGTTATCCACGTCCGCGCTTCTTCGCCACTCGAGGACACCAGATCGAGAGATTCCATGTGATCCCCATAGTAGATACTGAAACAGCAGTTTGGGTCAAAGCTTCCTTCAGCATATCTCTGGAAAATCTCAGACCGTTTCCCTTCACAAACTTCTTGAATGGAGTCAATTGAGACTGTGGAAAAAACACAGGCAACAACTTCAAGGTTAAACTGGAAATAAAATAAGTTAAATTTAAGGACACCATAAATAAAAAAAATGAAACATCATATATAAGTGAAAAGTTGCTGAGAAAATTAAATTCGAAACAAGAGATTGAAATCTAGAAGTTTCACAGGCATGCTTGAACTGTGAATTTTTTGCAAAGCCTCTAAACATGGTATCACCACCACAATTGTTGGAGATGTAGGGAAGGATTGTAGGAATGGAGTTTATACACAGTATGTTTTTATATGCAAACATATTAGGACTGGAGACTATCTGGCCATCATTGTAAGCCTGATCAGGCAGGGTCCTCTACTACTCCTATGTGTATTATATTGTGTTTTATCTACACTCCTAATATATTGTATAGCGCTGCATAATATGTTGGCGCTATACAAATAAATGATAATAATAATAATGATAATAATAAATGATAATAATAATAATAATAATCATTTTGTGCAACATCTATTACCTAGGAAGAGGAAAGAAAAAAAACAAGACAAATGGGAAACTTGTACAGAGGTATCCAATCATTATTGTTTCTATTGAAATAAACTGCTTTTGGAACTGTCTGCAAAAGAAATTATGCTGAAGACAAAATTAGCTACACCAGGTCTAATACAGGTCAACTCTGGTGATGAGCAGCATATGCAAAATTCCTATTTGCAAAATATCGCTAATTTGTCGCCTAATATTCGCATTAAATTCGCAAGGTCAACAATTTCATGATCTCCAGTCATTATTACCTTTTATTGCCAAAATCGTCACTTGTACATATAGCGAACACAAAGTGGGTTGTCATGGCAACATCTAGTGGCAGAATGTGAAATAGCAGCTGCAGTGTACTCTTCACATGAGAACACTCATAGAAGCAATTCATTACGAAAATTGGCACTTGCAATCCATGGCACTTTCCTCAGGATCTCAAATATTCGGGATTATGAAGATTTAGCCCTACATTCAAGAACTTCGCGAATTCTCAAAGTGACGATATGTGCAATTAAAATTTGCAATTCGAATATTCGCAATCAACAATAGTCAACTCCACCTGCAATTAATACTGAATGATCACAAAAACATGCCCACCAAAGTCCACCACAAAAATTAGAATGGCCATGACCAAAGATTTACATTTTTGTGATTTATAGGATATGTCCCTTAAAACTATTTCCAAAGGATAACCAAACTATTTTAGGTGGACACTTATGCCTTACATGTAATCAGGACACTAGGAAGCTAGAAGGTAAACAATTTATATATGTAAATTAAAAAATGAACATCATGGAACCGAGCATAACTTGGGTTTATGGTAAAGCCAACTCATTCATTAAAACAATTTGTGTACACAACTGCAGATTAGCATTGGCAAGGCTCCAGTTCTGGAACTAGAATTTAGCTTTAGGATTTGGAACAGAGATGAAATGAAACCGGAATTGAGCTTGCTCCTGACATTCTGCAATGGTTTCCTTCAATTCTTTTTCCCTTGATTATCATGAATTATAAATAAAATAATATAAACTAAAAAGCAATCAATTCCTCAATCTCTTTAAACATTATGTGCAGTTTAAAGTAACTCCAACCCAAGAACATGCATGTCAATTGTGCCAGTTGGGAACACAAAGCAAAGATTCTACACAGTTTGAAACTATTCCCCACTCTTCCTCTAATAACACGTAAGGTCTGAGTTTGAAAACATATTCATACGTGCAGCTTTGAAGTTCTATAGGGTCCTCAACACAAACTTTGTTCAGCATGTTCAAGGAAAGGAATTTATATAATCTTTATATACTGCCACCCTACTAAAACCATCAGTGATCGGACATGGTGGTAAATTTTAGTTGATTGTACAAGTATCCGACGGGTTTTCTAGGTATTCGATTGATATGTATGTGAGAGATGGTACAATCAATCGACCTTAAAACGCAGTCAAATCGAAGATAGATCCTGCAAAAATCGACCTCTGTATGGCTAGCTTAAGGTTCTTTTCTCAATGATTGCAAATTGGAGATCTCCTTTCATTATAGTTTGGGAGCACAGCACTTGTAAAGTCATTTATTTCAATATGTTGTCACGGCGACATCTAGTGGCAGAATTTGAAATTGCAGCTGCCGTGGAATCTCACTATACGACACAGTAATTGTTTCTATGAGAATATCGGCTTTTGTACACATGAATATTGTGTGCGCTATGCATAGTTCTTTCCCCAGAATCGTGAATATTCAAGTTTAGGAAGATATAGCACAATTTTCGAGCGCTTATAATTCAGAACCTATCTATTGTCAGGCTCAAATGACCCCCCAGACAGAGCTTGGAGTCCTAAGTCAGAACAATGAAAACACAATTGCACTGTACACTAACCATTCAGGAAACCTGGAGCAGCTTACCATTCAGTTTAATGTGTATTGGATACTTTTTCCAAATTTATGGTCAGCCTTGGAGATGGTCATTAGATTTTGACGTTAGGGAGTCAAATTGATTGAGATGTAGAGAAGGACGTGTAGTTTTTGCATGAATTAAGTTCAATGTCTAGTTGTAATTTATTAATTTATGAAACAACCTCATGTGCTAGAACAGGGGTGAGCAAACTTTTTGACTTTGTGGGCTACATTGGCTTCTTAAATTTGTTGAAGGGGCCAGACCAAGAATCTGTAACGGCCATCTGCATTGCCAGCATGATGGTGGTTATGTGTAATTAGTGAAGTGTGACAGGGATGTTATCATCTTTTTACATTTCCTGCAAAAAATTCTAATTGCATTGCAATGAGTGGAGATAATTCCTAGACACTGCCTATTGTCACCATGATATTCAGGGGCTTTGCAATTAACTCACAAAGTCAGCTAGTCACAATTTCAAAAATAATTCAACCATCTCTATTCCCCTATGTGGCAACCTGAATGCCATAGTACATACTCCAACCGTTCTCCCAAAATCTTGAGTAACAAGGTTCTTGATGCCAGAACAGAAGATCTGAAAGAACCAACCCTTTACCTTATTTGAACCCATCCACATAATGATTTATTCATTCTTCTAAAACTTTCTTCCATAACCATTGCTGTCTCCATCAATTGTTATGGAGTACCTGTCATGGCCAAACTAGGTAGCCTTACTATAGGCTTTACTTTATCCGGTTAAAGACAAAGTACAAAGTTTGTGTACCTATGAGAATTATAGAGATCCCAATTCTGACAAGCCTTCTCATTAATCAAATCTACATCTAAGAATCATCTCACAGCAGTGTCAACATCCCAAACAAATGATTGAGAATCTATGAATATATTACACTTCTATTGATGTTCAGCATATAGATGTGCAAATAATGACTAAATACTTTAGGGGATGCAATGGAGTTGAGCACAGAGCACCAACTCAAACTAGTCTAAAGCTGGGAATAGACGATACGATTTACCGTCTATTCCTTATTCGATTCTATGCGCTAGCAGGCAGCGTGTTGACGCCATCACGCCTGCCCGCTAGTGCCGAGAATCGGACGGCACTCTGCATCTGCAGCTCATTAGTTCGGCTGGGGGCAGCTGTCCCCAGCTGTACTTATGGGATTGGGCTTAAATTTACCATCCTGTCGGATAACTGTGCAATCCGACAGGGCGGCTGATTTTAGCCCAATCCTAGTCAGTTCCTGCATGACCTGATCCTTAAGGGATGCGGGAGCGCGCACGGCATCGGATCGGGGATTAGATCATGCAGGAATTGGTACGTGTATGCCCAGCTTAATAAGTTTAAAAAATACTGGTATGGACCAAGTTTGGGGTAGAGAAACCTCACTCACCTCAGCAATGGCACTTATGGGAGGAGAACTATAAACAAAAAGTTAGATGCCCTCAAATCAACCGATACCTGCAGGACAAACATAGTGATCCATGACCGCCAGTGATTGAAAAATGCACTATTATGAGTTGTAGGCAATAATGTAATAGCTGTCCAAGAAATGTGCCGCTCCCGTCCATCATCTCACTTATCAAATAATAAAAGGCCAATTCAGGGGAAACATAAGACCCGAACTCGAAAAAAAAAGGAATGGTATACAGGATGTAATTTCCCCTGTGACCCGAGATAGGAGAGCATAAATTTAATATACAGAGTAGCAGAGACAAAAGCTGAATGCTGCCTCTATCAATCACCGAATGCGCTCTTCTGGCATCCAGCTAGTAGAAACCCCGGTTTGGATCTAAATGACTCCATTACATTGTTACATTACCTATTTGTGAGGAGAATATTAATTTCTCATTAGCCTCTGTGAAGTTTCCATGAGTGCAGACACTATCCATTCTGTAGAAGTCAGGCTGAGAGCCATTAAGCAATAAGTCTTCTCATGACAGCACTTCAAGGATATGATAATGTTTGTAATAACTGACAATACCAATTTAAATTAAGGTCATTCTTTGTATCTACGTTCCTAATGGCTGACCACAACTTAACCGTATACATTTTTACAGTCCGCATTAAACGATAAAACGATTTTCTTGCACAGAAATTGTTATCATCATTTGAACTACATATCCAGGGAGTTACTTTATAAAGTCCAAAGGATATGTGTTAATACTGTTTGTTCTATTTGACAATACCAATGATTTTGCTTGGATAATAAACCCAGCGAGGAGCAAACCCAGTTGGCAAACTACAAAATGGCATGATGTGATATCCGATCTGTCTAGATTCCCTGGCTAAACCGTGGGGTCATCAGGCAAAGTTCCAGTGGGGCTCTGAGGTTGACTGGATTCTCTAGCTTCACACTTTCCTCACTGAACCTTTTCCAGGTCAGTGTACTGCCCTGGACGAGCACTCCCTCTGCCGCCCCTTCCCCCTGCCTTCCTCTTGTCTTTGCAACTTTTTTTTTGGGGGGGGGGGGGTGCTGTAAAGGAGAGCCCCAGCAGCAGCTCCCCTCCTTCCTGAGAGAGATTCCTACTGGCCGGGGGACGCTGAGGGAGAGCTCTGCCCCTACTGTACAGAGCTGAAGTCCTTCTCTCGCTATAAAGCCATTGCCCCCCCCCCCCCGGACGTGGTCAGCGAACAGACACTTTCACACATTATGGGAGGATGCTGCTGACCCCGTTGCACCCCCCCCCCCATGATGCCACCTTGGGCAACCACCCATATGTAAAACGGCCATTGTATACACCCACACCATGACCAGATGCCATCCCTCCATTCACTCACAGGAACACTTCAATCATAATCATAACAGGCCCAACACATTATTTATATATATATATATCAGTCCACTCAAAACTTACTGAAGTTGCAGAGTTACGTTTTCAACAGGTAGAAACAGCTTAGGTATCTTTAGGATAATCCTTCACATGGTTATGGTGGCTCTGCTCTTTCCTTGTTGAAACAACAAACATTATCAATAGATTTTATAAGGTGATGAAACTCCTAAAGAGATGGGTGCCATTTCTTAAATGAACTGGTGAAACATAACTGTCTTTTCAGTTCTCATGGGAGTGCATTTCCCCAACCTCTGCCCCGCAAGGTAGAGGATCCTTACCACTCACATTTTTTTATGTTTTCAAAGTCCTTTACCTGTCAGAGACCCAAGCACTTCTCCTAGTTCCTGCTCAGTTCCCCTTGTGCTCACAACTCAGCTTATTTATCACAAGTTCCTTCACTACTCTGGAGATAGCTCCACCCCTTAAAAGGGCAATGTCACCCACCTTACTTAAAGGGAAAATACAAGCCCCTAGATATGTAAAATACTCCTGTATGGTTTGTCCATGCTCAGTAAATGCTGTCACTAGCTATAATCAGCTGAATCATGCAAATCCGTAAATCAGGATTACCTCCTTGGCTGCACTGCACAGGCTGATGATGTAATGAATACCTCTGTACTGTAAGTGAAGAAGGATTGGTGACAGATGTATGCCCCAATCCAGAGCAGCTGTGGTGTTTGTACAAATAAAAAAGGGTGATACGTTAGACCTTAGAGTATGAGAAAATGAGTCAATAGCTTTTTAGTTGTTTTGGCATATCTCACCATAATATCTACCATGTAGCCCATCAGAGCTTTACAGAGGTACCATTTTTTCCTCCATGTACTAGAGGACCTTGTGCTACTGGGCTCCATAATACTATAGAACTACTGAAGCCTATGAAACAGAAACTAAAAAGTAATTAGATCATTTAAATATTAATTAGTTAATTCCCCAGTCCAACCTTCATGTAAGAGCCTCCGAAACAGATTGTTAATCATGCCATGGGAACCCCGTTCTTTTAAAACGGCAATCTGTTTTTTCTGCACACAGACCCCCCAGATTATCTGCCGGCCTTCATCCTCCCGTGGTCTGGGCTGTCAGATCTAACAAAGACAATCTAGCTGTACACAGTGCAGCATGACTATGACAAAGCTGGAACAAAAGAGTACCAGGAGATACATTACACTCAAAGATAACACAAACCCCTGGGAGGGAGCCAGCGGGGAAGGACACATGTCCACAATAATGTAATGACTGCAACTCTACAAAGAAAAACAGTCTCTTCTTCAACATTACAAGTAAATGCCAGAAATGACAATGATAACCAGCGAGCAAACCTAATCTGAAGAAATGTGCCATCTTAAACGACAAGGTCAGGGCTGGAGAACAGGTTCTCTTATAGCCTAGATACCCAAAAACAACATCTGTGTCATGAATCCCACTAAACTATCTTGATGGCCTGTCCCTGTCATTTTCATTGCCTCTACAATGACTTCCTAAAATATATTGTATATTGACTCTGTGCACAAGTAAATAATTGGGTGCTGGAAGGCTGAAATAAGGTCAAAAGTTGGTCTACTTATGTTGAGTATAAAATGATTCAATGAGCCATGGCCAATCATATTTTAAAGAATGTGGATGGAAGGTTTGATCAAGTAATGACAACATGTTAGACAATTTCTTTAGCTTTCCAAGCATTCGAGGCTCTTCTAATCAGCCACGAACATGTGGATGTTTCCTTTAAATCCATAATGAACCAACATAGTTAATTAAAGTAGAGCTTTATTATTATTATTATTATTATTATATCTGTATTATATATTACGTTTTATTCATTTATTTAATTATTTCCTCCTTTTTTCTCTCACTTGGTGATGGAATGGGGAGGTAAGGGGGAATTAAAGATGTCATGTTTGGATCTATATTTGTGCATTTGTGTATGTGTTTGATTTGTTGGAAAGCAAAATAAAACTTTAAATGCTCAAAAAAAAAATTAAAAGTAGAGCTTTCTGGACTTTCCTAAAGCACCCTGGCTCCAGCCTCCTAGCTTGACTCACCATCATCAAAACTAAAAACTGTACAAAAACTAACCCAGCAAGCTGTATTGCTTGATCCAGGAACAACAAAGGGATGTTATTGGTTAACAATGTGATCAAACTGATCTTAGAATCATAACTGGTTACACGGTAATGTCAGGTCAAACATATGTGCGCAGCGCTTGGTAGCTCTCTTCTTTGTTCACGTCACATATACAGTTGCATGGGCCTCATTTAGTTTTATATGCTGAAGGACACTTGAATCCATTTCTTTAATCTCACAACAAGTACATAAATGCCTTTAATACTCACAAATCATGAGAGGACATTAGAAAAGCAGTGACTTACTTTTGGCCTTTTCATTCTTCCTTGATGGTCTCCACCGTATACAAGACTTGTGTTCATCTAGGTAGTAAAACCGAACTAGACCTTTGGAACTACCTCGTAGTTTGATCATTTGGGTCCCGGCTTGCATAGAACTCATACATCTTTCCACTGCAAGAAAAAAAAGGATTTTTTAAATAAAAAAACGGAAAGTAAAAAATTTACATTATTTGATTGTTCATCAACATGTATTCTTAATGCCTCCATTTTAGTTTTATGTTAAGCTTTTATTTTATTGGCCAAGCTTTTATCTTTAGATGAATTCTCAATATTCTTATTATTATTATTTAGATTTGAATATTGTCACTAGAAAAAGAGTAAAGTTTATACCTTTATAAACAGTCTTATAAACAGTATATTTCAGTATACGGTTGAATTCTCCTCACTTTGGAAGATTATTTTTATTCTCTGGGACAAGATGCAAAGGGAAACCTTCCCATTGGTATACAAAAGCCAAGCCTACTTTTTTCAACTTTCACATGTAATAGTTACACAGTTTTTGAAGTACAGTGGACACTTCAGTTACAACCGGCTTGACTTGAGGCCAACTTGAGTTACAAACAAATATTTGACTTGCAACCATAATTATGGCCAAGGCCCAAACATGTTTTTCTGCTGCTTTTATGGTTGCAATAATGTGACACTAGTAAGCACAGCTCGTCAAAACGGAGCATGTCACCAATCTACAAAAGGCTTCAAAGCCATATTACTGATGTTCTCATGAAAGGGGACTCTCCTTTTAAACAATAACCACCTTCCATTTCCTTCTCTTCAGTAAAGCCAAGATCTCAAAAAAATGGCGATTACACATTTTTGATTATGGTAGAATAGGCTCATTATAACTTTTTGGTGAGAGTATCAGTAAAATAATTATTGTTGCTGGTAAATAATATATATTATACAAAACACTGTATTATGAAAATGTGAGGGAAGGGGTGCTTTGAGAGGTTCAGAACACAATTGGGTATTTTCATTTTTTCTGGGGGAAAGAAACTCAGCTTACAACCAACCTTTGGGAACCAATTAAGTTCAAAAGTGAAGGGTCCATTGTAGATTTTTAGACACAAACATATGCATTAGTCACCACAACAAACAATATTTAGGTAAATAGTGAAAATAAAAAAGTCAACTAGATGTAAATCTATGCTCATTTGACAGGACCAGACTAATCCTCCATGTGTTAATGTACAAAATAATGTTTATATGTGCCAGCGGCTCAGTAGACTACAGAGGATTCACAGCTTGGTAAAAATTTGAGCACTTGGCATATAACATTATGTATTTGAGCCAACACAGTGTGCCTGTAAAGCAGAGGTACAGGCGCTTTTCTGAATGCCTCTAAGCAGCAGCTCCGCAGAACCAGCAGGAAGGTAGACTGCAATACATGTTTCAGCCCCAATAGGATTCATATTGTAATTTGCAATGTTGTACAGGTTTAGACTCATAACAAAAAAATTATTTTGAGAGAATAGCAGTTTCAGTCACGCTCGGTGAAAATAACCAATAGCTGTACATGAACTAGCTACTTGTCAATCATCATAACCAAGACATAATCATTGGTTCGCTGCTAACATAACCATTGGTTCAACCCAAGATGTTCTAGATGTTGCACCAAAGATAGTTATGGCAAGCAGTTTGTAGCCAAGGTAATACGGCTGAACTGGTTATAATTCCCACTCCACATATGGCAGCATTTTTGTAATTGCACTCCATCTATCATAGTCAAACTCTATATCAACTAGATATTGACAGTAGTCATCCACATTTGTTGCAGTTTTTATTCCATGTGGCAGGGACAGTTGCAATTTTCCTTGATCCGTTCAATTAGCTTTGCTATAAAATTGCTTCCAGCATTAGCAAGATCTCCCACAGTAGAATCCCTGGTCCCCTTCATCATCTGTTCTACTATTGGATGGACGAACAATTCTAAGATGGAGTCCCAGGAAGCATTCTCATATACAACAAACCCCATGTAGAGTCCAATATCCTTAGCATGATAAATGTAGGAATATGCCTCCACAACATTAATGCTCCTCAAATAACCTTGCAATGTTATGTCCCCTGCCATGTGGTTTTATGGCGTGCTGTTGTGAATTCAAAAGACAAAAACATCAATTTGATAAAACATTGAGGACAAGTGTGGGAACATAAATTTGGTTGATATGTCAAAAAGACCCCAGGTATCCTCTACAATCTCCTTTGAGTTATGATGAAAGTGTTCTGGATACAGCATGGAAATAATGTGTATGAAATGCAGAATACTTCAGATGGAATAAAGCGTATATTTCCTAATGTAACAGATATTTTCTTGAACCTGTACTGGGAAATATGTTTCAAGAATAAAATAGATCAGAGAAAGTTACATTTACACTCCAGAGATACACTTAAGGCCTAGACTAGAACAACATACGATCCGGACATTCAGGTGGTCCATTGTAGCCATATGTTATGGTCAACGAGCATTAATGTGCCAGAATGCACATGTGTAAAGGCCCTTATGGATTGTGTACATAATATATAGAATAATAACGCATGGCAATGCATCTGCTCTAGGTGTGATGTGTTGTGGTGTCTCATTGTTCCTCCAATTTGATGCAATTGGAGAATTTATGAGCCCAGTAAATGATGCGTCATAGCAGATACAAGTTTGTAGTAGGCTGCAAGAGGCTCATGCACATGTATTTTTCTTTATTAATGTGCCTTAACTTGAGTATTTCACTGCAGATAAGGACCTTCACATTCTTGGTAGTTCACTTATTTTCAAAATTGTATGGCAAATATAAATTACTATGCAATCTATTTAAATTCCCCAGCCATTTTGGCTCTCTACACCCTACAGGCAAATGCAGAGGTCATCCACCATGTCCCAAGCATCATTAAGGAAGCTTCGGGCTTTCTTGAAATAGGTAAGAGGTCCTCATACTCAGGATTACCACCACAGGGGTTAATAACCATGTAGAATTGAAAGAATTTTATCAGCAAGTCTACTACACAGGATAAAAAAGTTTTAAGAAATATGGCACAACTTTAAAGGTCCACCAAAAAAAAGCAGCAGCCATCATACAATAGATGTGATGCCAGTGGCCAGAGAGGCCATCAGGTGTTGTATGTAACCGACATAAATGATGGAAAAATTGGTCAGTATGAGGGGTGGGTGGTTAGGTAGTGTAGCTCCCGATATAAAGGGGTGTGGCCCCCCATAGAAGACAAACAGGGACATGGACAGGGGGCAAGCAACCTAATGCAACAAAGTTACGTTTTGTAAATGATAAAGGAAAAGATAAAATACAAAACCTTCCCAGCCCAGCTCTCCTGAAATGTAGTTACATGTGTAGCCTCTAGAAGTATAAAGGGGAGTATAAACTACTGGGAAATTTCTGGAGAAATACTTAGTGTGTCAAAGCAGCAAGTATAGATACAACTCCACACCTATTTGGTGAGGCTTTGATTAGGCAGTTTGATGAGGAGGTAACGGACAAAAAAAAAACACTTATTGTAAACATAAGAATCAGAGACTTGAGAGTACCATGTCGTTTTTTTCATGTAATCATATATTTTTTAAGTTGCTCTTTAAAACTCTTGTTCATGGTTTTGTTTCTTTATTTTAAAAGCCTTGAAATATCAGTGGAAACTCACAGACCTGACATTTTTTTAAAAACAGAACATTTTATTTCTCTTAAGCACAGAGTTTAGTGATGTGAATGACAGCTACAGAAATAAATGTGAATTGCCTGAGTTATGCATTGAAGAGTACCAAAAAGTACTAAACAAGTACTAAAAACCAACCGAATTACTGAAAAACACAGCTGCTCTGAGCTACATAAAATGGAAGTGGGCGTCAGGTAGCACATCAGTCCAATTTGCACATCAAGCAAACAGCAACTCCATTATTATGAACATGAACATTATCTATGTACATCAGATATCTCATGAAAATTCAGATATCAAATTTAATGAAAAATGTTAAGTAGAAAAAAAACTGGATGGTGTTGACAGGTGGAGTAGGAATGCAAATTATTGGTACGATAGGTTACTTGAGGTCACGTAAGTAGGCCATAAAGGGACCAATTGTTTGACCCAGTAAGGGCAAAGTAAAAGGCACTCTTCACTGTGAACATTGAGAAGAAAACCAGATCCCTTATTAGTGATCTATGTACTATTAAAGGACTACACTAAAGTGTGTTGCAGGTCGTTACATTTTTCTGTTCCATTTTTTTCATTATGTCCTTTCCACACTGATTTCTAAATGGGAGGGTCCTATATATTATTAATCACCTAAGCAAATTGTTATGTTCTTATGGAGAAAGCTGCAGAGTCTGAAGTTTTTTACTCAACAATTCTTTGGAAGTATCTGATCAAAAACAAAATTCTCGGTTGAAAAAAAAAACCCTAAAAACTATACAATGTTTTATAGATTTTCTATGAACTCACAGTTGGTGCAAATCTAATTACAATGATATTTTTTAAACTGCATAAAACTACACAATATATTTTCACAATCATGTGGTAGGTTTGATGCAAACCTCAGGTGTCTGCCATTGCTATTTTAGCAAATGTGCCAAATGTTCATGTAAACATCAAAGCAGTTGCCAAGGTAAAAACTTCCACCCCGAGCTACATTTTTTATGCAAACTGCTTTATGGTTGATGGGTTGCAATAAATCCTCCAATACCCACTGTCTTGGAAATACACAGATGGCAGCATTCCACCAGGTCGAACAGGGTTTGACTTGAGTTTGTTGGGCAGACTTCTAAACACAGATCAAGTTGAGCCTGGGATCACTATTTAGAACTCTTGTATGTCACTTGGAACCTAAATACCCCTTATGGTGTTGGCTGAAACTACAACATTTTCCAAACATCCAACATAATTCCATAAGACAAGTACCACAGATGACGGGGGAATTTGTCCAGCTGAATCTTATTAACTAGACTCTCTGAACCTTTTCCAAAGTTCTTCAGGCATAATATGCAGAATAATTATGAGTTCCGAGTCCCATGCTATTAGAGACATTGACATTGTACACAAGACATGGAAACTGGCATCCTTTCCCTTCATCTTCAGGATACAACTCACAATGGAGAAGAAACCATATGGCTGGTTTCTTGATTCACGCCAAATAAGCTGGGTAGACAGGTAGCATCTGCAATGCTTTCAAGAGTTGAAACAAGTTAAGAGTTATGAGGCATTAAGAAGAAATAATAAGGTAAAACAGCAGAAGGTTATTAAAATCCTATACTAGAATCTTTTCCCAAGCCAGCTGTTGAAAGAATAGCATTCGTCTCGAAAGACTGATTCTCACTTCTCTTTCACCATGCCATACTGTACAAAGATTTACTATAACTTGCTTAACACCTAAGTGAACATAAAAATTTTATTCATTAGCTTTCCAGCGTGCGAATCTGGAAAGACAGAAAATGGTTTTATTCAGGAGTCAAATTAGGACAAATAAAAGTGAACGTAGACTCAGACATCTAGAGAGATGTTCAGCCAGACAGAGTATCCAGAAAATGTACCATATTTTTTGCACCGTAAGATGCCCTGCCCTCCCCCCCCAAAAAAATCAGGGAGGTAATAATGTCTGTGTCTTATGGCGTAAAGACGCAACCAACCACGGCTGTTCGAAACTTACACAGAGCCGGAGCACCGGACTGACTGACTTACACAGTGCATAAAAGTGATCCACCCAGTAGGATTGGACTGTATGAGTTGAGCTCAAGCTGTGCAGCTCACAGACAGAAGCTCTGCATCCAGGCTGGAGTTGGGGAGTCTTCTTGTTAAAGCGGACCTACCACCAGAATTTCTTCATGATATGAATGGCACTAGAAGTGTTGATAATAGGGAGGGAAGCATCAAAATAAACCCCCAAAACTTAACTGTAAGGAGAACTTTAAAAGATCACTTGCAGCCCCTCCTCTCTCCCTGTGTTGTGCCACCATGCAAGCAAAACACATTGCAGTGATTGATGGGTAATTCTCTAATCTTGACTCTACACTAAAATGAATAAAACTTATTTTCCAATTGAAAAACTTTATAAATGCCCCCAGTGGCCACTACCAATATTGCACCCTGTGTTAACCCTCAGAAGCCTGGCAAAGATGCAATCTCATATGATTCCAGGTAACAGCAGGCAAGAATATTTTTTAAGGATTGTTGAGTGCTATGCCAACATCATACCAGCTCAAAGGTAAGTCAAACTTTAATTTTACATACATATTGTTTAGGTTTTGAGTATACTCCTGCTTTAACTTCCGCTCTGCTGGACATAAGCAGCTCTTGCAAGCACAGTGGGAAAAAGCTTTTTTTTGGCCATCAGATGCTCCAGTGTATAGGTGAATTTGTATGGCCATAATCTTAGAATTTAATATAGCCCCGGGGGGGAATAGACTGCAAAAAAAACCAAACAGGTTTTCAGCTATAAAGGGAAGGGTAAGCACTTCTTGTCTGGACCTGTAGGTAGAAAAAAAGTTGATCCAAACACTGGTGTGGTTCAAGCACTGGAGGTTTATGTTTTTATTTTTGGTACTGTATCTATGGACAATGGCGTGGGGCAAAAAGGGGAATTTCTAGTCACATCTACAAATAGAAAAAAGGAGCACTGTAGCGCCAGTGATCAAAACATAATTCCTTATATAACATCAGTGAACATACTTCAAGGGCTTTCATACGCTTACTTTATCAGGGATAAAAAAATATTATTGATGACAATATATTAATGTAAAGTGGCACCTATGCCTATGGCTTGCTGTCCTGTTGACAAAGGTTCCTTCGTTTCCTATACTGTCCAAGAAGCAAGAGGAGAAAACCTCACCATTGACTGCAATAAAAACTTGAGAAAAGTTTATTTTCTTTTTAAATTTATTGAAAAGTTTGTAAATTGGATGTATTCATATTTTTTTAGTTGATCATTTATGAATTGGATTTTAGGATATGCACTGTTAAGGCCAAGAAAGGGTTTTGTATGTAGAACTGTACTTGTGGCAGGTACAGATGTACATTATGATTTATTTTCTAACTTTGCATCCTATATGAGGAAAAATTGCTTAAATTGTTTCACTAAACTTTGGATTATTCCTTAAATGACTTTGTTGTTTTATAAGCTATTCAAAATCTGCATTGTAATACGGAAAACAATAAAAAGAAAAAAAGTCAAATCAATTTAGCGAAAAACGCTCTTCCAGGTAACATATGCTCCACATTTTTACAGCTTGTTTTGCTTTGTAAAATGATGTCTGCAAAGTTTATTAGCATACAGCGTGATATTGACTTGCAGAGAGCTGACAGGGAGCACAATGCTTATCATTTAACATGCCAAATTTATGCAATAACATTTTAATGATTTTGCAGACTAAAAAAATTACTGTATTGGGGGCAAAATGCAGAATGATTACTCTGGCAAACAAGAAAAGCATGAGGCCATGGGGAAAAAATGGATATGTAAACTTAATTACTGAAATCCCCCCCATAGCTTTAACATTTTAGACTTGAGTTGAATTGAGTTTAGACGCAGTGACATGGGTCTCTAGTGATTGCCGTAGCATTTTTAGCGGTTGCTTGGGTCATTAGCTGTGGACTGGGACTCTACCAGTCACATGACATTCTGCACAACACTTCAATATTTACCAAGCAGGGCTGTTGATAGATGTGCATTAAGACATGTTGGACCACTCTTAAAAAAATTTTTTTCCCAAATTATTTAACATAAACTTTCACATATTACTGCTGATCCCTCCCCCCTAAGGGTTGTTGTTCAGGCATTTTTTGTAACAGGGGGATTGCAAGCAATGGCGGTTGTATATTGGGACTATATGGGTGGCCGTCTAGGGCGGCATCATGCCTCCCCTAGCTCGCCCAACTATCAAGCATGCAGCAGTCAGCGGAGAATGAGTCTGTAAGTCTGTGACTTAGCAGCACACACGGGGCACCAGAGGGGGTGCTTGCCCAGGGCACCAATCTACCTAGGACCACTTCTGACTGCACATGGCAATGAATACCCATTACAAAAGCTGTGGTTCACTATTGTGAGCAACAGAAGATCATCTCTGAAAAATACCATCCGGATATTGATGGATGGAAATAAGAAACTCCAAAAAGCACATATGGAATAAAAATATCAGTTAAAAATATAAAAATAACTATTTTTTTTTTTTAACAGTTACCTTGGCACGGCACACATACAGAAATGTTCGTTTTAAGAAGGTTCTTATAAACCTCTACTTGGAATTTAAAATTCTTTAATTGGAAAATATTATTCATATAAATATATTTTTTCTTTATCTGTTCGTAGGTTTAGTATAACATTTAGTAAACATGAAATAGGCACATATCTATGGAACATTTATGGCATTACATCTCAATACTGAGCCTGAAATCCATTGAAACATGGGCAGGAATATCACCAAACGGCTGGCTATCTCTTCAAACACATGCAGATTTGCATTTACATAAAATATATTCTTCTTATGACGAGGCTTTAAAAAAAATTCTGTTTTTGTTTGAAGTGTCTTTTTGTGGAAACGATGGGACAAGTCCAAGAGACTGTCATTTATGCACGCTCTCATTTTCATGAACAATAAATTGTAATTTACAGTTACAAACATATATTAAGCCATTTAATTATATTCATTCTTCTACTGGCATAGAAGAAAATATTCTATGGTCACATCCTAACACATGTTAGGACCAGAAAAGCCTACCATTGTGAATTCAGAATGTGGGAAGGAACCAAACCAAGCATTAGAGGCCCAAGCAGGCATGGAAAAGCTCCATATGGACATTAAACTGAGCATTAAACGGAGAGGTACATGGAATTGGAACTGCAACAGACATTCAATGTTCATTCAATACCCAATGTATTAGTTGATACCCAACATTGTCAATGATTGTACATCTGCTAGTGCAGATCAGAGTTCAGGCAAAGCATTTTCATTTCCCAAGCCATGGTTTATAAAAATCATGGTTTCAAAACCTAAATAACTGGTTATATGACAGCCAATGTAGGAGTCCAAAGCAAGTTCATCTATTTATGATGGAGTTGGAAGTAATGGAAAACGTTTCCGATGGAATTAAGTAACCCGCAATTTTTAGTAGGATTGGGTCTTATTAATACCTCTGTGCCTTCCTATTCTGATGACTTTTATTGTGTCCAGTCCTCTGCATTTAAGGGTAAAAGAGGGAATACATAAGGAATCCAGGAAAACACAGCACAGTCCTGGACTGCAGTGCTAAGCAACAATGTTGTTAAAATGTATACAGGGCACGTGCTGTTGGTCAAATGCAACTTGCTTATCAACTCCTGCACTTGTGTTTAGGTTGAGATGCTTCAGAGAAAACAGCTATTTTAAGGGTCCAGTTGAGCTGCTTCTGAATTCCCTTTGAAATTTTTCAGCAGAGAGGTGCTTATGGCACAAACAAAATCCAATTGGCACAACCCTACAACTTACTTCAGCCTGAGATGAAGTTAATAGACTGTGTTGTAGCAGTGGCAGGTGGCAGGTTAATATTACCATAGATCTCCAGACCTCTACCAACCATCATAGATCTTCAGACCTCCACCACCACCAAGTGTTAAATAGAACCCACTAGGCTGCAAGGTATCTGTTTTTTTGGGGCGAAGATTTGCAGCAATGCTCTTAATAGAAGAAAGTCAATGGAATTCTCACCCGTCAAAGAAATGGAAGTCCTCATGGCAATAGGAGCACGCAATCGTCGGCTGTATGTGTTATGCATGAACAAAGATCACCAGCACATCCCATGTTCTCATACAAATCAGATTTATTAGGACAGATTCAGCGACACAAACTCCTCCTTAATCAACGCCTAACTACAGCAATACTCTGCTGCCTTGAAAGTGATTTCAGCATTTATAATAGAATGTGATAGAAATAAAGAAGTAGTATAAAATATTTAATTCATCCATCTCCCTTTAGAAGCGACCTATTTACAAAGCACCATATTCTGGCAGGTTACTCGTCTGCCTTGCCCGCTGCGTTCCATATCCATATTGGATTCGGCAGTATTTGATAGCTAACATCTTGTTGTAGCTAACTTCAACAATATAATCACCTTATAGTCGCATATGTCTGTACTTAGAGGTAAACAAGGGCACCAAGCATAGAAAGCATCACATCAGAAAGACCATGGGAAGACTGGAACATGACACAAGACACCAACATAACCAACAATAGCACAATTTTATTAAGGGAAAAAATGTGTACATGTTATCGGAGACCTCAGAAGGTGCCTAGACTGTCCCTATCAGGGCACCCATATAGTGGTCAAAGGGCATGATGAATAATGATGAATCAAGGTGGTGCAAAGATGGCGTCAACATGCTGTGCTTGAGTGTTCGTCAAATGAATGGCGAATCTATGCATACCTGCTTTGCACAATCAATCCCGTTCAATACTTTGGATGGAAACCCTGGTCCCTATCTAAAACAATGGTAATCGAAAAGGGATTTGCTAACATGTTGGTTTCCTGTTTAATTAAGCTTTCTTTGAGCAGGATCGATTGACCCCTTGATGATTAGTAACCTTGTCCTGGGCGAGCTGGGAAGGGGGAACAGCAATGTATTACTGGCTACAAATTATTTCTCCTGGTTTTTTAAAAGTTTTCACGACAACACATAGAAGACTAGATAGATGTGCTGATGTTTACGTCTTAGTTATAATGATTTGTTATTAATGTATCCGGGTTTTTGTGTGAACATTACCAGTTTTACCTGTTATTCGGTACGATAAGAATAAACACGGTTGGTGTACCCACTAAACACGGTTGGGTGTTTTTCAATATGTTGGGTGTTTTTTATATACATGTATATAGAGTATGTATAATGTATATCAATAAAAATATATAACTATGCAGTATCCACTTACTGGCCCATTGAAACCCAGCAGTGCCCTGTAGAAACAATATATTCCCATCGCCGGGAAATTTGAGCAACTCAACTTTACAGCTCCCATCATTGTATCACCAGTAACTTAGCAGCATTCTTTTAAAATTTATTAACAATGCAAAAGTGCAGAGAATGTAAACTTACAGACTTGCCCTGCAAGATTTAAATACTAATTAAAATTTTTATTTTTATTATTGTTAAGGCCCTATCGGCATTATTTCCAACCTGACTAACAATATTCAGATCGTTAAACAGACAACGTAAATCAGATCTACATATTTTGTGGAGTCAGAACTATTTTATATACATTAGAGGTCACTTGACACATTATTTGAGATATATATAAGAAGGCGTGAATAGATGAATGTTAAAACTGTCTCAGATCATATTTAAATGCCGGCTGCGGTAGTCAGGCATATAGAGAGGTGAACAACCTGTGTGATTACAGAATTCACCCCGGGATTCCAAGCTCCCTCTACTTCTGGCTGTTTTGCATGATGCATGCAGTAATAATCACTAGTTCTGCAGAGAGCTACTCAGATTATTCTGCTAGAATAAGATATCAAAAAGACAAGGCACACAGAGGATAGCTAACACTCACGGCAAAATATATTTAACATTTCTTTTCACCCAGAGAAAAAAAAAAACTAAAACAATGAACATTTTAAATAACTTTTAAAAATATATATTGTGCGTTTCCATTCACTCTACAAAGCCCAGTAATAAATTTTATTCCTACAAAGGTAAAATGTAGCTAAATAATTACAGAGGTTTAAGAAATGTCCATTGAGTCCATCACATGTATAAATAAGTGAAAAAAAATCCCCCAAAATGTATACATCATAACCCAATGTGTACCAACATGGGAAGAAATCCCTTATAATCCCTTAATCAGATTTCCCTGGTAAACAAGCGCTCGTGTATTTACTTATAAATATTAATAGCCAGATAGATTATGTGCATTTAGGAAAACATCCTTTTTTTTATAACCAAGTGAGCTGGCTATTTCCCGAGATGGTATAGTCCACATTTTTACAGCTCTTAAGTTGGCCATACACACCTTTAGATCTCTCTGTCAGATATTGTTTAGATCTACCAACAACTATGTAGTGCCGGGTCCTCTGCGATTGAACACAGGTAGACTTGATGGTTAAGAAAGTCCCTTATATTACATGGTTTTGGTAAAACAAAATGAGATCTAAAGGAAATCTGACAGAGAATCTAAAGGTGTATGGGGACCCTTACGGTGAAAAAGGCTTTCCATAAAGAGGATAAATCTCCATTTTTTCCCAGACACAATGACCCCTTCTTATATGTCAAGACCATAGCATGTTTTACACCATGAACGGACCATTTATGTTTAGTTCATGCACAATAAAATTCAACCAATGTTTTTGGGGGGAAATTACACATAGCACTGCCCCTACGCCCAAGTGGATATGTAAACAGCATGTTCCAGGGCAGAAGTGCAGTGCTGAAAGCTTGAGTGCAAACTTTTATGACTACAGGCCCCCGACCCGCATACTTCAATTTGTTGGACGATCAAAAAAATCTAAAATCGATTAAATATTGGTTTCTCCATGTGGGGTCTATTTTATTTTTCTTCAATCAACCTCCAATTCTCTTAAATAAATTGATTGTTTTAAGTCGATCAAATAAGAAAATCTGAACCTCCCAAATAAATATGCAAACCAAAAATTCCAGGGGAAGGAGGAGCAGTGCTGACAACTTGGAGTGTGTGTCTCTGGGCTATCAGCACTGCCCCTCCTTCCAAGTGAATAAATAAACAAAATGTTCCAAGTTTGAAGTGTGAATATCTGTGAGTTATGCTAGCCATACACATGCCGATAAGCGGCTGATTTTTAACCTGACCGATGGGCGTGCGCGCTCGGGCCATCGGTCAGGTTAAAAATCGGCCGCTAATCAGCATGTGCCCACATGGGACAGATCCCTGTCGCCCCACTGCTCGGCCGGCCAAAGAAAGGACATGTCCGTATTCTCTGGCCAATGCAAGCCGATGCCATAAGCTTCAATGAAGACCGGCGTCTTCATTGAAGCTTATGACCGGCAAACAAAGGGTGCCAGCCGACTGAAGGGGTCTGTCTGACCTACTCGGTATGTGTATGGCAGCCTTTAGTCTCTGGGCTCAGCTCTGCCTCTTCTCTTGAGTGAATACCAGTATACTGAATGTTTGAGCCCTGCACACTTTGCTTGGACATGCTGTATATTCACTTTATAATAAGCACAGACGTTTTCTCCCCAATTTTTTTTTGTGGGGGGGGGGTATGTATAGTAAAAAAACGTACAATACGGTGTGTATACAAACGCTTACACAACATGATCACACCCAAATGGCCATTTGAATCATTACTCATAAATAAAGTCAATCACTTAACAGTTTAGTTGTCCTTCTCACCACAGCTTCATAACTTGCTTTCATGCCCTTGTGAACAATGCCCAGAACTGGGCCATCATTAACAGGATACATAGTGATTGGAAGGTTTAGAAAGGTCCTTATATTAGATCGTGTTTGTAGAACAAAAGTTGATTGTATAGAAATGGTGTATGGGGGGCTTAATGCTATGTACAGGAGGATATTTGTTTATTTTTATATCTTCCTCTTTTAAAGCCTTCCACACACCATTAGATCACTCCATACAATTTCCATTAGATCTACCAACAACTATGTAGTGCCGGTCCTCCCTGATAGAATACATAGTGATTGGACGGTTTAGAAAGTTCCTCAAATTACATGGTTTTAGTAGAAGAAAAGTTGATTGCACAGAAATTGTATGGTAAGATTGTAAGGTGTATGGGGGGCTTTAGTCTAATAATTTTTTTAATACAAAAACATTCATGTTGCTTTAATAAAAATGCTGCTCCGCATTGTGTATTATTAAGTCTATGATCCACACGAACTCCCAGATCTTTCTCCATTATTGACTCCCCCAGAGTATATTATCAGCAGTACTTTAGCCGGCAGTCAATATAAATCCATCAATCTTCAGCTCCAGCAGCACCACAGAAATTATTAAAATCTAGTTACCTCACAATGCTGCATTCTTCTCAAACATAAGAAAACAGACATCAACACATGAATGGTTAACTTTCAAATTTCGAAGAGAATCTATAATCCATTCAACCTCAGAGTCCAATCTCCTGATTACAAGCTGACCTAGTTGTTGACTCTTGCTTTCGTGTAAAAATGTCTCATCTCACAAACAAATCTACTTAAAACAGCCAGGAAAGAGGAGTAGAGATGGGGGAATGTATTGATAGGATAGAATCAGAATTATTCTAGCCAATGGATCTCAGGGAAAGAGGAAAAAATAGCAGGTCAAGTGTCGCGTTGGGATTTTACTTTCTTTGAGACACATCGCAACGGCAGAGGAAGTCTTTTACACTTAACACCTATCTAATGCTGGCCATATACGGGTCAGTCAGTGGTGATGTCACCATGCTGCACTCGATCATGGGTCAATCGAGCAAGAATCAATGAGCACAGTGATTTCCGTTTGATGGGACCCTACTCAGACATAGGAGCAGACAAAGGCTGGCCTTCCCCTGGCACACAGCCTTTGCAGTGTACGCAATGAGGCTCCACCCCCTTTCCCCTGCCAGGAGTCAATCATAGGCTGTGTGTGTGGGGGGCTTCCTTTGTAGCCATATGTGTCTCTGTGCTGCTTGTCAGATCAACCAGGATTTACAGACAAGCTTATTTCAGGTTCAATCAGCCTTTTTCGAGCGGGATTGACAAACAGCAATAGATTTTTTTTTTCAATAGATTCGAGCACAATTGAGTCTAGCTTAACAGTTAATCTATGACATACCTAGGCTATGAAATCCCGGACAAGTGAATGTTAATGACCCACAAAAGAATCATTCTGGGCTCTTGGCACTGCTCCTCCTTCCAAGTGGGTATGTAAATATCCTGTCATTTTCCACCCCAAATCCCACCTTGCCCAATACAGTACTCAAAAACTGATTATTATTATTATTTTGTTATTACCTTTGGCTACCTTCAACGACCACCAATACATACCCCAACAACAGTATGCCCCGTCAAACAATGTAGCTACTCATTACAAAAATAAACGGCAAATAAAAGTTTCCAAATGTAAGAGCTGTAGTTAAGTGCGATACTGAAAGAGAAGTCCTCAATCTAAGTGCACATAATTTACATTAACAGTCATAGACTTTCCCTTTAAGGCTGGGGATTTCAAGGAAAATGGCATCTCTTGGGTACAAAAACACCACTAATGTTTTATATTAGTCCACACTTCACACCCACTGATAAGATGTTGCTTTTAGTGGAGAGATAATTTGTGCTTTTTGAAAAAGAAAAAAAAAAGGAAGTGGCAAGCCTTAAAGCATTACCAAGATAGAATTATAGGAGCTGCCTGGGATCACTTCAGAACTGTGATTCTCTTTTTTTTTTATGGCCAGTTGGTCCTCTTTGCATTGTAAAGATGAATTGTAGGTACATGTTATCAGGAGACTTGAAGCGAGGTGGTTATTGCCTCCAGCGGTTTCAAACACCAAAGCGTTATATGTTCCTTTAGCTTCCTTCGCTTCACTTCTGGCCATGTTGAATACTAGACCTGGGGTTGGAAACCTTTTCCAACAAAGGAGCTGTCCAGTGAGGGGTTGGAGGGCTGTTTGGGATAAGAAAGCTACAAACTGCTGATTATCTTGGCTGCATTCTCTTTCTTTTCACCCTGTGGGTGGCGAGGGAGTAGTGATGAGCAGCATAGGCAATATTCGAGTTTGCGATATTTCGCGAATAATTCTACTAATATTGGATTCTATATTTGTGAGTATTCGCAATTATAATTGCCTCGTAATTAACTTTAAAATGAATGGCCACATGTGCTATTTATTTTCACATTGCGAATATATATTCACAATCCATGCCTATAAGCATCCCAATGCGAATATTCTAAATTGCGAATATCCGCCGCCATATTCGCGAATTCTTGAATAGCCGATATTCGAATATTCAAGCTCAACACTACGAGGGAGGAGAGCAAGGAGCAGCAGCCTATGATCTTGGCTAGTCTATCTCCCTTCAAGCCATTGTGCACAGGTTTGAGTGTGAAAGGAGGCTTGTGAAGGGAGCCACAACAAAAAGACTGAAGAGCCGTGGATTGGACCCTACATCGCGATTGGACAATAACATAGGGATCAGGAGAAGACTGATCAGAACATGCACCAGACTCATCTGGAAATGTCAAAATCTAAAAATGCTTTAATTATAATAAAGAACCAAAATAATCACAAATAGCTCTTCAAAAAGCATCAACTCTTAAAATTCTAAAATGCCCTCATATATACAGAGCAGGTATATTCAAAATGTTTTGGGAGTCAAGAACTACCCCCTCTTTATTAGGGCTTTTTTGATAGTCTTGTATGTATTTTGGCAGGTTCATCAGGTATCGAAAGCTGCATTCAGAATTTTTCAAAATGACATGCATAGTTTTTATTTTTTTTATGTTTTAGAAGACAGTGGATCATAGACAGTAAAAATATCCATTCCTCTGCTAGCATACTGTGGAGAAGAACCCTGACCTTTGTAGGAGCAGAGCTCTCTGATAACATCAGACACACCAACACTTCACCTTCTTGTATCTTAGATTTAGCTTTCTATGGCACCTTGTTAAGTCTACTCTTATTGGATAGTGAATCTGCCTTATTACTTAAGAAGGAAGATGACCCATAAATAAAGGACTTGAAGCTACTGATGAGCAGAAATAGGTACAGCATGCATACATAAGGTTATTGCTCCAAAAAAAGGAATACATGAAGATATGATTCTACAGTATGATCTATTAAAAAAACGCACTAGTGTGTTAAATATTACATTTTAGGCCCAATCAACTTTTCTTCTACCAAAACCATGTAATAAGAGGACCTGTCTAAACCTTCCAATCACTATGTATGCTATCAGGGAGGACCCGGCACTAGATAAGTGTTGGTAGATCTAAAGAAAACTAGATGGAGTGAACTAAAGGTGTATGGGGGGCTTTAGAAATTAAAGATTTTGGAGTACAATCACAATAAATAAAAAACTTCCTTAAGTAATCGAAATGATCTTTTTTGTTAAATGGAAATCTGACTCCCATCATTATAATAATATTCATGTCATGCTTGTATTTTGTGCCTCTTCTGTAGAACAATATAACACAATGGCAAATAATTTTTTAAATGGGTCTTCATCCACGTAGAAAACACTTAAAGTAAAAGTTCTAAGGTGTTCACGTCTATAGCTACAATGCCTGGCGGGACCTCTGTGTCAAAAATCTCTGACCTTGAATAAAAATAGTTAAGGATATTAGACCTTATCAGAGAAGCACTAGAACACAAGTGGTGCTTGAACCGCGTGTATTAAAGCTGGAGCACAGATGAGAGAAGGCTGGCCTGGGCACAAGGTTTTGCAGAGAATAATGCACTTTCCTGAAATAAAGGTTTTATCGATTTAGATTTGAAATGACGCATTTTGAAAGTGATGCTCTGGTAATAGAAAATGCAAGAGGCAGCAATTCCCTTAGGAATGAATTAAAAAAGGGCTTAGCATCAAATGTACTATGCACAGAAGAGCTGTAGAAGTCATCCCCTTGAAATGGAAAAGGTTGGTTTGTTTTGATCTGGTGTAATACCATAGAACAAGTGTGTTAGAAAAGGGCGAAACACAACAAGCTTATCTGAAATTACATTGGTTAACCTCACATATACCAACGCAAGGTAATGAAGCTGTTATGTTCCATAGCTGATCCCCACTGTTGACTTTTACCTTCTATAGGCTCATTTACTGCTCCAGTCACTCCAACTAAATCATAATTTTTTTATTCATTCAACACACAACACACATTCAACAGGTATTGCAATAGGTTGTTCAAATTAGGGAAGCAAGGAATGAATTCATGCCATGTGACAATACAGATACACAATTGAGAGACGTGGACAGAGCTCCCAGGAGAACACATGGCCAACCAATGTCCTTCCAAGCAGGAATACCAGGTATTTAGAGATTTATATTTTTAAAAAAATTAATATTTTTATAATATGCAGATTAAAAATATTTTGGAAAGTACTTAAAAGTGGTAGTATATGCAAAATCTAAAATATATATATGTCAAATGAAAGTTTGACTTATCTCTGAGCTGGTATGATGGTATAGCGCTCCACAAGCCTAAAAATTTACCTGCTGTTCCCTGTAATCAGAGAGATTCTTTATCTGCCAGAGTTCTGGGGGTTCACACAGGGTGCAATATCACAAGTGGCCACTGGGAACGTTTATAATGTTTTTTTAAGGGAAAATATGTCTCATTTGTTTTAATGAAGTACTGACACTAGAGATTTACCCGTCTATCTCTGCAGTGAGTTCCGGACTGGTCCACGGGCACAAGCCTTGGAGAGAGGAGGGTCTGGAAGGGATCCTTTTACATTACTCCTCACAGGTACGTTTTTTTGGGTGTTTTTATGCATGCCTCCCTATCATCAGCACTTCTAGTGCCATTCATAAAATTATCAATTTCTGGTGGTAGGTCTGCTTTCTTATTAAGGCTAAAATTCCACTACATTTTTTAGAAAAATTAGCAAAATCAGTGATTCTTGGTATGGGTGCGTACCTGCAATGTGTGTTCTGAAAAGTGAATTGGGCATGTATCAAAGGTACAGCCACTAGTAATGAGCAGCATTGCAGCTCATTACTAGTGGCTCATTACTTGAATATTGCAGCATAGGCAATATTCAAATTCACAATATTTCGCGAATAATTCTACTAATCTACGTTTCGATATTTGCAAATAATTGCAATTCGTGTGTACGGGCATGAAATACGTAAATATATCAGGCATATGGTATTTATTTTTGCATTGCGAATATAAAATTGCAATGCATGGCCATAAGCCCTATTATCGTGAATATTGGACACCCACCGTTATATTCACAAATTTTGCAAATTCTCTAATAGAATAAATAGAATTTGAATATTCGAGCTCAAGACTAGCAGCCACCACGATTTTGCAAAATGTTTCTGCAAAACATAGTGAAGTTTTGGCCTAAGGGAGCATTCAAATGGGTGTTTTCCAGACTGCTGGAAAGTGCTGGGCCATTTCTGCAGCTTAGAGGACATTTAGAAATTTCTCCATGTTATGACTATAAGCCGTACGTCCAAAAAGGGTCTAAACACGGAATTTCCATGTGAATGCTCCCATATACAATGTGGTTCTAGTAGAGTACTAGAAGCGTTATCCAAGCAGCGGTCTCTCTGGTGAGTAGACTCTCTTACCGCTTTATAAATGAACTCTTATCCAGTGTCAATGGTGGCTTATTGCTAACCCCGGTAGAGATTTCCGCATCAATATCAATCTGTGTCTAGTTTTCTGCTGACAGTCTGTTTTAGGCCGTGCAAATTGAAATGTAATTCAGCACATCCTGGCCACTTCCAAAATATTTGGAGACATTTCTCATTTCCGCCTGCTTTTGAGATTTAATCTCCAAGGTACCAGGATATCATTTTCCTCTGTTGTTTTGTTTTTCCATACAGTATTGAACTGTTGATATGATGGATCCTTACACAGATGCAATTATTCCTTACACCAAGGATTTGGGCTTTCATATTTCTGTGCCACTGCAAACTTAGATAAATACTTATTGTGTATTTTCAGCTTCAACTTATCAGAAAGGAAAACAGAGAGGTCGGCAAACATAATAACGGCTAAAAGCATCGAGTGGCTGCTCAAGTATACATTTTTTATGGCTTTGTAGTATCATTCACAAAATAGAAAAAAGTGTCTTTAATTGAAAAAAAAATAAAATAAAAAATAAAAATATATATAATACTTCTTGGATGTGTTAAACCGCACCTTTAGGGTCCATTTACACTGTTCAAAGAATGACTCGTAAAGCTCCCTAGTGTTATGGGCTTTTCGCACTATTTTTTATGGCATAAAAAGCTGTTTCCCGGGCAATCGCCGCAGGCTCACGGAAGACGGCAGTTGCACCCGATCCTGGCACGATCATGATCAAACTGCACCCGTACTGGCTTCAGGCGTTATGCTAAGATTGCTAAGGTTAATGCAACCGACCAGCGGACATGACAATAGGCATCTGCAGGTAGTTTTTTCAGGCTTTCACCCGATAGACCAAAAAGGTCAAAAGGTTGTTTTCGAGCGCAAGTGCAAGGTTGTTTGTAGGCGCCCACGACAGGTAGTTTCTCCGGCTGCTGGAGCGTCTGCTTTTTTCCCAGGCTGCAAAAAAAAATATTGCCCTATTATAAGTTAATCCCAATTACCCATGCCACTCCTTCTCCTCTGATAACGTGCTGCTGTGGTTCTAGCAACTCTTCTTCAGTTGGCCGCAGAACAACTCAGGAAAGGAGATGTCACTTCCTTAATGATGCTTCATTCCTAAATCTCAGGAGATATGTTTTCAGCATTGAAAACAACTGTAGTGTGCCATCTAGTGGCCATTGGCAGTATTGCAGTTACACTAATACAGGAAAAACAGGCAAATATGCCAACACTAATATTGGAAACTGCCAATGTTTTTTTTTTAGATTGTGGAGCACTTCTCCTCCATTGTGATGCCTGCGCGAAAGAGTTTAAAAGTTTTTATTTATTAAGCATAGGACTACCTAAATGGCTTTATTTAGTTATCATTTTGGCCTTGTGGTCATTAAACTGGGGAATAACTAATACTATTGCTACATAAAAAAAGCGATTTACTGAAGTTCACATTTTTATTTTCAATAAGTAAAAATAATAGTCAATATACAATTTCCATCCAGCACATATAGCTGTTGGTTCCTTTTAAAAGATCAAATAGTATGCAGAAGCAACACATAGTTTCCAAGGTTTAATTGTTCTATGTCCCGCTGAGGAACATTGAACCCTCTATTTATCATGTCAAATACCAAGATGAAAAGTAAATAAAAATGATAAATTGACTTTGAGGAGTTTTCTTGTTGCATTTTGCAGACAGGAAGAACAGGGAAATTTGCATTCCATTATCTTGCTTGCACACTAATGGCACACAGACCATAAAAAAAACCTGAGGGGATTTTCCACCTTCTCTACTCAATCCAAAATAACACTTAAATCATTTTAGCTCAAACCACAGCACTTCACTACATACAATGTCAGCAACTGTTAAAAAGAATGACATCAGTGGCAATACACAATGGTCCTTTTAGCATTCTTCTCAGAGAACCCCAATAAAGCATTCCTGCCCAGAAGCAAAGTTCTCCTAAAATGATATTTCATAAAAAAGACAACAATGTCAGCTCAGTAGGGGCAGCAAATGGAATCGCCAGCGATCATACCCTTTGACACTTTACATTAACAAATCTTGAAATAGATATGGTTTAGTTGTTTAGAGTAACAGACATAGGAAGCCGGATAAAAATGAAAACCCCTCCAGGGGACGCTTGTAACTGTAACATTGCCAACAGCTCTGCCTGCAGCCAGTAAGTGGTCCATCCATATTTCAAGACAGCTTACGGTGCTTTGCATTACTCAACATGCATCCTCAAGATGGAAATCATTCATACAAACTAGCAAAATTATGTTTACATTGGATATTTTCCAATATTATTATTTCCAAAGACAAATATACAAAATTGAAGGTCTCTCGATCCCTACCACCAAATGACCGGCATCCCAAAATAATAGCGCAAAATACTAACTCAGGGTGAGGTGTAAGTCACCTCAGACTAAGATAACTTTCCTCTGTTGGTACAGAGGCTGGGGGACTTTAACGGTCAAATGGGTGGAGGCAATATATGCAATATACAGGTATGTAACAGTATTACAAAAATTTTATCAAAACAAACAAAAAGACAACAGTAGGCTGTGTACAGAAATAAACACAACAGCATCAATAGAGTAC
>CM070038.1:86299121-86316614 GCA_036250615.1 Ptychadena robeensis
GAAAGTTATCTTAGTCTGAGGTGACTTACACCTCACCCTGAGTTAGTATTTTGCGCTATTTCCAAAGACAATCAAAACCAGAAAACCATTTGCATCGACATTGAACAATTTTCCTGCCTTAAGGCATGGTCAAATGAGAGCTGAAAATGACAAAAGCCCGTGCGGATTACTACCATATCATCTGGTCTCATCTGCGCACATGATAATTTTAAGGCTATTGTCTGGGATTGCACATTTCAGTTATGAGGTTTACACAATACAGTCACCGCTGCTGCAGCCCTGGATGAGAATGTCACTTTAAATGATTATAAGGGAAGAGGGAGCCCTACGAATGTGTGCCAAGTAAACAAAAGATTTGTTATTCTTCCGCTGAGTACTTGAAAGCAAAAGAACCAACAAAAAGCTGAAATATTCAACTACTACAACATCAATACAAAAGGATTGCAACACATAATTTGCAGAGATGCTTTCCTGCTGGAAATGTACCTAAGCCAGTTTGTCATGACCACAGAGCGCTGCAAATTTACTAAATGCTTAATGGCACGTGAAAAATTTAGTGGCGTGTGGTTTAAGATTAACCCCTGTGATGGCTCATTTGCTGTACATGAACATCATGGGTTCAATGAGCCAACTGTCATCATGGTGATCATTTTGCAAGACTAAGTCGTTCACAGTCTCCTCAGTAAATGTCTACTCCATACTATTTAAAAAAATTTAAATATATCTCTATCCTCAAAATTTGTTTTAGCTATTGTAAGACAAGTGAAGAACCTCAGTCAAGAAGAGTTAGCCTCTCAATGGCCTGATCTTTGAGTAACATTGGCAAATATCTGGTTGTTATTGATTAACAGTTAAGGACAGACCCTAATCGGACCACCCCTTCCTATAACAGGGAATTATCCTTTATTTTGGTAAGGGTGTATCTTGCATTTTGTTGGGTAATCAGGAAAAAAGTTTAGAAGATTTCCTAACAGACATAAAATCTACTTCTATACTCTCTAATCTAGCATCTTGATTTGGATGGTCAGGGTCGTGAATTATATTCCCTTCAATAAAGGTTTCTTTCTGTATTTGCATCAATCCAAAATGAGTGATGAGTAGCATAGGCAATATTCATATTCGCAAAATATAAAAAAAAAATTCCCTAATATTTGCAACAAATTCGTAAATTCGAGAATTGGGGATCCTTCATTGCAAAAAAGTACAACACCACTGAATCTCAAATATTCAAAAATATCTTCACTAATTCTCAAAGCGCCAATTTTCTAAATAAAGTTGCTACACTGCTCCTGTTAATTATCTATAGCTGGCTTCTTCAACTGCATACTACCCTTTTGTTGGCAACTTTTAGTTCCAAAGAGAACATAGGATAGAGCTAAAAGCATGATAGTTCTGAACAAACAGGGAGATGAAAACTATGGCAAATACAGAAAAGCGGCTCCACCATCTGCATGATGCAAGGTTAAAATACATCTATGGGTGGTGACGTGGGGTCAAAACACGCCTTGTGCCTCTTGATTGGACAATAAAAGAGCAGTAACCCGAGAGGTGAGGTGTTAAGCGTGCAGCAGAGCCCGACTGCGTTCTAATTCTGACCCCCTCTTTACTGCACATAATGGCAGCTATAGAAGAAGATATCTATGGTAATGTCATATTCCAATATATTGTATAAATACCATAACTGTAAAGTTTATACTTCCTGCCTAGACTTAAACGCATTCCATATTAGGTTAAATTAGGGTAGGCATAAGCCAGAGCTAAATAGTACAGGTATTCTATTGAATATCTCTTAAGAGTAGCTTGGAGTGGCTATGATTTTTAATCAAGTTACAACTACTAGACGACTACTAGATCTACCATCATGCTGATAAATGAAAACCTTGACAATCATACAGATATATTTTCCTTTTTTTCTTTTGTAAAGTACTGTATGATGCTACCTGTGATGAACACAATACATAGAAAGGAAACCACACCAGACAAGCACACGAACCTGACCCCAAATATGAGAAGCAGTATGCATATATCCATATTTTCCTACCTACGGTCGCCTTGTGAAGTCTACTCATCTCTGCCATGACTCAAGAATGAACCTTTAGCTCTCTTAAGAACAGATGTGGGATTGGAAAGCCTTGAGATTGGTCAGCGACTTAAGAATTAAAGTACAACAGAGAGAGAGAGAGAAGAAAAAGATTTGCAGTGGATGGATCAAGTTCATTTACACACTGTCAGTTCTTAGTTCTGAACATATTTCTCAATCAACTGTCTTCTAGATTCACTGTTCCCAATCCTGAAAACTGTTTCTTTAAATATTCAATAGTGTAATAGTAAATAGTAAAAGATCAATAACAATTGTAATGCAATTCCTGATCATCATAGCAGCTCTTCTTTAGTTATGTATTTTATTCCTTCTTACCAATCTGACCGATTTTCAAGTCTGGTGGAGCTACGATGCTTCCTCCGATCCATAAAACCTCCTCCGCCAGCCAAGAGAGCCCTGACCTTTTCTGCTGTAATAGTGGTTTGCAGTTCTCCATGCTTTTAGCTGTAAATAGTTAAAAGTGAACCCAGGAAAACATTTTCTGGCTACTTTACAAACGCGGAATAGCAAAAAGCTCCACGGAGGTTGATAGCCAAAGTATCTTGAAGACGCCAATGAAAAATCCACACACAAAACTATGGAAAGACGCTGATGGCTTAAGGAACAGTCAAATAACCAAGAAATGTATATTCTAACAAGATACATTTATATGAATATTTGGACATATTATTCCAACCATTGTGAAAGGAGACAGTAAAAGTCCAGTTGGTAAACATTGAGTAAAAAATAGTATCGGATAAATGCTCAGCATCTTCTTTTTGTAAGTTCCCAGAGTCAGCTGCAGTCTTCAGGCAGCCAAAAATCTTAAAAATATTTAATTTAATAAAATTCTAATCTGATTACAAATATCCCTTATAAGTTTCCTCACTAGTCCAGAGACATGGCTCCTTTCTGGTGTGTTGTGGAGGGCCCAGATAATAGCTGCAATCAGTACAGAGCATGAAACCCCCACTTGCTAAAACCTCCCAGACCAACGTACAGCAGCACAAGTGGATTTCTAAATCTGTCACGTGTAATAATCCCCAGACCAGGTCTCCGCTCTATCTAGCCAGAGGATTACCATCCTACGAAAGGCATTGAAAGAAAAATAGATTAGTTTCACGCTGTAGGCTCTTTCCCAAAGGTAGGACCTACAAGAACGAACGAGTTGCCACAAGAACTTAACTATTTATGGTAAGCTTGTAATATACTCTGGAGAGAAGTGAGGGATGCTCAAGATATTCCAAATGGAAACCTAATTAATGAGGTTCTCAGGAGAGTCGGAATGTTCCTTGCACACTCTGAAGCCTCTAGCCTGTGATATAGAAGTGTTTATTGAAGATTTGAAGGACTTCATTTGGAACTGAAAGCTAAAATTCATAAAGCAAAAATTTAAAACTGATATTTGAGAACTACTACCCTGCATCCTCCTACTCTATTTGTTATCTGGTAATCTTGGAACCACTAATGTTATTGTTGGGTAGAGATGGTTGAATTTTTCAACTAGCTTATCTCATGAGTGGATTGCAAAGCCTCTGAACATGGCATCATCGCCATAATTGCTGGGGATGTAGCACATGTAGTTGCAAAAAATTAAGCTCAGAGTCAAAGTCGAAATTTTGACTTGACTTTGAACTTTTTTATGCCAAAACTATTTGTGTTACAGACATACTTTTTGTTTTGTAGTATACCCCCAACCCTTCACTATATCGCCAGCAAGTGTGTTAAGGGGCTTTGCTGGCACACTTTAAAAAATGTGTGAACACAAACAACGAATACACAACACAGCACCAATATTTACACTTGCAAGTCTACCAATCAAGGACTGGTGCACTGAAGCCATGGAAGTCGTTAAGAAAACTAGGCTATATTTATCGGCACATATTTCCCCTATGAAATGATCTACTTAAAGGGAATTTGTTGTCAAGTTGTCAAGTTATCCTCAATGAGGCCCCCCTGCCTGGGCTGAATGTTTAAAAGGCACTTACCCATGATGCTTTCATCCACATATTCTACTGTGCAGAATACCTGAAACTAGAGATGGTCAATTTTTTTGGACCAGCTGTTTTGAGAGTTAATTGCAATGCCCCGAAACATGGTATCATCGCCACAATTGCTGGAGATGTAGGAAAATTTTGTGGGAACATTGCAAAAAAGTATTTTGCTTTCTGTACAAATTAAGTTTAAAGTTTAGTTGAAATTTCTATTAAAAATTTTCGATTCAAAAAAATTTCAATTGACTTTGCAAAAACGACATGTGCTAGAGTAATACTTTCTTTTTTTCCCTCTGCAACTCCAGACATTTTGGTGATGATACCTAGTCGGAGCGAACATTGTATGTTCTCTTTTCTTCTTGCTGGCAAACAGTCCGGGTGTTCAACCCACCCCCTTCGCTGGCGAGAAGAAGTCTATAATTCTCATTGAGTTGTATGTTGGTTAATGACCGGAATTGATACTATTAAGGTTTGCACACACCAAAGTACTAAACAAGTTACCTAAAAAATATGAGCAGTTATTAGCTAAAATGGGGGTAAATATAGACTATTGATATACTATGTGCAATATTTAGAGGCCAAAAAAATGAATGAATCTTCAATCTTTACCATTTTCTTGTAAAATAAAGTTAATGAAAAGCATCACACTTTCCCTAGATTGTTCGAAATACTGCATTTCAGTATATTACATTCCTTAAGTGTCTTTAGATGAAGGAGTAATGAGTATAATGAATGAAGCCTTGAACTGTGCAAGGGACATCACTTATGTCCATTGCAATCTTTCAGACGCCGAGGGATTTGATAAGTGGCAGCGCTGAACGCACTTAAATAGAGGTTAACGTGGGAAAATCCCTCTTGCTACTATTCCTGAAAAACACTGAGCATATGTGCTTACAGAATAAGCCTATTAAATGATGTTCCTATTTTTATGTCCTTTTGTCCTTAGATAAACCACTGTGTGGAAGATTTCAGTCAAAACACAAAGAGGGGAGTTTCCAGTAGAATGTGCACTAGCGCTCGGTTGTAAGACAAATGGGCAATGCACATGGGGGAACAATAAGAGCAATATGGTAAATCCTGATATTTAATTATGGCCATTTAGCAGTCTATAATCCATTTATGTATGTATGTGTTTAAATTAAACTCTCCCCCTAAGCAGAATGGTCAACTTGCTCCAGTTCCAACATCTTGGTGACTATGTAGAGCTAATGAATGGTTATTTAGATTGTCCTTGATTTATGGTGATGAATATTTTGACAAAAAGTTGGCAATTCAAGAACTTTGCAAGTACTGGGAAACCCACAAACACATCTTGCAGTGTCCACCTCCCTTTTCTCTGCATTCATTCAACATGAGCTGGACAATCATTTATATAAGTTAAGCTGGGCATAGACGTTTAGATTTTGCCCCGATCAATCTTCCGCGAAATCAGGTGCATCCAAAGTAACTGGCGGCACACATAGTGTGCCCAGCCGATCCACCGCACAACCGGCCGATCTGCCAGGAGTCAATCTGCAGGGAGATGGGCAGTATTTTGAAACGCCCAGCTTTAGACCTTACCTAATCATGGTGCCTGTCCATATAATATAATACTATCAAGACTCCAGAGAAAGCAGAGATCCTCAGCAACCTTATGTTACAGCATACCAAACCTAAAAAAGGCTAGATTTAGTACCATTTGCAGGTTATCAGATGCATTGGTTTTCTTTTCCAAGGCTTTTTACTCCAAATATTTCCCCTAAGTTTCAATTCAGATGGCCAGCTTGAGGGAGGTTGACTGACAGTTGCACACAGTGTGCAGGCGCTTTGGTGGTGGTTGCCAAGTAATGACAACTAGTGTTGAGCAAAAATATTTGAATCATGAAATTATATTGCGAAAATCTGCACTTTGAGTGTTTGCAAATCTCTGGAATATAGTGCTATATATTTGTAATCTTGAATATTTGAGATTCTAGGGAAAGTACTATGCATGTACAATATTCACATGTACAAATGACGATTTTCGCAATGAATTACTACATGTGTTGTCTTATGTGGCGATTATACTGCAGCTGCTATTTCACATCCTGTTACTAGATGTTGCCATGAAAACACACATTGCTTTTGCAATATTCGCAGATACAAGTGCCGATTTTCGCAATACATAATAATTACAGGAGATCTTGAATTTACTTAGAATATTTGGAGAATACTTCTGGAAATTTCACCAATTCGAATATTGCCTATGCTACTCATCAATACTGATAACCTCCCTATTCAATGTTAATGGTTAACGTCCTGAAAATTGACCATGTTCGGTCGGCGGTGATTTTCAGGCAATAGTCAAAATAAAAACAAAATGCTTTCAACAGACTTACCCTCCTAGGCATTACGCCTGAAGCCAGTACGGGCGCAGTTTGATCTTGGATCATACTGTGCCCTTGTCCGGGATTGGGCACAATTGCCGGCTTTTTGTGAACCTGCAGCATTTCTGCATAGCTGCAGGCTCACAGAGCTTTTGTGGACCCATGTCATCAGTGTCATCGGTAACGGTGCCATAGACCTCCATGTTAATGGAGGGGGCGTTGCTTCCCCCCCCCCGCACACAACGCTGGCATCTAATTGACACAGACGGTGTGTAGTGAGCCGGGAGGAGACTTTGGTTAAGGACACTGCATTGCTGCAAATGCCAACAGGTATTTCTGTATTTGATGAATGCTCTCAGCCTGAAGAAAACTGAAGCAGACAAAACATCCAAGAATTACAAAGCTGCAATACATTTCAGAAATACTTCCCTACTCCTAATAGTAACATAACATACGGTAATATCAATTTTCCCATCGGAAGTATTAAATCTTAATCTTACATCCCTAATGCATTCAAGAAAAATTATTTGTCCCGGAGCTGGTCCCCCTTACCACATCCGCAATGTAGGCCATAGAAGACCTGATGGTTTACAAAAAGAGACATAACTGGAGCCTACAAACATGGCTGCAGCAGCTGGAGGCATTTCACTGTCTTTATTTGCTTTTCCTGAGATTGAAATTAAATATAAAAAGAAAAACTTGACAGGACAGCAGTAGATAAAATGTAATGGAAGAAAAAGTGCGCTCATCAGAAGAACATTGTTTGTATTTTGAACTCGGAGAGGCGATCCCCAGCAAATCCATTATCTGCTCTATTAGTAACGCGACGCAGAGGCTTCACCCTGTAATACTGTAAGTATGCTAAGGTTCACAGGCGGATTAGGACCAACCTGCCACTGTGCAGTAAGTAGGTCACTGAACAGCTCAGCTTTACATACAATATATGCCTTACGCCAATACTATAGGGGAAACAAACTGAAAAACACTCATATATGGGAGAAAAATTATACATACAAAGTTAGTGAAAAATTTCAGGTGCAACCAAAGCTACAATAAGTCATATGGTCCACAGATGCATAGAGCCCCTGCCAAAGGATGGCATACAAACTGTAACCTACAGCACAACTAAACATAAGCAATTTTATATACACTGGAGCTGAGGAAAGGTGCTTAATGAGATACAAAAAACTCAACATTAGCATTGAATTTGCATGCGCACTAGTTAATCAAACTCATCAGCTTTCTTGTCTTAAGGTTCGGTGTTATCCCAAATATTGTGTGCTGCGAGCAGACCTGTCAAGCCTCCCGTTTTGGCCAGGAAAGCCATGTTTTTTGTGTGGCTCTCCCGGACAGACCTTTGCCGGATGCTTGAAATCGTGCTGATCTAGCAGGGAGAGGACGTTATTTTCCCTGCTAATGTCCTAGCCGGCACATTATCTGCACAAGGGGCGTGAGACATTAGCAGGGAGAATAACCCGGATGTCACTTCCTGTATGTTTTAAAAGTGCGAGTAATACTGTATTTTTCGGATCATAAGACGCACTTTTCAGCCCCAAAATTGAGGAGAAAAAATGCCTGTGTCTTATGGTCCAAATGCACAACGGCCATGGGTGGTCACACCTTGGCTTCACGCCAGCTCTCCCGGCACGGAGATTAGCCAGGGAGCTGTCAGTTGATAGATGCCGGCGGTGTCCGACTCTCCCATCTGTACTGTATGATTGCCTATGCCAGCAGAGCTCAGAGCCTTGCTGGAATAGGCAATGAAGAGAGAGATAAATGATAGACTCTGACGTTCCCACGGACACAGTAACAGCAAGATCGGCAGAGGAAAAGAGAGAAGAGACTCTGCAGCCCAGCCCCCCTCCTCCGGATCAGTGTGGAGAATGACGTTGTGCTGAGAGTGTCCTGCTGCTAGTGACATCTACTGGCTGAATTGAATATTGCATTCATTGAATTCATTGCATTTACCCAATTGATGTGAAAACGTATTAAATCTCTTTTTTCAGATTTTCCTGCCCTAAAAACTGGGTGCGTCCTATGGTCCAAAATATACGGTATATAAAATTGTGCCTAGATAACACAAATTGTGCCCAGAAGGCCCCTACAGTAGGCTGAAGGGTTTTATTTAAATTTGCCCTTTCCCTGGACACACTGCAAATATTAACCGCCCTAGCGGTCGGGACGGCACCATCTCGTCCTGCACTCCCTGGTCTTGTATTGCAGCTGACGAGATGGAGCCGTCCAGCTAAACTCAGATCTCCAGGCTGCAGCACATTGTGCTCTGTGCTGTCCGGGGGATCTGACGCTTGCTTTTTCACTGAAGCAAGCCGGCATGTCACCCCTCTCCCAGCTAATTTGGATATGAATGTCGGGAGGAGCGGGGCGGGGCATTCATATGCAAATTGGGCTATCTTCAAGGAGCACATCTGGAAAGTCACCTCCATTGTCATTCCCAGATGTGCTCTTTGAAGTTAACCCTTTCAGAGGTTGCCAAATGCCAAAGTGATAACTGTATACAATACAATTCAAAGTAAAACAAAAACATATAAATGTTATTATAAACAAACATAAATACTGTTTTGAAACCTTTCATACCAAATAAGTATTCAAGAGATTTTAGCATTTAAATGATACATGTTGTTTTACTGTGCAAATGGATGTTTTGGGTGTCCTATATACACATGTTGTGACTATTGGGACATTCCATCAATAATAAATTATGTTTTTAGTTTAAATGCTACATGATTTGATTCACTATTGAAGCCGCTAAAGTCCCCACGCCCCTGCCTTAACACAGGGGAAATCGCTTTTTCTTTTTCTTATATTTAAATTTGGGATGTTGGCTTCATACCCATTTCAGTGAGGGAGTTCTTTTCTTTCATTCAAATGATACATTTTATAATTTTTTTTAATGTACTTTTTTTATAATAATTGTGTGTTTCAAACATGATTATATTCAGGATGTCTATTAGACCCTTGTACAGACATATTTTGGGAAGTTACAGGCCTACAACATAAAAAATTGCCATTGAAGTCTATGGTGCACTTTTGGAACAGAAATCTGGACCGCAGTGCGCTAGGGAGGTTAAAAAGTGACGAGCGGTAGGGAATATTCAAATTTGTGATATTTCGGGGATAATTCTACTAATATTTACAATTCAAGTGAATAGCCATGCGTTCGCAATTATAATGGCATCCCGATTACCTACAAAATATAAATTTGCAATCCATCAGATAGCCGATATTCAACGAATATATATTCGCAATTTGAAATTTCAAACTCAACACCAATATTAAACGCCCCTCATGACTGAATGAATGCAGAGTATACACAACTATGTGTAGCTAGGGTTCCAGGGGAGGTGCTGCAGGGAGAGGCGTGATGTTCTTACATATGCAATATATTCAGAGACTACACCATCCACAAAGGGGGGTGGGGTAAGCGGTCACACTATTAAAACAATGAGGAAGATTTGAATCTTCTTGTTGATTTGCCAAAAAAGTCTCTATTTTGGAAAGTTTGATATCACCCCTCCTCTGGTAGTGAAATGGTGTCCCCCTGAGTGGTTTGCACGCCCCACACTGAGCAAGTGACTCCAATCCTCATCAGTCTGCAATTTTAATTCTATTCCGTGTCCAATTGTCAGCATATCATGAAGCATCTCTCATGCCAAGCACCTTGATTTAGAATAGTTTTCCAAAAAATGGCAGTGATTTTATTAGCCATTAGCCAATAATATCAAATTCCCCATTACCCATCATTAATGACATATTCTAAACCCTAGGTGCCCAACCTGCAGCCCGGGGGCCACATGCGACCCTTTGGGTGTTGTTCAGCGGCCCCCCTTGGTCCTCCACATGCGGCCCCCAAAACCAAACTGTTAATGCATAGTACATAGCAACTCATCTGTGAAGTGGTCACACGCTGGCCCAGCTTTCCTAATCAACTTTGGCGCTCCTACATCAGTAAAATTGCCAAGTGCTGTCGGGTTTTGACTGCTTGATGGAATCTGGTCCACCACCTGTTGAGATATGTTGACAGGGGGAGGGTCTGGATTGATGTTATGTGCGGCCCTTTAGTGATGCCGAGGGCCGCACTTGTGGCCCTACATATCAACTTGGTTGGGCACCACTGTTCTAAACCATAGCGATGCTAATAGCGATGCTAAGTAAGATTCAGACTTCAAGAGTCAGAATAACACTAAGAGCTGTCAAAAAACTGCTTCATGAAACCGTAATAAAATCTGTGATCCGTCCCCATCCCTCCAGGAATGACGCACAATAAGATGGTCAATTTGAATAAGTTAAGTAGAGGCATCCAAGTGACATTACTTATGAAGATGGGGTGATGCTCCATTGAAAGACCTCAATGAAGTTAGGCCCTTGACAACAAACCAACATGTGTGTTCTAGGCAAGTGTCAAAGACTGCTTTTGATAAAAGGGTTAACACAAAAATGAGAATATGCTATTTCCACCAATCAAAACTCATTTTATACTGCCACTGTGTCTCTTTCATTTACTTAAATCATAGAGGGTTTCTTTAACCGCAAAGAATTCCATTGCACGGTACCGCCATTGGAGTGTCACAGGCTGCGTGTGCGGTAATGTGTGCCGTGTGCAGCCATGCGTTACCACTGACATGTTTAAGTGCACACAAGGCATACACACATTATACGATCAGACGCTGACAGTAGTAGAGTTTGTTCATGTTGATGTAGGAATGTAAAATACTCATGAAATGCAGTAATTTGCTTGTCAGATTGCATCGCCTCAATACACAGACCTAAAAAAGGGAAACTATTCCCAGTCCGTATACATTTATCGTTTATGCGTATTTGAAAATTCTCTTTTTTGAATGTACGCTCCAACCCACACTGAAAAGACTGGAAGCCCATTGGAAGAGCAGGTAACAGGGTCGGTAGGGTAGTGTCAGTCATTGTTTCATTTAATGAGACTAGATTGAGATGAGATTATAAAAAAATAATAATAATAATTTTTTTACCGCAGAAACCAGGAGGAACACATCTTAGGGCTCATTTACACGGTAAACAAGAAAAAATCCGCTGGTCGGTTTTCGTGCTTAAGCCAGATAAACCTATAATGGGGTTGTTTTTTTAACCCCCCGCCCAAAGATACAGTTCTGTGACTCCGGACAAGGGGGATTTGAGGGGGCAATCAAGAGATCAAAAGGACACAGGAGGATCAGCCAGAAGGGGTTACTAAAATGGTAAACCCCCCTGTGTCGTTTTAAGTGACCGTGATTTACAGTCATGTCCGATATCAATGTTTTCAAGCGGGATTGATTGATCCCACTCCAAAACAGGTATGGCCGTATTAGATATGGGCCAGATAGATGGCGTGAGTATGCACAGCGCTCAAAGGGGCCATCAATCTAGTCCATATCTATGCGTGTGTTCCCAGCTTAACTCTATACTCATTCCATTACATGTAATACTTTGTGCACTTTTTACAGATAAACTTTGGTTTTTATACTTTTCTAAAGTAGAAAATCAAAATTCTGCAGGGGTGGTAGAAATATTTCAGTAAAAATGAAGTTTTCGCAGAATCGAACTCTGCAGAATTTGACCATCTCTATTCACAATGCAACATGCAGGTATGAAAGACTTGCTTCTTGTATACCCATCCTATTTATTCTCTTTGTCACAAGCAATCACATTTCCTACATGGAAGATCCAGTACAATCAGTGGGTTTCATTTTTGAATTAGGAATAATACAAAGATTTGTATATTTATGATTACAGCCATGATCTCTTCTAATCTCCTACAAATATGGTGGAACAAAGGCTAAAGGATCAGGGGCATTACTGATGAAGGAAGAATCATCTTCCACCCGAATGAGCAATAGTCTTTACTAAACTGGGTATCTTCTGGAAGATCTCATAAGCAAATTAATAAACTCTATATTCTAAGCCCGCTGCAATAAACCTTCCTGGCAGTCACACGAGCCCTGCACCCCACCATCAGCCCAAGATCTGGCTGCTGAATTTATTACATTTTATCCCTCATTCGATGTGGAAGACTGAGCGAATTTTTAATAAGGTGAAATTACGCTCCAATTATAATTTTCACCTAGTTTGCATAGCATTAAAAAAAATTGAAACCTCAATAAAAAGTTAAATATACTGAGCTGTGCAGATGCTGCCAGCTAAAGTTAAATTTAGGTGCGCGCACCTGTGGTCTACTTGTGGGCTGGTTATCTTACAAGTTCTCAAACAAACCCAAATGGACCTCCATTCATTTCTGAGGAACCAAATGTAGAAAAACAGAGGGATGGTGAAGTGCCTGGACCCAAGACAGTTTCTAGCTTTTTCTAGCCTATGTAAGATCTTGTAGGGGGTATGCTATGGTGCTTAGGAGGAGTTCAAACCCTTTGATGATCTGTGCCTCACTTTGTTACACTTAAAAAAAAAAAAAAAAAAAAAAAAAAAAGAAACACAGTAGGTTAATGAAATAAATAACATAAAAAAAAAGTTGATCGAAGCAACAGAAGACTAGGTAATAATAAAGATAATTAAATGTTCTATGTCCAAAAAGGCCAACAGCATATAAATGTTTATTAGAAAGGCAACACAAAACTTCAAATAAAACACTTTCACCTGTCATGAAAAATTAAATAACACTGCACTGCAGACGCACAGGAAAGAAGAAGCAGTGGACACAATCTGACAAGAGAAAAGCAGTGTTGGAATGTTGACTATGGAATATGACTATGAAAGGACTTTCTAAACCATCAAGTCTACCTGTGTTCAGTCGCAGAGGACCCGGCACTACATAGTTGTTGGTAGATTTAAAGGATATCTGATAGAGAGATCTAATGGTGTGTGGCCAGCTTTACCCAGGAAATGTCAGGGTTGCAATACTGGGGTATGAGATCCAGGGGTTCAAGACAGCTGTTGACCTGTGGATGAAGACAGCTAATCGGAGGCTCAATCAGGAACAGGGAGGTCCATCTTCAGCAGAGTCTACTATGCAGGAAGCTGACGCAGAGGACAGTGAGGACCATGCTACAAATGGGGTGAGTACCAAACACCATCTCCTGGTACCCATCTGAGCAGCCCACTAAAAAAGTTATGTGCACCCCCTTCATATACTCACTTTGCCACACATGTATGGAGTGACACCAAACCTAGTGACGCCACTAGCATATTACATAAACATTAACATAAAATACTTTGTCAGTCTAGATATTCTCTTCTCAAAGTCTAAAGCCCTGATGGAGATTGATAATACGGTCAAAATTACCTTTAAGCAAAAATACTAATCTCTGGGCCAAAATATTAAAGGAAGAAACAATGACAAAGTACAATGTCTACCAAAGAAATGAAGAATTATTGCTGCCATTGACCGCCAAAGAAAACAAAGGAAATGGGCAAAGGTGCCATACGACCAGTCCTGTCCTTCTTGATTGACCATGTCCAGTAGATAGTGTTGAGCTCGAATATTCGAATGCCGAATTTTTTTTGCGAATATCGGCAATTCGAGAATTCGCCAATATCTCGAATATGTCGGCGAATATTCGCAATTTCGAATATTCGCAATATGGGCATGTATCGCGAAAATAATATTCGCATTGCGAACAAAACATAGCATGTGACCATTCATTTTAAAGATTTTTGCGATGCGAATATGATTTTCGCAATGCGAATATGATTTTCGCAATACATGGTCATACCGCGAATATTCAAAATTTCCGAATATAGAATCGAATATTAGTAGAATTATTCGTGAAATATCACGAATTCGAATATTGACTATGCCGCTCATCACTACCAGTAGACAGTCATTGTGCATTTTTATTCTCTCCAAAGCTTCCCTTCTTATTATTTTCAAGATTTTCCCAACTATACTGTGTTTATTAGAGGCTCTCCTGGGGGTTAACTCTGGAGATCTGCACAGGTCACGATAGCCAGTTAATGGGTATACACAATCAAGGCTTGTGTCCACTGGGCGTCATGGAAGCATCCGCATGATGCGCTGTTGGCGCACAAGGGTTACTGTCCCATTGAAATAAATGTGATGGGTTGTGACCGCTCCGAATTCGGGGATTTCAATGCAGTGGACACGAGCCCTACTGGCAGTAAATACATGTTAATAAATTAGCAGTATGTGTGTCCCCAGGAGATAATAAGAATGTGAAGCATGGATGTAATTGAACGAAAGTTCATTCACACAACTTGCTCTTTTAAGCGTTACAGAAGCTTTATAATCAGAGACATGTAAATGTATTGCCATTAGTCATTTATGATGATTCATGTTAATCACCTATTTAATTTCTCAGCACTGTAAACCAGCCAAATGAAATCCTTTCAGCTCCATGCAAACACAAGTTTGATTAATAAGAGAATGACACAGCATAGTAATTCGTGCATGAGGGTCGCTAACATTTTTAGGATAAAATTAGGAGAAGCATCTATTTTTATGGTATTTAAATCAAATTAATAGGTGCACATGTACAGTCAATGCTCTTGCGGCCAAAACAAGGAGAGAAGTTTAGGAACCAGCAGCCAATCAGGAATTTCTGCAGTCTGGGTCTGATATTGAAACAAGAGTCACTGGGGCTGCAAGAATTTGTGTATGGTGACCTGGTGTTAATAGGTGGCACACAGACTTGCTTTGTAAGCTTGTGAACTCTTTACCTCAAAACTTTTGCAGGCTTTACTCCCTGAACAATAGCGCACCCCTGGTCCCAGTGTATTGAGGCAATGTCCAGACACAAACATGTATATTGCAAGGGAACAACTTAGTGAAAGACTGTATGTACCGCAGATTTTACAATCTCTGGTCCCAGGAATAGGGCACAGTCCATGGAGTACAATGTTACAAGTAACTGGCTGAGACTCTAACCCAGGTGGATAGTTGATGATGTCTTAAGCTGGCCATAGACGATTAGATTTGTGGCCGATTATCTGACCCATATCAAATGCGGCCATCCTGTTTTCGAAAACAGGGATATCGGACATGACTGTAAATCACAATTGATGTCCATTGCTTTGCAGTGTGTTTCCGTTTTAAATGGAGAACAGTCTCTAATCTCAAGGCTCTGCATATTCCCCAATCCCTAGTCTGGTAGGGAAGTGACACTTACATGGCAGAGATCATCTTTGCGGACCCTCAGGCCTGGATTCTAGGCCTAACTCCCACAGGGACATCCTGCAACAAGATACAGGAACTTGGCTCAGGTGCATAGAGCTGGCAAAATACATCAGGCCTCTCCTATTTATCATAACTCTTACCCTGTATAAAACATCAGAACCTCCCTTTTTACTGGGCAGAACCCCACACTGTACAGAGGAGTCCAGAGAAAATATGCAGTGTTCCATTGCCAAGCTAACATGTTTTCTAGTAACTTCCAATACTCTACATTTATCCACTTAGTTATCTACAGGAAAGACATGTAGGTATGAAGGTATGGGTGGACAACCCTACCTTGCATGATGCAAAATATTAGAATATAAATAGTCCAAGTCCATTTGGTATTTATTTCAACGTGAGAAATCACTTTTGGAAAGTTCAGAGTACTTTAATATTCCGATGACCTGGAAAGGACTATGACAGTTCACACTCCTGTTACCCCCAGGTAGCATCTGGTAATAATTCAGGAGTGTCTGCTTCCTCTCCGGCCAACTAACAGGCTGCATTAATGTGCAAATTAAAGAAACATAACATGACAGTCATTTGTATTCTGCAGCACTGGACTTTGCGTCAAATGGCAATGTCCTGTCTGCCATGCTGATCCCCTGCCTTCAGCTAGTCCTGGAGAAAAGCAGATAAGAAGTTCTTTTTCAATGCACTTTGTTCATGTGTGTTTAAAGATAGGGACTAGGCTGGCTTCACATAGGTGTTGTGAAAATCTGCGGCTGTACATTTACAGCATTTCATGCTCATACTGAAACAATTAACACACAATGGTTTGCACTATATCAATAAATAAATAATAAAATAAAAAAAGTTCAGGGATTATTTTTTTTGCTAGTCATTTGTATTTCATAAATTATTTAAATATGAACAGGTTGCTGCCAGATGTCATGTGCTATTTTTAATGCAGTAGAACAGACTAAATCCCCATACAATTTCTGTACAATTAACTTTTGTTTTACCAAACCCATATAATATGAGGACCTTTCTAAACCTTCCAATCACTATGTATTCTATCAGGGAGGACCCAGCACTACATAGCAGTGATATATACCTTCCAATCACTATGTATTCTATCAGGGAGGACCCAGCACTACATAGCAGTGATATATACCTTCCAATCACTATGTATTCTATCAGGGAGGATCCAGCACTACATAGCAGTGATATATACCTTCCAATCACTATGTATTCTATCAGGGAGGATTCGGCACTACATAGCAGTGATATATACCTTCCAATCACTATGTATTCTATCAGGGAGGATTCGGCACTACATAGTTGTTGGTAGATCTAAAGGAAATTGTATGCAGTGGTCTAAAGGTGTATGGGGGGCTTTAAGGTGGGCAGGAGGAATAGGAAACAGGAGAAAACCAAAATTCAACTATGGCCATTAAGGTGTTCTTTAGAGGAACCAGTTGAGGGGATAATATGGAAGTTGTCAATTCTGAACACCTATATGATAATGCTAGTGTTCTGGCTGCCATGAGCACCATCTGGCTCAATACCCAGCCACTGATGCCAAATAACTAAGCTGCTTGGGTCATATCAAAGTGAACCAGTAAAGCTGGCCATACACCTTTAGATCTCTCTGTCAGATATCCTTTAAGCTGGGCATACACATACCAATTCCTGCACAATCCGATCCCCGATCCAATGCCGTGCGCGCTCCCGCATCCCTTAAGGATCGGGTCGTGCAGGAATTGGATGCAGCAACTGACAAGAATTGGGCTAAAATCAGCCGTCCTGTCGGATCGCACAATTATCCTACAGGATGGAAAATTTTAACCCGATCCCATTAGTTCAGCTGGGGACCTAAAGAGTGCAGTCCAATTCTTGGCACTAGCGGGCGGGTGCGATGACGTCATCACGCTGCCTGCTAGTGCATAGAATCGGATAAGGAATAGACGGTAAATC
>CM070038.1:86316714-86327700 GCA_036250615.1 Ptychadena robeensis
AGGTGAGTTCCTATGCTCTATGTATTAACAGTTAGGTTTTGGGGGCCGCATGTGGAAGACAAAGGGGGCCGCCAAATAATGCCCAAGGGGCCGCATGCGGCCCCCGGGCCTCAGGTTGGGCACCTAGGTAGTATAGTGTCCTCTGTGATTGAACACAGGTAAGCTGGCCATACACCTTTAGATCTTTCTGTCAGATATCCTTTAAATCTATCAACAACTATGTAGTGCCGCGTCCTCTGCGATTGAACACAGGTAGACTTGAGTGTTTAGAAAGTCCCTCATATTACATGGTTTTGGTAAAACAAAAAGGAGATCTAAGGGAAATCTGACAGATAAAACTAAAAGGTGTATGGGCACCCTAATTGTTATCGGTTAAGTTTAATGAGATACTAAAATATTGACATTAGCATGCAAACTGAAGTTGCACCAATCAAGCACAGCAGATTTGGAGTTTGATCGCCCCAACTCCTCTTTGCATGCAATTGGCATGGAAATATCAAACTTTTGGATAATGAAAATAATCTCATTATACATCTCTACTTATCCCCATGTACGTTTCAAGTACAGACTGACGATAAAACAATATAATGACAGCTGGTTTTCTCTTTCCTACAATCACCTAAGAAAGTCAAGTGTCACAGAGAAGTGTCAGGTAACAGTAAGGATATGTTTTGGTGTCTTTGTGCATTGACTGCACCATGTCACAGCTACATGCCATGCAGCATTCAGAGGCCATTACTATGCAAACCATCACCATTGCAAACCTCCCTACCTAACACATTTACTACAAGAATCAGATCCTATTCATCGCCCCCTGTTATCAGTAATTATTACATTCCAATAGGTAATGCGTTCCTACATATTAATATGAAAAGATATTAAAAAGTTTGTCAGCACAGAGACGTCTATATTGTGCACATTGCATGTAACAGATACTATGGTTTGTGGCTCACCTTCGCTGTAAATGCGCTTCCTCACTCTCATTAAACCCACACACATGGTATATTGAACCATATTGTGCAGTCAGTGAGGATACAATCACCATGGTCTAGTACAGCTGACCAACTCAACAGGAAGTGGAAACAGGAGCTTGTTAAAGGAAGCTGGTCAGATTCATGAATGATCCAGTCTAACATTTGTTTAGATGGTTCCTTGGTGGCTTGGCTGTTATGGTTCCCCCACCCAGGTAAAGAACCAAGTCAACACTTTGGTCAAAGGGAAGGAAATGGATTCAAAACTCACATAGAATCTTAGAACTTTAAGAAGATCTTTCTTTACAGTAGTAGGACAGTACTTTATAAATGGCAATACAGCTCATGGCCCAGTCTTGGGGTAGTATGTTTCCAGGTCTTGGGGTTCAGAGCCATTTCACACTAAGTGCACTGGAGTATTTTTTTTTTATTGCTAAGAGATGCCTAAGCAGTAATGCTTCAGCATCCCCTTACTAGTAATACAACCCCACACATTGTGCTGCTCTTACATCTGCCATACAAGTGTACAAACATGGGGCCAGTGTGCAAGGTAAAACATGATTCAAGCCGCGCCGTGTTGTAGTACTGCAACGCAAATGCTGCTAGTCTTAAAGGGACGGGCCCCTAGCTTTTTTTCCTGTCTGAATATTGATGGATCTTTCCTGAGACTTAAATTGTACTATGACGTGTGTATTTCTAGTCCCTGCAATCTGCACCATAATCTAAAATATAGTGTGTGTATATGTAATATGATATATTTTTTTACAGTATTATTATTTAGTAAGTGTGGTGTCCATAAGGGCCACACATTTAGTTTTAAATGTATGCACACATATACATATTGCAGAAAAATAAAACAAAATCTGTCTAGCCCTTGCGGACCCCACGTTTAAGCTTCTGAGTGTTTTAATGCCAACCTGCTGGGTTATCTGTCCAACCAAATAAATGGTCTGATAAGCAAGACATTTAGGGAATTTGGTAAGCAGTGAGCACCCTCAACTTATTTAGCTTTTTTTCAGGATGGATATTTTGCTTGCCGTAATTGCTTGAATGAAATTTGTATGTGAACTATATTGTGGCATAACAAATAAAAGGAAGCTAATGAGAACCTGTTTTGGGGGCATGGGTGGGTTCATGATGGTTCTAAGGAGGTTTGTCAGGAGCAATTTAACGAAGAGCTGGGAAGCATTACCAATTAGCAGCTCATCACTGCAGTGCGTGATCCTCCACATTGCCAGAGACCAGTTGAGGTTACTTTTTTTTTATTATAAATCTGACATCACACAGGTAGGAAGACCTCTGATCTTCCCATTTTTACACTTTCACAGATTTTGACAGATGTTGGTGTCTTTTTGGACCTTATTTATCTTCCTGATGAGCAGAGGTTACTGTAGAATATCTTGCGTGTCATACAAATGTACACATCCGCTGTCAATGGTGCCAACCTATACTGACTTATACTATAACCTTCAGTTACTGCTGTCTAGCTGAGAAATGAATAAAGGGTGACCTCCCTGTAATATTAATGTCTTTCTCTTAGTGCCTAGATGTAACCTTTTTATTTATTTGTTTGAGCCGGTGAAAAACTACATTATTATTATTGGTGGAATGAGAGTGGTACAATATGCCAATATGACCAATTAAATGTGACAACTATATAAAAATTATATTTTTTACTAACAGCCCAGGTCATCTGTCCCTATCTTTGTGGTAGTAATTAGGAGGAAATATCCACTCTTGTTTTCATCTGCTGTAAACATTTCAGATAAGCTCTGCTGCCAAACACTTAAAGCTGTTTTATCATTCAATTAAACTTGTTTATTTTTTTCTTGCAGTTGTATACCATCACCGACCAACTTGGTTAAATTAAACAAATTTAAAGCAGATTTATATGGAAAATAAAATATATATGCACTCTATAATCCTAAGAATTCTCATGTTTAGCTGCCAATATTCCAAGGGTTAATTGAATGGCCACTAGATTGCACCAGATCTTGGTTTTCAATAGGGAAAACATATCTCCATAGGATTGTTCAAGCACCAACATACGCTTTGATGCAAACTAGCCCATTGTAAGTCAAGTGCTCAAACTGGATGTCCTTGATGCACATTTCCCAAACCTCATATGTGTAAGGTGAACCTTAATAAACCCAAAACTTAAGCCCCCCATACACTTATAGATCCCAACGCGATCCTCGAATGGACATTTGCAGCGTGATGACAGTATTTTTAATGGGCTGGTTCACATGAAATGCATGTAAACCAAATGAGTGTAAATAGGGCCAAAACAGGACCTTGCTGTCCTGTGACAAGAATACACATATTAATGTAAATGTTTTTAGGTGCTTGAAGTGTACCTGCATTCAGGCCATCTTTTGCAAACAAAGCCTAAATAAAATATTACACATTTCAAGCTCTAAAATATGTCTGTTTTATTTGTCCACTAAATGTCTGGGTCAATTCCAGCAAAATAATATAATAAGTACAAAGCACTAGAGCCTCAGTTTTGAAGACTGAGTGACAGGTTATATCCTGTACAACCAGCTCTCATTTCTAAAAGCTGGCCAAAGACATTTAAAAAAAATTGATGGTGCAGGCGATCGATCATGAATCGAAGGCCGTAGTTAGAGACTTGTAATCGTTTCTATCGATGGACCCATGGAGGCCATATCCCACTTCCATCACTGCAGATCGCATTTTTTGTGAGTAGACGAACTTTAGGTACATCACTGATCCATCTGCGATAAACTGCGATTGATCGAATACCAAAAATTTTGCACTTTCCAATCAATGTATAAGTTATGATCAAAGACTCAATCGCAGGCCACAATCATTTAAAAAAAACGATCTCAGGGAAATCGACACGTCTATGGCCAGCTGTAACCTTAGGTTTGGAAGTGCATAGATAAAGCTTATTGGCTTTAAGGGGGCACAACTAGAAATGTTAGCAGACTTTTCATAAATCAGCTGTCAACTGTATTCTGCCCTATGGGCCCCGCCCCCTTTTTCTATGTTACTCACAAGCACATGTAGTCTTATGTATAGAAACTCAGTCTGCAATGCCAGAGGGTATATACAGAGTTCTACTATAATTCAAATCACTTCTGCCATTCGCATTCCATATACGTTCATTTTCCCGTGAACATTTTAAAGCCATTTGAGAAAAGCTTATTTTTCACTTAGTAATCATTTTTTTCAGGAATGGAAGGAAAAAATAGAAATATTAATTCACCACCCTTGGGCAGCAAAAGGGATTAACCATTCATTGTTATAACGATTATAATTTTTTTTTTCCATAGATTATTCCATTATTTTAAGGTACCGTAGCGAATGATTCCGCCTGCCGTGGCGTTGCGACGGATATCAGCAAATCTATGCAGAATTAATTCTCTTTACGACGCACGCCGCGCATGCCCGTGCTTAAGAATTTAGAAGCTAATTTCCCCACAAGGCGATCTCCTGGGCCAAGCTACATTTTGGCTGCTAGGACTGTTGAATAATAATGTGGGGAGTTTAATAACGGGGGCGATAGGAGATAAACTTACCCAATTACAAATGCCCACAAGAGTTTTCCATTCAGCGAGATATGAGAATAGTCCTATTTCCCTGTAGCCATTAGTCTATTTGTTGTAAATATGTTCCTTGTTAAACGGGAGCGAGATGTAAAGATTGATGGAGTACCAATATTTAAACTAAAACGAGGCGCTAATAACATAGCAGCTGGTGGCCCAATAAAATTACTTGGCTTACTTGCCTGTATAACAAACCAACCAAGTGTGCAGCTTTAGATATCGGCTGTTTTTTTTTCTCCAGGACACATATACAGTGCTGCTTGAAAGTATGTGAACCCCTCAAGTGGTGTAGATGTTTCTGTCATGATTTTCTCATTCTACTCATCACCCAGTGTTTATTCATGCAAATAGTCAAGATATATGTTTCATTCCAATGGACATGTACTTGTTTAGTAGGTTTTTTATTAAGTTTGCCCAATACAAACTACATGAACCACATGGACTTAGTGTATGTTTTGCAAAAGTAAGTGAACCCCCATCTGCATTGGTTAAGTCGACCAGGTAAAAGATCCGCAGTGACACACACATTTTGGTGCTTAATACAATCACTTAAGCAGAACCAATAATAATAGACATCCTTTGAAAAATGTTTTTGGCCTGCACACCTAATTAAAAAGAGAGAGGAAAACCAACCTGTAAACAACTGTGGTCCCATACAAAATTCACAATGCCAAGAGCAACAGGAGATATCCGAGGACATGAAAGAAAGGGTAGCTGACAGAGTCCACTTTCATCTGGGAAAGAGCTATAAATACACATACTCCAAAAATTCCCAGCTCCATCCATCCACTGTAACGACAGATAATTTACAAATGTGGATGGCATTTAACTCCATGACTAGCAAACTTTGCCTAGAACGTGGACGCCCATCAAAAATAATCACCCAGACAGCACCAGAAAAAATAAATAAACACAGGTAAAGGCCAACCCTCACACTATCTTTATTCCACTCTAGAGACTTGCAGGCTCTCTTCTGGCAGCATTCTGGGACACAAATGTGCAATGCGTCTACAATCATGACGAAAATTGAATAGCCATGACCATTCATGGATGGGTTCATAAAGAAGCCCTTCTGCTCTCACTCAAAAAAGCACAAAACTGCCCGTTTCATCTTTAACAACTTTTGCCAAAGAGCACTTGACAAACCAGAGGCCTTCTTGAAATCCATCTCTCTCTGTACAGACGAGTCTAAAAATAGAATTATATTGGTCCAACAATATCAAAACCGCAACATGTTGGAGAAACATCAACACGGCATATGAAGAAGAACCTCTCCCAACCGTGAAGTATGGCGGTGGAAATGGAAAAGTCTGGGGCTGCTTTTCGCTGCGGGCCTGGACGACTCCATATTGTCCCAAGCAATATGAATTCTTCGGAGTTATCAACAGATTACTCGACCAGAATCCTCCTCCATCAGTCAGGAGTTGAAACTGGGACGAAGATGGATTATGCAACAAGACAATGACCCAAAGCATTCCAGGCAAGAGTACAAAGGAATGGCTTCAGAGAAAGCAGGATTCACATGCCAGATTCCTCCAACTCTCTCAACTGGCTGAGTTCTGCAAGGAGAGTGGGCAAAAATCCCCATAAGCAGATGTGGAGAGACTGGTTAGTGGTTACAGGAGACGTTAGTTGAGTAATGGCTGCAAAGGGAGGAGCCACAAGCTACTAATACAAGGTTCACATACTTATGCACATGTAAGATTTCAGTTTGTTGGGACATAAACCTCCTTTGTTACTTAAATAATGAAAATATATCTCTTTTTGTGTGGTGTCTACTATTTGGAAGGTGTGCTTACAAATTGGGATTTAGATGTATGTCTAATAAGGTTCTTTAAATGTTTTTTGCACAACCGTGACCATGTCTGGAGGGTTCACATACTTTCAAGCAGCACTGTATGTTCCCAAAATCTAATGGGTTAGGCTAGCCATACACATATAAATGTTTGCACCTATGGCCAACGATTCGATCAGGATGTTCGATATTTTGATCGAATAACCTATATCAAATGTATACATTTGATTTTCCTTCGACCAAACACGATGTTGAAAATCGATAGTATGTACTCGAACTATTTCGATGAGAAGTGCTGTGGTGTAGGTGTGTAGCCAAAATTATAACACATTCAAAACTGATGTTGAACACAGTAGTTCCCAAACTGGGGGGCGGGAAGGTATTCTGAGGGGGGCACTGGCCCTCATTCTGAACCTGTGTTTGAATAGGGAGCCTCTATAATGTTCATAAATAGAAAAGGGGGGCCCTGCAAGGAAAGTTTGGGAACCCCTGGTTTAACAGATCGATAAAAATGTACCAACATGTTTGATCACCTTATGATGATTTTTATTTTTGTTCGATAACGATAACTTTCGATCAAACAAGTTGTTTGATTCTAATTTTTTGTTCGATCGACTGAAAAATCAATCATCTAATGAAAATATCGAACCGTGTATGGCCACCTTGAAGAACGAAAATATTGACCACAATTTTGATTATAAATCCTCAACTAATCTATAATACCAATGTACTACCTTCTACAGTATACATATATTACTCTGAAATGGAGAATACGGCCCCAGGGGAAATGGCTTTTACTGTTGAAACCAGCATTGGTAATCCTCCGATGCCACAAACTACTAATCCAGCCCTGTTATCCTGTAGATCAGTTTCCAAACAACTGGAATACATAATAAATCTTCCTTATGTGACAGTTGACAGTAATCTTACTGCAAAAGAGCAGCTGCAGGCTCTCTATTCTATGCTATTGCTAAATTTGTTAAGCTGCTCCTGTAAAGGGGTATAGCATTTTTGTGGATGTAGTGTCACTGAGGGACATTTCCCACAGTTGGGATGTCCATGAATGAATGCCTTAAACCCTACAATGCATCTCTGCATTTATGGAATATCACAAAAGCTCCTCAGGTGAAGTAATGGTTTTCCTCAAGGGCCAATCTCCTTGCATGACAACCAATGAGCCATATCTGACCTATGTATTGACTTTCACTTTATAGAGGCAGCATAACTTAACTACCTGGGTAATTAACCAGAGTAAACTAGAAGCAATTTTTTGAACCTGTTAAGATCTGGTAAACTCGCCTATCCCCAGTGAGCCCACAGAGTTTCTCTGTATCTATCCTGGTGGATAATTGTCTGTGGTGCCATTCTTAAAAAAGCGCACCATGGGCAGAACGCTCAGGAGGTTAAGAGCGCAATTGACTGCTGATTATCACTTCAAGACTCTAACATTCTCACCTTGCTTAACCAACCAAGCTTCTAACCAAAGAGCCTCTTGTGCAGCTTTCAGTGTATTGCTGCTTAAAGACCTAAGCACTGTGTCCCTTGCTGGCCAAACCCCTTTTATTTGGGTGATCTTAATGAAATAAAACCTTACTTGCATGTTCACCCATCACTTATCCCCTCTTCTCTCATCCCTAGGGTGATACAGGTTGACAGTCGGGACATTCTTAAGCTGAGCATTTTTAAATCTTTCTCTTTACTTTCATTTTCTTCAATTGAAAGCCAATATACCTAGTGCCCCTCGGTGGTCATGCGCATAACTGCAGCTATTAACCCCTGCAAAACTGCAATCTACACAGGAATTACCATGGCGACTTCCACAAATGAGAGCAGAGCAGGTCAGTATATTTTGTTTAGGACTTGTGAACAACTTTGAGCCAATGGGACAGCTCAGAGGTATGTAGAATTTAAATAAAATTTTCGGTTCTAAGCTTAGGTGCCCTTTACCCTGATCGGTTACATGACTTTGTAAAGAAAGACTAGTCACTAATTTCAGCCATTGGTAGTTGATCTTTGAAACGTCCCAGTAACAGCACAGAATAGCATTAGGCTGAATAATAACAACAAACAGACGTAATTCCTTTCGCAATGTTTCCAAACCAGTATGCACCGTCTGTTGCCGGCGAGTGTAATTGTATAGTACAGGTGAGTGTGAGAGTCTATTTATAACACAGGAGGAAGGGTTTTGACATTCCCTTAAGAATGTGACAGTGATAGAAGTGGGCTGGATTTTCCTTGGCATTGCCTATAATGCCATGGAAACCCTTGCAGCTTGGGTACATTAATAGACCTTTTCCTTACATAGAAACACAGAGATGTTTCACTACGGAATACTACAGCCAAAAGCACTAATTACCAGCATAGTATGATTCCAGCATGCGAGGGCAAAGGACCACCTCACATAAATATGTGTTTGAAATCAGAAGGGTTATTATGACTTGAATAAGTTCCAGTGTGTTAATAAAGGAGGCTGGTTACCATTGGAATCATTCACCTGCTTCTAAAAATCAATCGACATTACTGTCATGAAACTGCAGTCATTTATAATACAATTACTGTGTATTGTCTATAATGATTGTGTACTGTATTCACCCAAAATACATAGTGGCTTAGGTTGGTCACTAGTTGTAAGGCTATATAATCCTAGTGTGAAAAATGCTGAATTAAGCTCTTAAAGAAGAATGAATGGCCAAGTTTATATGAATCTGAAGATATAGAAAAAAAAACCCCCCATAAACGATTAAACTGTTTACCTCCGAACCAATGTGGAGAAGTGTTCCACAATCCTAAAAATATATAAATATTTATCAACTATTCCCTGGACCATATGAGAGATTCCATTTAGCTGCCAGTCTTCCTGGGTCACCTAACTGCAGTATCATATATGGCCACTGGATGGCAATAGATAATGATTTTTCTATGGGGAAAATGTATAGCCGTAGGTTTGTATGTAGCATGATAACCTCTTTTCCAATGTTCACAAGGCTCTCAGCTAATGAATCTCTCCACCGTGGTGCAATATCATCAAAGGGGAACAGGGACCTTTAGAACTCACTACAGATAAGTGTTTTGTTCTGTGAGGGACAAGCAGTGAAAAAGTGGGAATAGATCCTATTTTAATAACCTATAAAAATTATTTGGATTTCAGTCCTTTATTATCAGGGGGTTCAGCATTGGTGATGAGCGGCATAGGCAATATTCAAATTTACGTTACTTCACGAATAATTCTACTAAAATTCAATATTTGTAAATTCGAATATTCGTGGTATGACCGTGCATATTCGCATTGCGAAAATCTTTGGTCACATGCTATGTTTATGTTCGCAATTCGAATATTATTTTTGTAATACATGGCCATACCGCGAATATTTTTAAATCACAAATTCTCAAAAATATTCGACATTCGAATATTCAAAGCTCAAAGCAGCATCACATGTTACTATGGCTCCTTGTTTTACAGTATGAAGCTTTAAAGGGGCATTCACAGGGGTGTCTGAAAATACAGTGTTTCTAGAACTCAGATGCCTGAAAAGTGATAAAGTCAGGAAGACATGAGGATATGTCCCTCAAGACACAGATATTGACAAAATGGTGCCATTTTAATGCCCAAATGTGGTAGCGGGGCATGATGCTTTCGAATGTCCGTAAAGACCTGAGGTCAAAGGGATCAGATGGGAATCCCCTAAGGGACCCCATCACTACCTTGATAAGACACCCTACCACTACCCTGATATTACACTTGCAATGTTAGAATCTTGGTGGTCCAGGCTACTGCTCTCACTATAAGTCCTGGTTTTTAGCCTTCAGCTATTGAAAAGACGTTTGGGGCCAATCAAGAGCAAGCTATGACTGTCAGCAGCTCACAGAGCACAAGTGTGAATGCTGCCTAAACTAGTTTCAGAGCCCACTGACTTTTAGTCAATTAGATTGTAAGCTCTTCTTGTATATCAGAGCAAATTAATATAATATTTCAAAACATTTAAAACTTGCCCATTGGACTCCCAACTGAAATCTGCTCTGATAATCTTTTCCCTTCTTATTGGAAATATTTGAATGTTTTGGCCTCCAGCATTTACCGTTCAAGTGTATTTCCCTCTTTTCCTGTAATTTTACTACTCTCCTACTTTAAAAAGCTTCTTGCCAAAGAAATAAATCTCTACAGGAAAGGTTTAAATTTCCAGCAACAAAGATTCTATCAATCTGTTAAGCCGCCTCCAGTCAATGTACTGCAGACAGAATCTATACAATTAACATTCACAACATTCAATCCAATGAGCTCTCTTTAGGAAAAGCTCTTTAATATCTCTACACCTTTAGCTTCACAATGATTTTCAGGACCCCCTCGGGGATCATATTCCAATGTATTTGATAATTTATCGATGCGCAATTTAAAATTGCTATGGAAACAACATAAAAAATCCCTGTTTAATAAGATGAGATGTGAAAGTTATGTAGAATATGGAGATGCTTGGTATTGTAGGCATGGAGGGAGTCATTTCTGAAGGTTCATAAGACCAGGCTTGACATGGTGCTGCTTGAGGGGAGTAGGTGTAGTATAGTAGTTTGTGCAAAATTAAATGTATAAAAGCTTACCCTTGTAATGTGTTAGTATTGCCCAAAAGGGTCGTCCCTCTCCCTATACATAGTG
>CM070038.1:86327710-86340843 GCA_036250615.1 Ptychadena robeensis
CAGTAGCAGCCCCCATCACTAACAATCAATTTTTCCTGTAGCCCTCCAGTCAACAGGGGGAACTTTGCAAAAAATTGCATTGGACCCCCCCCCCTGGCTAGAAATGGTTCTGTTGCCTAAGTTCAGGAGGGTGCTGATCTCCCAAATGAGGTATAAACTTCTAGAAAAGGAGGGGCCAGTGTGTGTCTGTGAGCAATCCATGTGAGAGGCAGAATGCATCTGTCTGTGTGGGATGACAAGAATCAGCTGTTTAACCTATCCCCTCCACGGGCCTAGGTGAGGAACAGCCCCTTAGTAACATAGACACGGGATGTTGGTTCAAATGAACTCATGGACAGCAGGACAACCTATGGGAACAAGGGGAGGAAATTTGAATAGCTTAGCCATAACTTGCGTAGGGTAGGAAGTAGTCCAGGAATGAACGAAATGTGGTCGTGTTCGGTCAGGACTTATGAGCGCCTCCTTAACTGATCAAAACAGAGTTGGATAGTGTGCTAGTGGTATAGGGCACCGACATTTCTGATGGCAGCCCTGGCTCCCCCCTGTCAGGTTACACAAGCCAAGCTAGATGAAGTCTAGATATGTCTTATCTCATGAGATGTTAGAAGAAACCCACCTAAACAAGACCTGAGGTCACAAGGTTTAGACAGCAATCCTCCAAGGGATGCAGACCCCCCCCCCCCCCCCCCCCCCCCCCCCCCCCCCCCAGTACCCAGGCATTACTCTAACTGAATCTTGGTGATCCAAGCTACTGCTCTTACTAAAAAAGAACCATGGTCCTGATTTTTAGCCTATAGCTATAGAAATAAAAATTTAGGCTATTATAGCACACTTATTATAGAACACTGGAGCACAAATAATACAAAAATAGATAAAGATAAAATATCCAGCTCCTTGACCTAGATGGACAGATCTAGAGGGTGTGGTTGAGATGTAAAGTAGTTGCTTAACTAGGATGCAAACAAGAAGGGAGGCCCACAGGTCCCTCACATGTTTTAAATATGATTTTAAAGCAACTCAATTGATATTTTATCAGAAATGAAAAAAAATCTATAAATGCTATTTTAACATTAATCCCTTGAAGAGTGCATTCTTCAGAAGTTTGAGAATGTTTGTGCTATTGGTAAGTGACCTTTTACTAACAAGTATGCTTTATTTTAATTCTGCATAACACCTTTGGGGAAAAAATGGGTTACAAAAGGTTTGAAAATATACTTTTGCCAGCCCCCACTCATAATGACATCACAAGTGTATAGCACCCATTTACACCAGTACACTAAAGTAATGCATTTGACATGTTGGTGTAATGGGGTGACTGAATCTTACCATACAATTTCTGTACAATCAACTTTTTTTTCTACCAAAACCATGTAATATGAGGACCTTTCTAAACCTTCCAATAACTATGTATTCAGCAGGTAGGACCCGGCACTACATAGTTGTTGGTAGATCTTAAGGTGATCTAAAAGTGTATGGGGGGCTTTAGTCTTCTATATTGGGTTGGGAGATGTAGGATGTTTGTGTCCCCCTGTCTCCTGACTCTTCTCTTTTTCTATGTATGTATAGTAGAGTAGCCGTTGTACCGTTAGCCTTTGATGAATACAGATTGATGAAGTGATATCACTTAAACTCCAAACTCTCTGTCTTTATATACTATTGTTGAGGTGTTGGCACATCAACCTAAAAACTAGGAGTATTGGGAAAAAAATGTGAAAATGTAACATACGGCTGAATAATTTAATTACCCAACCATTAACCATTTCCTATCATTTACACATGTGGAGGAAATCCCCCATATATAGCATACATGGATGCTTCCTAGAAAGTACTCTGCACTCTAGCATGCCCTATTTTTGCTTATATCCTCGGAGTCATCGTCTGACTGATTTAGAAGTAATCCCCAGTTCATGTGTATTAGGAAAAGCCCTTTTTTTTCATAAAATTATTACTTGTAGGAGATTTGAGTAGATATCTGCGTAGGCTGTAGGCGATTACAGGTGTCGCTTTATTTACTGAGCTCAACTCTGGCATTACCTTCAGTTTTGCACATCCGAACACACTCTTCTATACTCATATGGCTAAAGCCCCCCATGCACGCTTTGACTTACTTTTTATTTGGCGGCAGATCGACCCCGCCTGACGCCATTACGCACGGCCTGGCGTACCGAGAGTCCCATCAGATACAAATCGATCGAAATGCCTAGGAAACTTAAATCAGATACTTGAATGATAGGACAACATGTCTGATCCCTTTTTTATCTATTTTCTGTTGGATATCGTTCACTTTGTATTGATCTACCAGATTGAGGCCAACTGATACTGAAGGATAATGCCTTGTAGACACATCAGAAATAGATACCCATTCCCTATGGATGCATTCGTGTTCCATTGTGTTTAAGGGACCACTAATGCAATATGGAACTAGGTGTTGCAGGCAATGACACATTAATGGGGTGATGGGGTGATCCAATATGACGTATCACAGTGCGATCCAGCTACCGACACGCACGGTGGTCGATCGCCTGAAGAATCGGGCAGAAATCTACCTGTGTATGGCCAGCTTAAAACCAGCTGGTATACTATAAGCACCCTTAAGCCATTAAAGCAGCTTTTTAATTTCACATTAGACACATCAATTCACATCATCAATGACTGATTCAATCAAGGCATTAGACTTGTACAACTTGACACGTGAGGGCAGATTTATAAAGCAGTGAATACGATCATCGCAAAACATTCACTGCAGATGAATTAATCACTGTTATTTCAAACACATGCAGCATGTAGGTGACCTAGGAATAAATGTTTGCTGATTTAATTCATTTACTACTATATCAATGTGCCCTACTAGTGTCCAGTATCCAGTATTTATTATCCTTCCACACTGGGGGATGGAGGAAAGTTCCCATTTATATCTCCTCTGCTGCCTACCACTGTCACTCATTTATTCTCCAGGAAACATCACCGCACAGCACCATAGTAACAAGCCTTGAGAAACATCTACTTTGACCAATTCATTTTCTTCTTTGACTGTTCCAATCACATTCTTCTTTGGTTAGAATTTAAACTATATTAGCTCCCCAATCATTCCAGTCCCGAAACTGACTTGAAGTTTTACACAAATTCATCATCACGTACAAAACCGATGTCCCAGAGGTCCTCGTCTGGCATTTCAGCTAAACTTTAGACCTTTTACAGAAATTTAATTAGAAATGTCTGGTAACAGGGATACCATTTAAAAGATGTTCTGCTATTTTTCCATCTCTCTGTGAGTAATAAGCATTTTAATAAAGTTTATGTTCCTAATAAATATATATACCGTAATATACCGTAATACCTGTTTTCTTAAGTTTTATTTTCCTTGACTTGACTGATCATATAAATAATTCATAATAATATTTACCACTCTCAGTCAACAGGTGGCTTTTTGTTTAGCCATTTTCAAATAGTTCATGTAGTTTTAACGAAGAGTTCTTGGCAAGCAGAAGCTTTTAAAGTGTAAAGCTGGGAATAGACGGTACGACGCTTGGCTGTCTCACAAAATCTGGGGCACCGAGCAGCACCAGGAGTCAGGGAAGCTGTCAGAGGCAAATAGAATGGGAGTAGCCAGTCCAAATGGAGTAATATTTGTTGCCTCACCCAATCATTAGAGGTATAGTAAAGAGGTGTGGGCATTTCCCGTTTGGAAATTATGTCATTGTCATACTAAAAAAGGCACAAGTTGATCGATGACCACCACCAACGTACTTAGAAGGCGAATGCTCGATCCCAAAAAAACAATATGTCGGATTCCTGTACGATCAATTCACCAGTTGATTCCGACAGCTTTTGGGTCGATCGTTCAAGGTAGACTACAAACGATTCTTAAACGACTGATTAATGTGCACGAGCACGACAATTGATCGAGCAAGAATTGTATGGGAAAGCGGAACGTGTATGGGGACCTATAGAAGATATCTACTAAATGTCTAATACCAGATTTGAGAAAATTTTTGTAGTGGGGTCATTTAAGGAATACTACCTTGAATAAATGTGAAAGCACTATAGAGATGTACCGCATTTCTTGTCATAACAAATATAGGAATTGCTGCTTTGCAATTTTTCTGACCAAGGTACCGGCATATTAGGGCTTACCATATATCCACACCTGATTGTGTACAGCAATGAGACCATGTGGAATGTCCGACTATGTGTCCTGAAACGAAGTAAACATCACAATGATACATTCTTATAATTACAGATTTTCTTTTGGCTGAAGTATGTGTGAAAGCATTACTAGTCAAGGTCATAGAATAATATTCAGTTACAACCTAAAAGATTCCACCTTTCACCATTATTCATTGCTAATTGTGTCTCTGTTTAATCCTCCTTCGCAATATATCTTCATTCTGTCCGTCTGGGCAAGAGTGCGTCAAATGTGACACAACAGTTCACTGTCTGGCCTAGCATCTATTCCAGCTTAGCTTTTATTAATCCAATCCATTAAATTGCTTAGCAGGTACTTCAAAGTCACAAAGACAAGATTTGTAAAAACAATTACCTCTCAGTGTATGTGCACTAATAGGAAAATAGCTTGTTCTCTATCATTAAACCCGTAATGAGTGGTTAGAATTTGGATTGATGGATTGCCTGCTATAGGTTGGCGTTATCTTAGGACATGATGTTATAAGGTGGAGGGTGATATGAAAAACAATTACATAAGGTCCCCATACACGGGCCAAATTTTAGTTTGATTCTCAAACAATCGATCACCACACGCATTGCTTAATTGATCCTGAATCGAACATGGCCACCCAAAGCTCAATCGAACAGGGAACCAACATGTTGGTAAAGTATCAAACAGGAATTGATTGCAAAGTCGTGTGCAACAATCTGCCATTTAATAGATGATTCACTCATGAGCATTTATTGATCAAGCGGCATCGACCCGTGTATGGGGAACCTCAGTTTCAATTCTGAATCAGATTTGTTAACATGTTTTTTTCATCTTAAAAACAAGGAACTTCCTAAAAACAAACTTATAAGCCCCCCATACACCTTTAGATCACTCCATACAATTCCCTTTAGATCTACCAACAACTATGTAGTATAGAGGTCTCCTTAATAGAATACATAGGAATTGGAAGGTTTAGAAAGCTCCTCATATTACATGGTTTTGGTAGAAGAAAAGTTGATTGTACAGAAATTGTATGGAAAGATTGTAAGGTGTATCGGGGGCTATAGTCTCCACATTGGCTACCTGCTGTTTATTGGAAAAGTCAGCTAGAGCTTGTGTAAACTAGAGATAAGAGTAATTTGCAAAGCCATCACTAGAGATGGGCAAACTGTTTCGTCCCCCGGCGATTAGCATGGGTGTTCGACCTGCCCAGTTCACCGGCGGTAAGAAGGTTATTATTCTTCCGCTGGCTGGATCAGGAGCAGAAAGATCCAGCCAGTAGAATAATTTTTTCCTTAGTGACCAGGTAGAGAGCGAAGTGAAAGAAAACCGGAAGTGATGTCAGTGACATCATGTCCGGATATCGAAATCGGGAACTGTGCGTTCCAGGTACCGGAAGTAATGCCAGTGACTTCTCACTGCAGTTTTTTTTTCATTCAAATTCCCTGCGAACAGGCAGGGAATTTTAATCTCCCAGCAAACATGCGGACATCAGACTTTTCGTGTCTGATCGTGTCCACGAACAGTCTGATCCGCCTGTTCGTGGACGGACGTGGCCGAAGTTCGGCCATCACTTAGCATCATTAAACTTGATGTAAAGAAGGGTTGAGGGTTCACTTCAAAGAAGTTAGATTTAATTTAACTTAATTTATGCAAAAACTATATCTGCTTGAGCAATATATTTTCCCCAAATGTTCCCACAACCCTTCACTATATGTCCAGAAATTTTGGTGAATATATTATGTTCAGGGGCTTTACAATCAACCCTGAAAGTCAGATAGTTGAAAAAATGTAGCCATCTATTGTGTAAATGAGCAGTTACCGCAACCATAATGCCCCCATGACAGGTCTATTGGGTAAGAGCATGAAAACAGACCGGTAAACGCAACGTGAGGCGCTAGCCAGTTTGGGCTTTCTCCCAAAAGACCTGTCCTGGGGTTGGGATCTATCTATCTATCTATCTATCTATCTATCTATCTATCTATCTATCTATCTATCTATCTATCTATCTATCTATCTATCTATCTATCTATCTTTCTAATAGGTTTGGTCATTTTCAGGGCTGCTGAAGGTAGTCATACACGGGTCGATTTGTTGGATTGGATCGGGAATCGATGGAACACCACCTTGGGAATCTGATTTGTGGTCGATTTGGACATGAGCTGATCTTCAAAATGGCCGATTCCACAAGATCCATCGATCGGAAAGGCTGCTGCATAGGGAGCTATGGGTCCACCACCGTACTCCGTTTGCCAAATGATCGACCTTGTGGGTTGCACTAAAAACCTGAACTCGTGGGCTGTATTTTTGCCAATGGCCACAGGCATGTTTACTATTTATTTCAAGCTAGTCATCCAGCCAGTAAAGTATATCTTGCCTAAAGGGGGGGGGGGGCTCCATTCACCCAACTTTCTATGGAAAAATTGTCACTCTTGAATGGCAGCCCTTTTCAACACTACCCTGTCTACAGGTTGACAATCTATTAGGTCTACATGGACTTTATAAAGCTTAACTTTTGTTAAAGTAAACTAAAATCTTTTAATGCCTTTTTGAAATGTAAAGATAAATTGATCAACAGGTAATACAACTGTTTTTCTGAGCCCCCTATTTACATTAAGACTATTTAAGCCAGATTTATTTTTATTTTTTCTCATCATTTAATTTAATGTCACCCTTTCTTAATATGCTGAATCTTTTAATACTTCTAAATCCGTTTTCTTTATTAACAAACGTGCTGGAATATTATATGTAAAGCGATGAATGCACTTGAATCTTCAGACAGATATGGATGTGTGTTATAATCTATATATGCCTCCTGGATGAAGCTTATTAGCTTTCATAATAATAAACTGCTCAATAAATTTGTAGATATGAATGCTATTTACAATGATTAAACAGATCAAACACTAGATATGTCTTACCATTTGTTAAATGACTGCAATTCTATACAACTATCGATTTATCTGTATACAATAATCTTCCACGCATTACAATATCAATAATGAAGACGTGAAACATACCAATAAATACATGTTTAAGTACAGCTCGAACTCTCGGGTGTTTGTAGAATGTATTGATCGGGTGCTTTGCCTGACAATTATTACCAGTGTAAACATTGGTTGGAATCAATAAAACATTCTTCAATCAATAGGCTCTCATAAGCTTTCGGTGATTAACATGCAAAGGGTATTGCTATTTTACCAAAATCAATGGCATTCCTTAGAGAGGGAGAATACGTGTACAATACAGATGTCTACGAATATAGGGATGAGTAGTACTAAGTACAATGATTCTGGGCTGGACACTACCACAACACCACCACCACACCACCACCACACCACGACCACCACCACACCACCACCACACCACAACAAGTTGGTCCTTCTTATAAGTAGGGGGGTATACTCAGCAATGTTCTTAGTGTAGAAGAAATGCTGACTATGCATTCTATTTGGGTATAGACTGGTATTGGGTCAGTAATGAACGCAATAAAGAAGCTCTATAAAATATAGATACAGACAGAATTTAAACTAGATGAGTTGGGGGTCTTTTGCCACCAACTTTATGATAGTTTTTCCTGTGATAGTTTTTAGTGTTGAGCTTGAATATTTTTCGTGAATATCGCCAATGTGACAATTCGCAAATATCTAGGCGGATATTTCGAATATTCGCAGTATGGCCATGTATTGCGAAAAGGATATACGCATTGCGAAAATAAACATAGCATGCTACCATTCATCTATATACATATATATATTTTGCAATGTGAATATTATTTTTGTGGTCATATTCTCACAATGCATGGTGGTCATACCGCGAATATTCAAATGAACAAATTGAATATTAGTAGATTTGTTTGTGTAATATTGCGAATTCCAATATTGCCGGTCATCACTAATAGTTATACCTGACTTAGACTGTGATGTATATCCGTATATATAATGTGTGTGTGTGTTTTTGTGTGTTAGGGACATTAGATTGTCACTAAGAGACAGTGATTACACTTTATGTTCTCTGTAAAGAGCTGTGTAATGTGTTGCCATTATATAAATAGGTGGTAAATAGTTAACAGAACTGAAAATTGGTTGAGTTTTTTTTTTGGTCCAAAAAGCTTAAAACTTTATTATTATAATATGACAATTTCTAAATCACTTTTTTTTCATTCATCCCTGGAATATAAATTGGAGATGAGTTTAACATCCAATTACCATTTAGGGAAAGGAGTGAGGGAATTATTCTAAATGTAGAAGGTAGACATTGGTATTACTAAATATTCACCATAGAATTCTGGACAGTGACAATGTATTACATTACAAATCACTGAAGTAAGTGAAAGCAGAGCTAATCGCAAACCTTCAACAAGCATTCCATTATGTCCCAAGATGCAAACTGTTATCTCTAATAATCCATACATTTAGCCATTTGGGTTTAGAAGAAGCTTAAAATGTACACACGTATAAATACCTCTTCTATAGAGAATAGTCTCTTCTAGGACTAAAACCCAGCCAGGCAGCTTTTGTTTGTATAAAGTCTGTGATTTCTAGGAGAAGCGGCTGCTAACCTGAATTTTATCTTTTTAATTTGAAATAAAAACTCTGACAGATTAAATCCCCAATCTGGGCCACTGTAATCTTTAATTAACTGAAGCATTTTGAGCGCCTTTCGTGGAACGGGAAACCATTACACAAAGACAAGCATCTCTCATTTTTTTTTAAACATTTCTTATACAAAATATTAATTAATAAGGAGTCATTGACGTCTCGGAGGGATCAGAATCCAATTCAGAGGCAGCCAAAGTCTTTACACGCTTCTAATCCTGGCAGGTAAGTGTCCTCTCTGTAGTATCAGAGTTGCCGGAAAACCACTCAAAATAATTCGGTGATAAGAAACAAACCGGCAATTGAACATAAAGAGCGGATTAATGTTTTACAATGTCTGTTTATGGAATTGCGTAATTAATCAGGTTTAAAGAAGGCGTCTGTCCACTGAGACCAACGAAAGGACATAAACAAGTTAAAACTGAGCCCCAATTTTAACATCTGTATTGAACAGCTATAGAAGCTTCTCTCCTGTATTAAAAACACTTAAGGTGGCCATACACACCTCCATTTTTTGCTCGATTAATAAGATTGTCGATTAATTGTGCTACCACAGAGTAAAGGTTCAGAACACATTACTTCCTTTTCTAAGTCATGTGCGCATGCTCCATAGTACTATTGTATAGAAATCCATTGAGATACCCCAAAAAGAAAACCTGTCAGATACATACCTGTCAAGCATCCTGTTTCGGCCAGGAAAGTCAAATTTTTAAGGTGACTTTCCCAGCCGAATACGGATTTTTCCTGGGATTTCAAAATCAGGTCACTTAGGAGGGAGGGGCGTTACTCTCCCTTCTTAGTTCCCAACCCACTTGTGCAGATGATGTGCAGGGGGGGAAGTTAGGAGGGAGAAAAAGTCTAATAGGAGGAACAGGGGAAAACCTCTTGATACCAGAAGTGATGTCAGTACCATCATTCCCTGTATTTGGAACGCAGAAGTTCCTTGTTTGTTTCCCTAATTCAGTGATGAGGAAACTTGACAGGTATGGCAGATACTTGATTTTATGTTTGATCTCAATTTTCGATTTCATCAATTTGGATTGTTTCATTTTTATCATCTATTGCATCTCATTTCTGCTCACCCGTAGGTGGATCTTCCCACTGAGAGCTTTCCTGCCTCCGCTAGCCAAGCTCAGTGCATATAGAGGGCATACCAAATGCAAGACCACCCGCATGAATTTACCCTTTAAGACACACTCATAGGGACACGCTGATTTTTCCTTAAAGATGATTTGCGTGTCATCCAAAACTCATTGTTCAATAAGTCCAGTTGCTTTGCTGCACTATTACATTAATGCCTATATATGTTATGTTTATAGATTCCACTGGACTAGCATGTCCGAGGATGATGAACAGAACAGCCATTGGTAGACCAGTATTACACCCAAAGAAAAGGATCTTCACATTCATTCAAGAAAAGCTTCAGACATTGAAATCTGGAAAATCCATTTTAAAATTACATGAGATTTTAGAAAAGTGGTTTCTAAGCCGCATCTGTACAGTCTTAACTCTTCTCTCCAAAAAAAAAAAACAAATCTGCAGATTGGAATGCTTTTCTAGAAGTCTTTGTTTACTCTTTCCGCTGCCATTATTAAGGAAGCGCTGGCTTGGCTTTATTTCATAGTAAGATAATTACTAGAGGAGAAATATGAAGAATGACTGACACGCGCCTTCAGCCCCACTGCAGCTTTGTTGTTAATTATTCAGAACCGCCATGCTGTTTGCATATTTGGATTGAAGTGACCTGGAGCATTTTAGATTTTTCTCTTTAACTTTCAGAGTCACCCCCTGTGTAAACACCGTGGGGAGTCGTGAATTTTTTTTTAACTTTTCCTGCTCCTTAAAACATCTTTGTCATCTAGAACAACCTACACTTGGAAGGAACATGTTATTCCTGTCTCTATAGACTGCCAAGAGCTCAGCCTTTGCGCCGGAATATGATATCCAAACATGAAAGCCACACGGTTCCTGCACTGTTCACATTCACAATTCCCAATCTGTTTAATTGGTCTCACCTTATCAGCTGGATGCATATTTATCTGTGTTGTGGTTTATGTGTGTTTTATATATATATATATACAATTATATAAAGCTAAAGTTCTTGAACCGTAAGGGCTTGTTTACATTTTGTCGGGACCCCGGAGGATCTGTCTTCACGGTGCCAAGCCGCTCCGCTGATGTATGGCTCAACGTAGTCGAATACGCTGAGCCTCTACACCGGCGGATGTGTAAACAGATCATCCGCCGGCAGGTAATGTCAATCTTCTATGTCCGGATCCTCGCTAAGCATATACGCTTAGCAGAGGGGTCCCGATGTATAATGGAAACAACTCCTAAGACGTTATGACGGAGTGCAGGTGAGGAATACAGAAGACCACCCACTGAGGCTGTCGGTGTTCTGAATTTCAATTCCACATGCTCAGATAGCGCTACAGGATTAATCTTACGAGTTGCGGGTGTTTAAGGTTAGGGGTTTGGAAGCAGCTTAAGGTTAGGGGGTTGAAGGGTTAGGGGATTGAGTAGGTAAGTTTAGTTTTAACCCCCCCCCCCTTCCTAAAGCCCCTTTAACACTCGAAACCTGTAAGATTAACCCTGTAACTGTAGAAAAGCGTATGGCTACTAGATAATAGTTTTCAATGGTGAAAATTGGGACATGATCACATGAATGATTCATACTACCTTACAGTATGTGAAAGAAGAACTCATCACTATGCCACCCCAAGACAGGTAGAGTGATATGGGAAATTCAGAATAATCTCATCACAAATAAGTATTTTTCTAAATCTTTTTTGCTAGATCGTCTGGGTTCTTCCCATTCTGTTGGCAGGAGCTCTGTGCTTTGACCGGCAGAGCGGTAATTAAGGAGGTGGGGAAGCTGCCTCTGACTGCATCCCTCTCTCCAACCCTGGCTGGCAACTTTTATCTCTGAGCTGTGCAGCTTGAGCCCAACTCACATACAGTGCAGATAGAAGAGCTGGCTTGCTAAAACCACAGAACCACAGGAAAGATCTGCCTGCAACGGACTGAGTGACTGACCAAGTACTCCGGCTCTCTGTGTATGTGAGAGCTAACAGCATTAGCCAGCTCTCAGATCTGCATGGTTTGTCATCGGGGCTTCAGTTACCCACTGACATAAACAATACAGTACTATTGTAAGATTCAGCGGCGCCTTAGCACCATTAGATGCATGCATACCTCCCCAGGCTTTGGGAGGGCAAAAGTGTGTCTTATGGTGCAAACAACACGGTACATAAGGTGAGTATAGGTGCGCTTTAAATTTAAGTGCTAGAAAAATGCTGTTGACAGAACCCAATTTTCCCTACAAAGTTGAATTAAGCAAATTTAGTGAATCCCTTATTACCTGCCACCTCTCTGTATGGCTTCACTATCTAAATAGGAAGAGGTCATCTAAAAGGAAATGGTTTCTGCTCTGCTTTGAACATTTAAGCTTCTGTATTAACAGTAGATTTGTAAATTCAAATGTTTAAAAAAAATTGGAAATCTGTAAAAAAAAAGTAGAACTTTAAATAAAATTGCCTCCGAACCCTTAGGGTCCCCGTTGGTTACAGCATCACATCATATTACTGAAATATGAAGTCAGGAAAATGTAAGGTCACAGGCACTGTGGATAATAAATGACAAAGCTGTACTGTAGCATTTTGCTGAGCGATATAAACTTTAAAGAAAAGCAATATTACAGCGGGAATAACTTTTTACAAGGAATATGCAGTGATTACTTATTTGGAAACTTTATTGTATTTTGTAAAATCAATCCTTTTTTTCCCCAAATAATTGTGTTTTCTCTGTTGTTGTTTCAGAAGAATATATTGCAATATAGCCGACTGTTTGCGGGTATATTTCTTACACTACTGATTACACAGAAAGAACAGAACATATATTTCTATCTAATGATGTATGAAATCTCTTGGCATTCTCTTTGTAGTGAGAAAAATTAAGAAATGTTGTCGTTTGTGGATTACAAATAAACAAGGCAAGTAGAATGTGTGCAGTATACACTTCATTGTTAAGGAAACCGTAACTTAAAACAAAAACCTAAAAATTCCTCTTGTCTGAAGTAACCTTACATGGACAACTGACCCAACAACCAATCACCTTTTTACTGGCTTCGAGAATTGTGTCAATCCATTTAATTGATCTCTTTGATGGACTAAATTTTATAGCTCTACTTTTTTGTCTTGTGCATTGTTACAACTGTTTATCCCACCCAGCCAAGTCCGTAGCCTCCTGGGAGAATCTTGATATGTAAAGACTTGATCACAGCGTTGTCAGTTATATCTTGTATTTAATACATGTAGTATAGTGTTATTATTATTATCATTTATTTATATAGCGCCAACATATTACGCAGCGCTGTACAA
>CM070038.1:86361325-86390428 GCA_036250615.1 Ptychadena robeensis
TAGCAGCATAGCTTTGTGCCCTGATTTTTGTGTTTTCTCATTAATTTTATTAAAAAATATTTTTTTTTGTTTGTTTCAAACATTATTATATTGCGGATGTCTATTAGACCCATGTACGGACATATTTTGGGAAGTTACAGGCCTACAACATAAAGAAAAATTTACTATTGAAGTCTATGGTGCACTTTTGGTACAGAAATCTGGACCTCAGCAGTGCGCTAGGGAGGTTAACAACTGTTATGTCGGCAAAACACGGGTGGTTTTTTGTAAACCAACCCACACTTAAAGTGGACCTACCATTAGAAATTGATCTTTTCATGAATGAATGAATAATAGGGAGGAATGTATACAAAAAAAACTTATCTGTAAGGAGTAAATTAATAAGATCCATCTCAGCCCCTTCTGTCTGCTTGTCATGCAACGGTGCCCCTGAAACTCACCACAGAGATAGATGGGTAAATTTATAATCTCATTAAACTGAATAGATCATATTTTCCCATAGAAAACCAATATAAATGCCCCCTGTGGCCACTCGCGATATTGCACCTGGCGTTAACCCATGCAAGCCTAATAAATATGACATCTCTTGTACGATTCCAGGCAACAGCAAGTAAGTATATTTTTTAGGGATTGTGGAGTGCTACGCCACCATCATACCAGATTTTGAGTATACATCTGCTTTAAGCTTCTTATTTGTTGTTGGACGAGACAACCATATTTTATTTATATCTTAGATCAGTGGTGGGCAACTGAGTTGATATGGAGGGCCACAAGTGAGGCCCTCTCCATTACTAGGGGCCGCACATAACATCGATCCAGACCCTCCCCCCGTCTACATATCTCAGCAGGCGGTGGACCAGATCCCAACAGGCAGTCAAAACCCAACAGTGCCCTATCCCTTCCTGACCTGGTTTCCCTGATCAACATTGACAATTTTACTGATGTAGGACCGCCAAAGTCGATTAGGAAAGCTGGGCCAGCATGTGACCATTTCACAGGTGATTTTGGGGGCCGCATGTGGAGGACCAAGAGGGGGGGGGGGGCAAACAACAACCAAAGGGCCGCATGTGGTCCCCGTGCTGCAGGTTGGACACCTAGGTCTTAGATTATCATCTTGTCATGTTGTCCCCCATGGTCACTGAACATTACTAAATGACTAAGGACTGTTGTAGTCCCTGCAGCACAGATCACCCTCCCCTCTCCATAGAACAGGTCATGATCCCAGTGCATTGAAATAATCAATGATGATTGTTTAGAAGATAATAAGTGAAAGTGTGTATGACTCTTTAAGTTGTTAAAGGGCAACTTAACTTAGAAACCATAACTTCAACAAATAATATATATTCTAAGTTGCTTATGAGCTGTCCCAATGGTTCAATTCAAAATTAAGTCAAATTTAATCGTAATCGTACTTTTCTGCATGCTCTCATCTGTGGAAGTGGCCATGCTTATTTCTGTGTAGCTTCCAATCTTCCAAGTGGTTAACCTCCCTGGCGTTACGGCTGTAATTTTTGTTGAAACAGCACTGTAAACTGTACTCTGGCGTGAATCCCCTACCCCCCTCCCTTTACACATCTCCACCTTCGGAGTCACCGAAGACACGGTGCCAGAGGGATCCTCGCAGTGTTTGCCAGCGTGGGCACAGTCTGTTTTAAGAACAAACTGTGAACGTACTGGGTTTGGGCATAACACCCGGAAGGATAACAGCTACAATAACTTATATGGGCACAGGGGGAGGGGGGACGCCACATATAATGGTTTCAATAAAGTCCATACATACATATTACGCCAACATATTACGCAGCGCTGTACAATAGATTAGAGTTGACATACAATAACACACAGCTACAGGTATGACATAGGAGGAGTAGAGGGCCCTGCCCGGACGGGCTTACAATCTCATAGGTTGGAACAGAGTATACAATAGGTGGGGGGTAGGACTGGTATGGTTGTGATGTTAGGAGTGAGAGGATGGGTAGGCGAGACTGAAGAGGTGGGTTTTTAGGTCTTTTTTAAAAGTGCCAAAAGTAGCAGCAAGTCTAATGGGGCGAGGTAGAGAATTCCAGAGAGTAGGAGCGGCCCTAGAGAAGTCCTGAAGCCTTGCGTGTGATGAGGTTATTAGCGGGGATGTTATTAGTAGGTCACTGGAGGAGCAGAGGTGGTGGTTAGGGGTGTATTTGCGTACCAGGTTGGAGATGTAAGGAGGATAGGAGGTATGTAGCGATATGATGACAGAACAACTTCATATCCACGGCTGACAATAATAGCGGAGATAGTGTTGGAGTGGAATAAGGAAGGGCGATGAGAGACATTCAGGTCAGTTTTTCTTATTTTCCTGATGCCAATAATTGGGGACTGCCGGCAAAGGACACATCAAGAACTGCAAATCAGATGAAACCATTATATTTTTATTACGTCTAAAATGAAATTCAGAAGGCCGAGCCTTCTCTGTAACTTTGCTGTCTCATAATATAATGAGCAACTAAATAAAATAAAAAAGAAATTGGACAAAAAGTTATGCCAAATAGGTTGCGGCGGCACAGTCTGAGCGACCTTATAAAACATCCGTGTAAATTAGATGAAAAGGTCAGCAGCAGATTCCTCTTGACTTGTCTGGGGAACTGAAACACAAATTCACATTTGCTGCTGACTCCCTTTACGTTACACCGTCCAACAACGGAATATAGATTCATGTAAATGTGTCTGGGAAGGGGGAAGGTTTAAACTGCCAATGCCTCTCCTGTGGTGAAATAAAATGAGATCCTGTCCTTTTCATCACTTAACTAAACAGAACGTTGTACTTCCATTTGTACATCCACTTCCATTTGTACTTAAATGATCTGTCTGTTCTAAACATGTAACATTTGTGTTTTTCCAATGATGGAAGGCTAGAGCAGTACTCTGGGGAGAATATCACTTAAATTTCTCCCAAACTTAGTCCCTTCATTCTTGTTTTCTGCTAATCCTTTAGAAGACCAGCTCTACCCTGGCATCTTAAGAGCCTCTTCCTTTTCTGCCAAACTGTTCATAAAACATAATGCCAAAGGGTTCCTATGTCAAGGATCAGCACTGCTGAAGCATCTATATAGCACCCTTCTCCAAGTAGTTCATAAAACCCAGTGCCATGTTTCCTATGAGGAAATACTACCATGGCATCTATGGAATGTCTGCCTCTTCTGCCAAGCTGTTCAGAAAACACAATGACATTGGGTTCCTATGTTGATAGGCCAGTACTACTGTGGCATCTACAGAGCCATCTCATCTTCTTTCAGGCTTTTGGAAAAACACAGTGCTATATGGTTCCTATGTTGATAGACCAGTACTACACTGGCATCTATAGAGCCCCCTCCTCTTCCAAGAAGCCATTCAAAAAAGTTCCTTACGTTGAAAGATCAGCACTGCCATGGCATCTATGGAGCCTCTTCCTCCAAGCATTTCATGTTGAAACCAAACCCTTCATAAAATGCAGTGCCATAGTTTTCCTATGTTGATAGAGCAGTACTACCCAGGGATCTATGGAGCGCCGTTCTTTTCCTCCAACCCCTTTATAAAATGCAATGCCATAGGCTATCTATGTTGATCGACCAGCACTACCATGGCATCAATTAGGCTCAATCTTACAAACCGTTCATAAAATTCAATGCCATAGGGTTCCTATGGTTTTATAGGGTTTCTTCAAGCTGTCCATAAAACCACAGGGTTCCTATACTGAGAAACCTGGGGTAAAGGGGGCATGGATGTGGCACTTTAGGACCCAACCACAGATGTAGACCAAGCAGTATAGCTTCCTGTGTACAAGCCCCACATTATGTAGGATGATACCACAACCTCAGACGCCTACTAAGAGCACATAAAGAGGTCTACTTAAAAGTAGCTAGTGGAGAAGGAGATGAACCACAGGATTGGATCAGCAAATCTCTTCTCCTGCACCCATTAGACCTAAACAACTTTTAAAGGATTAAAACAGTGGTGAGCAACTGAGTTTCTATAGATCTATTCTGACTTGTGTAAGCATTTTTAATGACAGCATGAAAGGACAGCAGGCTTAGCTAGAAGACGTTATTTTAAATTTTAAATAACTTTTTTTAAATGATACTTCAAGTATTATGGAACACTGTAGTATGGTAATGCATATTTTGTGTCATATACATCATCAAAGGTTATGTGCCTCATAGATATAATCAAAGTCCTTGAGGATATTTATGGGGCACATAACCTTTGATTCAACTCACTGGACTGGTAAGTACCTATGCCCTATGCAATAACAGTTAGGTTTCAGGGGCCGCAAGTGGAGGACTGAGGGGGGGGGGGGGGGGGGGGGGGGGGGGGGGGTTGCCGCTGAAGAACTCCCAAAGGGCCGCAGGTTCAGCATCTGGGGATTAAAACGTCATGCCATCCAGAAAGACTGCACGGTAGTCTTTGCAAGTGAACATTCTCTACATCTTTAGTAAATCACCTCATTGACACTACCGACTGGACACCATGGAGGTATCTTTATAAACTACACCTCTGGACACTTTGTAAATGCTGGATTTCCTCTCTTCGAATCCTTGACATTTCAGTCACCCAGACAATCGCTTTTCCTTCACCTTGTCCCAAATTTATTAAACGCAGCAGCACTGAAGGTGGGATAAATGCACTAGATGTACAAATAGTGTGTTCAGAGCATGAATTTAAACCAGCAAATCTATTTAAGTAAAGCGCAGATGTCTGGTGATTGAACTGTTTTCCAATGCGCAGCAGCAGTGATAGAATCATTTTGATTCATAGGCCGCTATATATCATCCCTGTGATCTCTGCAACCAAATGAAACAATTCAGCCGCCTTCTGAGACGTGTGCCCGACACCGCCGGTAATTAACATGCCAGCTACCGTCCTGTGGCTATTTCTCTGAGGTTTCTAATAAATTATGGTGCCGTGATATATCCAGTGGCTGAAGCTGCTTATTGGTTAACTCATATGCTGTAAAGTTAGCCACTGGGACAGATAATGGTGTTATGTGGTTGTGTATTAGTGTGTATTGCACACAATGGAGGACATCCATCCAGCAATTATTCTGTGTATCCGTATCAGTGATTATGCAATTTGGCCCTTCTTTTCAGTACTTTTTATTTTATTTTGCTAAACCTATTCTATATGTTCTATGTTCTATATTCTTTTCATGATTAACCTCTGAGCTTACAACGGCGCGATACGGGTACACTGCCTGTCATTTCCGGTATCTCTTCGGAGCTCTTCACGCAGCTGGTGTCATTACTGACACCAGCTGCGTGAGAGGGAAAGCCGGCGCTCCTCCATTAACATGGAGGTCTATGGCGTCGCCCCCCCCCCGTCCCCTTCCGCGTCACCGTGACGCGATTGGGGCGGTGCCGCAAACCCGGAAATGCTGCAGCGATGAAAACAATCGCTGCAGCTTTCCGGGGAGGCATAGGGTCTCCCCGCTGCCGGCTTCCCCTGCGGTTGAGAGGACCCTGTTCAGCGAACGAACATGGTTCGTCTCAACCGCTAGGGAGGTTAAATACTTATTTGTATATATTTTTTTATATATTTTTATATTTTTTTTACTATTCATAGAAAATGTATATATTTAATATGAGATCAGTACCTCAGAGCACTGCTAAAGGGATGCAGAGGATGCATGGATATGTGTAGCCAAGGATCCAGGGGAGGTGCTGCAGGAATGGCAAAAGAAAGCATGACTAAAGCCCCAATACAGGTTTTGAATCAGGTGCTTTAAAGTGTTATTAAGGGCGAAATCGGCAAAATTTTGGGCATGTCTGTTATTCTTAGATCGATTTAATCACTTTGGATGGGGACCAGCGTCCCCGCCCAAAAGAAAAGTGCTGACACATAAAGGCCGCCTGCCCGATTTAGACCAGATTTTTTTGCCGATTTATCAAGCGTGATGACCTCATCGGCCGACAAATTGGGTTAAAATCTAAACTTGTATGGGGGCTTAAGGGATAGCAAAGTGTCCTTGAAAGTGTCACCTGAGGCAGAAACCGGCTATCTCTATCACAATGAGAAGAGACGCACTGTTTACCTGAACCAGACCTCCACCAGTATCCAGCATGCATATCTGAAGGGTGCACTGATAGGAATTTACCACCAGGGGCAGCCTGGAAGCAGGAAGTTGGGTGAGAAAATGAGTGGAGTGTCACTTCCTGTATTAGGAATGCAGAAATAACACTCAACCCACCACTTCCACCTTCCACTTCCTGTAAATTTTTACCTTATAAGATAGGTACGTGCTGTGGAAGTAGAGGGGGCAGAGGGCAACCCTATCCTGGGCCCGAGCAGCTAGGAGGAACCAGCGGTCAGCACATTTACTGGCAGCCTCTGCTCAGCTAGCAGCCATAGGAACCCCCCCCCCCCCCCCCCCCCCCCCCCCCCCCCCCCCCCCGCTCGACAACTTCAAGGGGTTGGCAAAAAAAATCTCAGAGTCTGGGGTCACGGCATTTATTTCTGACGGCGAATCTGGGGGGTATGGACAACTATTCAAGACATCATTTTCAGAGTTTTCTGTGTGAGGGCAGCTTGCAGAAACTCCTTAACCAAAATCGCCAGCTGTTCAGCACACACATATATGATATATCACTGAGAACAGACATATTGTTCATGTTCTGTTTTATCATGGATCAAAGCATACACATTAGGCTGAAAGTCTGCTAAGACTAAGGTATTTTATATCGTTATAGTTTATGCTTACGACACTATATAATTAAATTTGTGTTATTCGTTCTGTTACCATTAGCCAAGGTAAAATGCCTAAAGCCCCCATACATGCTTAAATTTTCTGCCGATCTCCCTGCAGATCGACCCCACGTCATGGCGTCATCACACGTGGCTGCTCCTGTCGAGAAACGGCCAGCCACCCTTTGTGTGAGAGCCACACATGGGGACATCCAAAGTAATTATATCGGTCTAAGAATTACGGACATGTCCATAATGGTTTAGATCGATTTGATGGCCGACTTCGGCCTGAATTACACCGTTAAGCTATAGGGCCCCCATACACCTTTAGAATTCTCTGTCAGATTTCCTTTAGATCTCCTTTTGTTTTACAGAAAACCATGTATATGAGGGACTTTCTAAACCATCAAGTCTACCTGTGTTCAATCGCAGAGGACCCTATACTACATAGTTGTTGGTAGATCTAAAGGATATCTGACAGATAGATCTAAAGGTGTATGGCCAGCTTTAGATTTCCGCACAATTTTTCGGCCCATCGACAGCCATTGGCATGCATTTTGGCGGTTCATTGGCCGAAAAATTGGGTAAAAATCTGAGCGAATATGGGGGGCTTAACTTATTATGTCACTCCCGACTGGCTTCTGCTGAAATACATTTTACTGTCTAAGTACTGGATCTTACTTACAGTTATGAAGTTATTAATGAATATATTTTGATTAAGTGGCTACATATCTTTGAAGGATCCTTGCCTCCATTGCCATGACCACTAGAGATGGTCGAAATGAATAAAATTCGATTCTACTTAAATTTCGAGTTTCCCAATCGAATTTCTATTCGACTGCGAAATTTCTAAAGTCGAAAATTTACATAATGCCAAACATTCGCATAAAACACTCAAAAATTCGCATAAAGCCTAAAATTTGCATATGGTCAAAAATTCACATAAGGTGGGAAATTTGGATTTGCTGTATGAGCTTGAGCTATAATAGAAGAATCAGTGTACATAGTAGCAGAGCTTTACAATCAGAGCTGAGATTTGAACCCGATTTATACACAAATTTGACATGTTAGAGCAAAACTTATTGTTTTCAAATGTTTCCCCCAACCCTTCTCTACAACTCCAACAATGTCCCCCCAACCCTTCTCTACAACTCCAACAATGTCCCCCCAACCCTTCTCTACATCTCCAGCAATGTCCCCCCAACCCTTCTCTACAACTCCAGCAATTTTTGTGAGGATACCATTTTTCAGGGGCTTTGCAATAAGCCCCTTATAAGTTAGCTAGCACCATGCGAATTTTCCAATGCGAATTTCCGCCAATGAGCATTTCCGCCAATGCGAATTTCCGCCAATGCGAATTTTCCTACCACTCTCGCATGCGAAAATTTGAAATAAAATGGCGATACTCGCACGCAAAATAGCGGCACGCCAAATCAAAAGCAAAGTTATTTTTTAAGTTGAAAGTTCGATTTCAGTCGAAATATGAGGCTGATTTTCGACTTTTACAGCGAAAAGTCGAAATGACCCCATCAAAATTTGACTATGCGAATTTTCGCCGAAAAAGTCCAAATTTCTACTTAAAAATTCGCACTGATTTCCAGTCAGAGCTTTGGGTATGACAGAAGGTCACCCATCTACATCTATATGCACACTACATACGTGTTTGGACTCGGTTAGTTCATAAACAATAGGTGCAAACCACTGGTATCTGCAGCTAATTATGTTCCTTCTGTCCTTGTGTACAGGAGCCATAAAAGAAAAGGTTTCTACAATGATATTTTAATATTCATGCCGGACAAATGAAGCTAGATGTCCTTTAATCTTCTCTTAGTGTGAATACATTAGTGTCTGGATGTAGTCGGCACACAAGGAGCTGCCAGGATGAAGGAACATCTGAAAGCACAGGTGAGGCACATTGTATGTGCCATGTGAGGTGAGGTCTCAGTGCTGGATACTTGTAGCTACATCACAGGTACCCAAAGGACCTCTGCCTCCATCGCTGTCAAGCTGCTGCTATTTATAAGCAGAGCCAACCCCCGGCTAAGGTAAAATACGGATTACATCAGTACGGTGCTTCTCACCCAAATACAACTCATCGCTAATTTCTCCTTCAACAAGATTAATGATTTTTTCTCCTTCAAGGTAACACTTCAGTTTATCATAAACCACAGACAATCTGCTCACCTTCAATGGCTTGTGATCTAATTCCTATCCAAACCTTATTAGTGATTAAGAAATATTACTCTGCTTTTTAGGATTTTATAAGAACCATTACCCAATATAATCAATTTACTGTAATATACGTTCATATGTCCTCAGTGCATGCTTTTAAATCTTTTGGTTAGAGGACACTTTGGGGTTAATGTTGTATAATACATTTTCCCTTTAAAAGGCAATTTACAGTCCGCTTAATGAATGATATCAAACTGTGCTGACTTCAATTATGAAGTCTTGGCCAAGTTTTTCTTTTTCGTTTTCCTTGCACATGGTTAGATATTTCTTTGCTAAGTGAATTTTTGCTATATTCCTTATATACAAGCTAAGAACTCCCCTGCAAAAGCCCACATCAGCTACTCCTTTAGGAAATCACCCTCACAGTATGCCCTCAATATGTTTTGATTGAATCTGATTGATTCTAAGAAACCCTTCCCCCCTGATGATGCCCTAGACAGGGGCGAAACACGTCAAGCCATCTGACAGCGATAGGTGCCAATGCACAGACAGCAAAGGCTCCTCAAATCTGTCTTCTAGTGGTACCGGGGTCTTGAGTGACATTAGATAGCCATTGTGTACATGGTGGATGATATTGTAATGTGGGGGTTTTAACTTTTGCACATGTCAATAAAGGAATACATTTTTTACTACAGTCACATTGGTTGGAATTGTAGGTCTATTTAAAGTCCTGGAGGCTAGCCACCTCTCCCTTAAGATTTAGCTCACCACTTAGTAATTTTTTCTTGTTATATGATTGTCAGATAGGATGAGGCTGCCCCTTGAGTACAGTGCCATACACGGTTATGTTGGTTAACATGCGCCCATTGACGTTACGCCTTCAATGTGTTGTTCATGCAAGAAGAGTTCACCCATATGCCAGGATGATGACATTTGTGGAATTAGATCACCAGTAGTCAGCCAATGTCAGACGAGGAAGCCCACCAATTTGGTAGAAGCATTGGAGAAGATGGCGCATGTGAAATGGCAGGGAAGACTTTGATCCCATTGGAGAAGTACAACATAAGACTATTGGACATATATCTACAAAACAGGCAAACATGAACATTATGGTAAATGCTTTTGCCCTGCCCCTAGCACACGTTGTAGTATATACAGCAGGTAAATAAAGGGGTGCATACTAGATGTGCAATTGCAATATGCATATACTATGTGTGGGAGCGTATATAACATATCTATAAAGTGATCTGTAAGTGTGGTGTGTTCATTGTGGAGTCTATGATGTAATGAGGTATAATGATGATAAAGTGGATCTATAAAAGCAGGTACATACAAACTCCAGCCCGCGGGCCAGTTGTGGCTCGTGTAAAAAATTTCAAAAGCCTGCAGCCTCAGTTATAAAATCAATGAAATGCAGAGGTGTCATTAGCCCAGTGCGTTGAGTGCAACAAACTGGGGTAACACTATTTCACTCCCAGAGGAGGGATGAAAACTTACGGTATATTGCTATTTTACTACAATAATAATACTTTATATTAAACCAATAGCTAAAAATATTTTTATTGAAAACACACCGTGGTTTTTTATATAATTTACCCTAAAAGAATAGCTGTACTGCCATTTTAATTCCTATGAAAGAGCCGGCAATAACTAAGAATAGGGTTTTGAATAATAACACTTGGTGAGTTAAAGGATAGCTACATAAAAGTAGACTTAACATTTATGGTTTCGGCTATATAAAAAAATCAACCAATCAGCACGAATGGGGTGTGTCCTAGCCCTGGTGTAGTAATGTTCTATTTTAAAGGTACCAGTCCCAACAGGGCTGCTTAGATCACAAGGCCTGCCAAATAGAAACACAATTCCTAGTACAACTAAAATATTTAATATATATATATATGAAGTTCAGCTTTAACATGAACTAAAAAATAGAACTACACGACATAAAGAAGGAAGAAATAAATGCAATTAAAAATAACTAAGCCACAGCAAATATATATCGCAGGTAGAAAGGCAAACATGTTCTTTAAAAAGCCGCATCAAGGGAACGAGGGACAAGTTGACATTGAATGTGACATGGTTTCTCCGCACCGGTAAAGTTAAACAGTTCTAAGTATAAAATGGCCCCAACTTTGCTTCATCCATCTACTGATTGTTCTGCTGCTGTCTGAATATAGAAAGGTCTTCTCGTTTGTCTTCTCCCTACTGTTATCTCTGACTATATAGGATGTGCTGGATCCAATTTATCCAGGTGTACCCGAGAGCTTTCATTGCACATCTCCTCCTGTACTGTGATCAAGCATGACTTGGAAGTTTCAAACCCTGACTGTAGAAACTCTAAAGTTGCCTCCTGATGGGTACCAGCAGCTCTTACCTTTCTCCGGGCTGAGGCCTCTGATGGAAAGCAGATCCTCCATATCCTGTAATGAGCAATTAAAGGCAACATCCCTAGGAAACGGTGGAGAACTCTTTGACCTCTGGGCGGTTCGGGGGCTTCGTTAACGCAGTAGAGTGAAAAAACTTCCTGTATCTATATGGCAGCTAAGCATTTGAAGAGAAGATCCCAGGTGCTTGCTGACAGGTGAGAGCCTGCTGTAACAGACGGTAAGTGGGAGAGGTACGGTGTCAGGCTTTTTTCAAGTGCAAGAAGAGCACCTGGGATCCTAAAATTAACCGCTTCCTGGCCAATGGTTGCTTTTGTCTAGGTTATTCCTCTTATGTCGGAGAACACGGTGACTCTTATGGTACCGGTGGGACATAGCTCATTCAAGAGACAGCTGCTGACGTTGTTGGTTATTACCATTGGGACAAGAGATCAGAGTGAAACAAAGCCTGCCTTACGCATCCCCAACAGCTCAGCTACATCTGTCAGCGTTACCATCCTAACGGAGGCAATAATGCCGCCACTGCCGCCGCTTTGTTATACGGTGCGTTAAACTGCAAGTTTATTAGGCGTTTTATCTGGATCCCTGGAAGGCTGTAATAAAAAATGAATAGCTTACGTTTAAATAAAACAACGGCGGCATTTTCCATGGATCCAAATACAGAAATGTGTTAGGGTGTTACGTTATAAAGGAAGCGCAGAAAGAGGCACTAGATGAAAGTTGTATTTTAATGTTTATATTTTGTCTAGGCTCTTCCTTTTCCATTATTATTAATGATAATGAATAGTAAAATAATAATCATAATCATTTATCTACATTATTTTAAACCCAATAGTATTTTCACTAGGCCTACATTCTTCTCTATGGAGGCAGATGTATGCTTCTCTGTGTAGGTAGGTCATTGCTAGTGGGGGCAGGGGGGGGGGGGGGGGGGGGGGGGGGGGGGGGGGGGGGGGGGGGGGGGGTTGGTTGGGTAAGGAGGGTGCTATAACAGAAGCTAAGGGAATGGGATCTCTGCAACTTCTAATGTACATTAACAGAAGCTAAGAGTGTGCAATGAAAACCATATATACAGTTTAACCTCCCTGGGGGTATGCCCATACCCTGCTGTTGTATGGGCATTTAAAGCAGAGTACCATGGAGGTCAATGGCGCAGCCCTCCGAACTTATCTTGAACTGATTTTAGAACAAAAGAGGGAGTTGAGGAGTAAGGGCCAGTGCTTTTTGCATCAGCCCCTAGCTACCCCAACTAAAGGCTGGGACTTTTGGGGGGGACTTTAAAGGCACCAGTTGTGTAATAATGTTCATGTTTTGATTCATAAACATAACGCTGACCTTGCCCAATTATGAGTCAAGATTTAAAACTGAATATAAACCTGTTTAGTTTGAATGGGGGTGGGGTCGATAATGTTCCTATCTAGAAGAGGGGGGCCCTGCAGGGAAAGGGAACCATTGACATACAGTTACATTATATAGCACATATACATACCTGCTGGCATGATTTGTAGCCATGGCTAGTAGTGATGAGCGGCATAGGCAATATTCGAATTTGCGATATTTTGCGAATAATTCTACTAATATTCGATTCTATATTCGTGAATATTCGCAATTGCTAGCAACTAGATTCGCAATTATAATCACCTTGCATTTATGGTCACGTGTCACATGTGCTATTTATTTGCGCATTACGAATATATATTCGCAATCCATGCCCATAAGCAACCCATTGGCGAATATCACGAATATTCGAAATTGTGACTATCCGCCACCATATTCGCAAAACTTGCGAATTCTAGAATAGCCGATATTTGCCGAATATATTCGCAATTTGAATATTCGAGCTCAACACTAATGGCTAGCTGTACAGTAGATGTGCCCAGGAACCAAAACTTATTACCTTAAATACTTCCTATTGGTTGGAAGTGTCTGACAGTTCTTACACATAAATGATACTCTACAAACATATAAGGGAATACTTTTTTATTGTTTTCCAAATGCAAATGTCCACAATCACAGAATAATACAAGTACATTTTGTTGTAGAACATTCAAACTGCTATTTACCCATAGTTAACTAAATTTAACTTTTGTGCATTTTGATATAAAAACCATATATTGCTATTTTATGACTTTTAATATGCCATTGATGTCTTTTATGTGTATCTCTACAGTTCACAGGTTAGGATTTATGACTAATTCCTGCTTAAAATAATGCTTTAAAATAACCAATTTAAAAGCTTCTATCCTTCTTCCCTCTCACTGCTGTGCTCTATGCTGGTAGAGCTGAGTAATAGCCACACCCCTCAGGACAAGTGTCGTTACACAGATTTGTATTGCAGAGAACTAGAAGTGGGTGTCTGACCGGTTCTGTTAGATTGTAGTGATGAGCAGCATTTCCTGAAATATTCTCCAAATATTCTAAGTAGATTTGAAAATTCTAGATCTCCTGTCCTTATTATGTAATGCGAATATCTGCACTTTAACATGTGAATATTGGGAGCGCAATGTGTTGTCACACGGACATCTAGTAGCAGAATGTGCAATACCAGCTGCATAGAAGTAACTAATGTGAATATTGGCACTTGTTCATGATAATTTTGTGAACGCAATGCATGATACTTTCCCCAGAATCTTGAATATTTAAGATATAGCACTATATTCAAGATCTTCGAGAATACTCGAGGTGCCGATATTTGCAATAAAAATAAGCGATTCGAATATTCGCACTTAACACTATTAGATTACAGAGTGTGGTAGGTCTACTGTGGGAGCCTCTAGTTATAAATAGAATACTATATAATACTATAACAGGAAAGGCAAGGAGTGAGACTATAAAATGGAGATGTGGATACAATGGTTCTATTTCCATGACTTCAAGGAGGGGAGATGCAAACTTCCATTGAGGACCTCCCTTAATTAAATTTTTCTGGCTTTCACGCTGATCCAATGGATACAGTGTTTTTTGCACCATTGAGCAATGTCTGTTTTCTAAGTTCAGATTGAAATCATTGGCATACAAGTAATAAAACATAACTAACCAATTACCATCCCTGTCATGCATAGAATTAAAAAGATGATATATACAGCAGGAAGACATAGCAGCCATTACACTGATCATTTCACACTTCAGCATTACACAGTGTCTGACCAGATGATGCTTAAAGGAGAACCATGTACTGACAACTATGGACCATATTCTTATTTCTATGATATAAACATTGGGCATTTGGTTACCTTAATTTGTGGTTAAAATGCATTCATTCCATCTATATATATCTATGTATCTACAGTGGACCCTTGACTTACAAACTTTTGGTTCTTACATGGTTGTAAATCATGGTGGTTGTAAGTTAGGGACTAGTTTTCCCATAATAAATATTGAAAAAGCTCATAATGTTTTCTAAACCTCCCAAAGCCCACTTTACTTCAGTTTCATGATAAAACATGTTGTATAATATGAGTAATTTACCTAAAACACCAATAGTTGTCCTGGTGTGATCACCACCACCGTAATCACCATTTAGGGTGATATATTTGGCTTCCATAAGAATGTCAGTAATCTAGCCATGTAGCCTTTTGTAGATTGTTGAGATGGTCCATTTTGGTTAAGGTCACATTAATGCCACCATACAAGCAGAAACACGTTTTGGCCTTGGCCATAAATCTGGTGGCAAGTCAAATATTTGGTTGTAACTTAAAACTAAAATTAAGGTTGTAACTCAAGTTGGTCAAGTTGGTATCTATCTATCTCCAATATATGTCCATGTGTAACAAGGTTCTTGGGGGCTTCTGACATATGATGTTAATAGATATCTAAATTCAGATACAAAAATGGTATGCCAGGTATGGTACCAGCCCAATGCAATTTTTCAGAAATTAGTAAGTGATTGAAATATCAAAAAATGCTTATTATTATGTTTTCCGAATGCCCCTAAAAATCAAGTATAAATCAAGAGGGCACTTGAGGGTGACAACAGCTCTTCTATAGAAATGACCAGTCGGTGTGCTATTGGCTGGATTACTTGGTAAAAAAAAACATTGGAGTGTGAAAAAGGAAATGTATTCATCTATCACTAGGCACTGCAAAGCAGTTTAGTGTTTTTGTTGAGATTTGCAATGAGGATATAAAGCTTTCACCCACCTTACTGTTGGCTAATCACAATGAAAACACACTTTATCATATGAGTGGGGTAGGGATGAGTTTAACTTTGCATGTAATTAAAAAGTTGACCCTTTCATTAACATTATCCTAATGTCTACTACTAATAAACCCCCTAGGGGTTGCATGTGCCAAAAAGCTCACCAGGATCAAGGATATCAATCTCCCAGTACTGAAATCTTTAAAAAACTGGTGTGGTTTGACAGTTTGATGGAAAGATGAGGGATCAAAGTATCACTTTATATATAAACATAATTGCAGCGTAGTTCTCCTTTAGGCCCATACTTTATTACATACTGATTATCTTCTTTAATACATTTACAGCGATTTCTAGGTTTTATCAGCCATCCACCTTCTTGGGTTTGCATGTTGACAGTCAGACGTCATCCCGGCATGGTGCGAGGTAAAGTTTCCAAACAGTATGTGGGAAGTAAGCACGCAAATCCTGTCATTTGTTAACAGGATTTGAGGGCATGCCTCCTATACACCGCCTTGGAAAAGTCACATCAGAAGAATTTTTGCTCTCCGGGATAAGACACTATGTCCCAGCACATTCGTCTTCTAAAAAAAACGTGGACTTTATCCTGCAAGCTGGATTCTCTTAGGCTTCCTGGATCCACCATACACTTTCATTGAGCGACAACATATCAGGATATAATATTAAAGGCATTGAACCTGTTCAAAGAACTCTTAATACATGTTGACTCTAATGGCACCCATACATGAAAGCACACAGAACAAACAATTAGGGTTTTTGCTTTGTCAGCGAACACACATCCATTACATAATACATGGTAAGAGGCGTCTAAGAAGTAGAAAAAGCTGTGCAGTCAACCTATTTCTATATAAAGAAGAACTCCAAGCTACATGGTTGCAAAACAGGAATATGATTTTTGGGAAAAGAATATCTATCTAAACCAGAGGTGTCAAACTCAACCACTTGTATTTATCCATGCCTTTATGTCCTGGTGGGATACAGTCTGCTCGGCTTTGTTGGATCATTCATAACATCTTGCTTGTTTCTATTATTCAAAACCTATTAGATTGTAAAACCGATAGGGCAGTGTCCTCAACGCCTCCTGTGTCATAACCTGCACCTGTGTGTTATCTTGTGTTCAACTCAACTTTAATTTTATGTACAATGCTGCATAATATGTTGGCGCTATATAAAGTAATATAAAGCTTGGCCCCCACTTTGAATGATGCTGCACTCTTCCCTGTATGTGAGGACTAGAATTTCCCTGATCTTGCCTCAAGATCAAGTGTTGTATCTACTGAGGCTCACAGAGGTGTTCCATAATGCTCACAGGGAGCTTGACTTCCAAGAATTCTTGGAAGCCAATTATATATACAAGCGTTTATGATGTCCCCTCCACTTGGTTTTTAGGAATCAAAAAATTAAGCATTCTCTTTTTATCATTGAGTTTTGTTGGGTTGGAGGAGTCCTCACAAGAGACAAGTTTAAGGTCTGCCCTGTATCCTCCCTTACCTCATCGCTTGGTATTGTAGAAGACACACAGTTCCAGGTAAGTATTCATTTTCAGCATCAAGCATAGTAGGGACTGGGGTCCTCAGTGGGGTGTTCTTTTCCCAAACTAGCACTGCAGCATAAGAGAATGTCTAAGTGGTATTAAGTGTGTACTGCGTTCCAAGGAGAGGGTACCCCCCATAGACCAGGGGTGTCAAACATACAGTGGACCAAAATTAGAAACTTGGAGAAAGTTAGGGGGACAACCTTGATGTTTATTAAAAAAATATCTTCAATGAAGGAAATATATCCTTCTCATTAGATATACCGTAATTGTTAACTTTTTCATGTGATAACAGGCTTAAATGTTGCTTAAACATTGAATCTAGAACACACTATTATGTTACAAGTGACATCAAATGTAAAAAAAAATCTGTGCCACTCATTTCTTATGAAAATAAAATAGAATTAAAAATTATAAATCGATCTCCCGGGCCAAATATATTTATTCTGTGAACCAGAGTTGACCCCCATGCATGAATTTTACACCCCTAAACTACGTTGTCACTAAGATATATATCCCTAGTGTCATCCTCTTACCATGAAAACCACATCTTCCTATACTTTCTATCCGGTATCAATGACAATGGTCTCCAGAGGAGTGAATATACTCAATAGAATGGTAATGTCCTTATGTTATCCAAAACGAAAAAATTTATATTTAATTTTACATGTATTAATGTACCTTTGTATTGCTAAAAAATCAGACAGTGTACATTGTACAATGTACATTGTTGGCTACTACATATTATGGAACTTTTGCAATTTCTTGGTTGGAGTTGCTCTACACACATCCACAAGTACCACTAACAACTAAAGCTATACATGAACACAAGTTGGACAACTCAATGTAATAGATGATTGATTTTGTAACCCTTAAGCCGGCCATAGACGTCCCGATCTATGGCCGACATTTAGCAGACTCTTCACAGCGTGGTGACGTCACCACGCTGTGAGCAGTCTGCTACAGAACGGACAGAAATCCTGTGTGTTCCACTAACACACAGGACTCCTGTCAGACTGTAGCCAATTAACTGCTTGCAGCACAGTCGGGGAGAAAAAAAAACAGCAGGACGGATCCGTGTGCGATCCGACCTGCCGGCTTTTTTTCTACAAAACTCAAGGTGGGCTCCCTCATAGTTGCGGCCGACCAACCTTTATGTGCTCGGCGGGAGCGAGCACGCAGGTTGGTCTGCTAGACGGCCCGTCTATGGGGGGCTTTCGTTTCTCAATAAATGTCTATAAATATCAAGCGCATGCAGCTCTCATCCAATCATTTTTTAACCTCCACCATCTTTCTTTACAAATCTAGTCTGATGGTAAAGTAAAATAATGGTAAAGTAATTTATACGAGCGTACTGTTCAGTGACCATCTTTACATTTGATACATGTATATAGACACTCTTCTTGTGTTGAGGGCCGTAATATATTGATTGAATGCTGAGTCCTGCTCAAGTGCCACAAGAAGCCACACACATCGTGTTCTTGGATAATGCACCTCGAGACATAAGAGTGCTATTAAATATTCGATTTCTATCTTCAAAAGACTTTGTCACTCATCCAATATGATTCACAGAAGACAGCAAGTCAGCCTGTTACACGCTGCAAAATCCCTATCATCACAACAAAAGCCTCTGACATTCCCTATAACATGCAAAGTACAAATTCCCTCTAATGAGTTTACGGGGAAAGTGGGAGATGTGGTTGAATAGTAGGAGGAGGAGGGAAAGGAAAATGTTAGTACAAAAAATTCCATCTTTATGTTTCGGTTTAAAAAGTAATCTTTTTACAGTTCAATACATTTTCAAAGACATGTTTCAAAGCATCTCATTCAAAAAGCTACAGAACGTGATTTTGCAGTTCCCTTTTGTACTTATTAAACCCTGATCTAAAAATATTACATTCATGCACATACACTTATACTTGTATTGCTACCATAAAATTGCCACCATTTTCTGCTTTCCTTTGGATCAGGAACACATCTCTGGTGTCACTGTTGACTAGAGACCATTTCGAGTAAATTGCAAAGCCCTTGAACATGGTATCATCACCAACTTGCTGGCGATGTAGTGGGTTAGGTTTGTATACTACAGTAAAAAAAGTATTGCTCTAACACCAAATGTTTTTGCATACGTTAAGTTCAAGTCAAAAGCTGGCCATACACCTTCAGATTTCTCTGTCAGATTTCCTTTAGATCTCCTTTTGTTTTACCAAAACCATGTAATATGAGGAACTTTCTAAACCATCAAGTCTACCTGTGTTCAATCGCAGAGGACCCAGCACTACATAGTTGTTGGTAGATCTAAAGGAAATCTGACAGAGAGATCTATAGGTGTATGGCCAGCTAAAGACTTTTTTTTCTCCAATGTTCCCACAACCATGTTCAGGGGCTGTGCAATCAGCTCACAAAGACAGATATCATCTCTACTGTTGACGCCTGAGGTGTGCTCTTAAAAAGCAATGCCACCTCCATTACATGTTATATCTGATGCACTGGGGCAGACCTGGAAGAACCGCTGAATCCACCATTACAGAGAATCGCCAGGGGCTTTAATCGGACAGATTAGTATGCCCACAGTTTGCTCCAGGTCAGTTTTATTAGAAGACAAACGCCCAGAAGGTTGAAAAGCAGCCATAAATAGAGATGATCGAATTTGTTTTAAAAAATTCGACCATTTCGACGGTTTTGAGTTAATTGCAAAGCCCCTGAACATGGTATCTTCACCAAACTTGCTGGAGAAATACGGAAGGGTTGGGGGTATACTACAAATAAGAAAGTATGTCTCTAACACAAATGGTTTTTTCACAAATTAAGTTCAAAGTCAAGTAAAAATGTCAAAAATCGGAATTTCAACTTTAACTTGTGCAAAAACTCCATGTGCTAGAGCAAAACTTTTTTTTTTAATGTTTCCACAACACTTTTCTACATCTCCAACAGTATTCGTGATGATACCATTTTCAGGGGCTTTGCAATCAGCTCACAAAGTTAGCAAGTCGAACAATTCGACCATCGCTAGCCATAAAGCACACCTAAACTAACCTTCTGCACTTTATGTCCCTCACTCTCAAAATCCCTATTATTGGTACAAGTTCTGTAAAAAGATAATCCTGAATGTCTGTTGTCACCCCTCCTCTCTGTTCACTAAATGCCGCAGATGTTTTGCACAGGCAGTTGGGCTTTCAAAAGCAGCCATGTCATCTCGTCTGTTTACAAATCTATGGAGCTACGCATTTCCCATTGAAAACAATATATATGGCTCCCTCCAGTGGTAGTATGTGTTACTTCAATTCATTAACAATCAGAAGACTGGCATTTATAGAACATTACCATGAGCAAGAGCAGAGCAGATAAGTATATTTTTTAGCATTGTTGAAGCATTTTTAAACTTTGTATTTATCTATTTTTTTGTTATTTTGTCTCTGCATGTAAAAGTGCCCATATCCAGATCATCACAAATCGATTGTGGCATGATGATGCAATAGATTGCTGGCAAACAATCACTTGCCGATTGTTCAGTGAATTGATGCGCACCACTTCGATCGATTCCTGGTCGATAGCTTAGATTGGGACACTGGTCCCCATCCAAAATAGTGGTTATCGAACAGGGATTCACCAACATGTTGGTTCCCTGTTCGATTGGCATTTCTTCAAGTGGGATCGATTGATCAAGGGTTTTCATGTTCGATCGCCATGAACATGCATAGAGATCGATCGCTCAGGATTTGAACGAAGAATCGACCTATGTATGGGTACCTTAATTGCACTTGAATATACAGTATCCACCAGGCACTTCCTTTGATGAGGTGCCTACCATAGCAATTGAGACTCTACAAAGCCCTGTGTGTATACAGTGCTGTGTGATTACCCCCAATCACTATTTTCCACAAGCATTTGCACTCATACAACTGCTTATGTAGTCCCATGGAAAAAGTCATTACCTAGACAGAATGGTGTTCTCCACAAACAGGAAGTCAGCGGTAGAACCATTTAATCAAAGTAATAAAATGGTCAAAAGCATTTGTTGTAAAATAAATACTCTTTATCTAATAAATATTGCAAGTAGATTGGGATCGTTTTTTTCATGAGGGTTTAACAACCAATTAAAGTGTTTTTATTTTTTTTAAGCTGCTTTTATTTTTTGGGAGTACAACAACTGTACTTTCTGATTTTATTGGAATCTGAGTATGCTGACTTTGTTGTCCCCTGCACAGGAAGTGAGAAAAACGAATCTATGGGATGTGGAGAAGCAGCGCAGGAGAAGTATACCTTCTAAGGACTACATATACTTTATACAGTGGCCCCTCGTTCCTCCTATGCAGCTCCGCGACGGACTGGCCAAACCTACAGTGACTGAAAAAGCCACACCTCCTGACGAAGACATGTGTTGAAACGTGCGTCGAGGTTGATGGAATCACATTTAAACACAATATACGAATTGGATATCTACGTTGTCGCCTTAGTTCGAGGAGCCTCTGACACCGACTTTTTATTCCTTTCTTCTATCTTTTCAAGATTAAAGAAAAACATTTTTATCCATGGACTTGTCAAATGGACTTTATTGTTTGTACTCAGATTGAGAAATGTTGTTATATGACCACCTTTTGGACTGTATATACCTGGCTTAATACCGTATAAATTCCCAACCCTGGGTAATGTGTTCGGGTAGGGTGGCCTCTTGAAAGTCCCCTTGTCCTTGCTTTGGCAAGGAGAAAAACCCAATGGACGGTAGAGACTGGGACCTCTGGTCTCTTTGTTCATTAAACCCCATTCTTCTATGGTAGAACCATTTAATCAAAGTAATAGAATGGTCAAAAGCATTTTTTGTAAAAATAAATACTCTTTATCTAATACATATTGCAAGTAGATTGGGATAGTTTTTTTCATGAGGGTTTAACAACCAATTAAAGTGTTTTTATTTTTTTTAAGCTGCTTTTGTTTTTTGGGAGTACAACAACTGTACTTTCTGATTTTATTGGAATCTGAGTATGCTGACTTTGTTGTCCCCTGCACAGGAAGTGAGAAAAACGAATCTAGGTGCTACGGGTCCCCCTATAATACTCTTTTGGTCCATACAGCCTCAGTGAACAAAATGATTTGTGCCTTAAATTGGTAAGTAATGGCCCATCTCTGTCACCCAAAAAAGTGAATGGAGGAAGTAGGGGGGAACCTATGCCTGGCCAAAACAAAAAAAAATTACTTTTTTTTTACACTAAACTACTTTGAGATGCTCACATTGTTCTGGGATTCTCTAACATAGACCTAGGATACGTAGCTTTTAGGACAATTTTTGTAGTTTTAACCATATGTTTACATTAGATCTTTAATTGAAATAGGATGTAGGATGAGATGCGTTATCCATGTAAAATACAGTTATTGAAAATAAAAAAACAGTAAATCAATCTAAAAAAATAAGGGAAATCACATGGATTGTTTTTTTTTTTTACAAATGGAAGGAAACTTCTCAGAAGTCTACTAATACCTTGACCTAGGATGTCATATGGTCTTCTGGAATTCTCCCCTTCCCAATACACAATGCTTTACCTTTAACACTCTTTATTGTCACTACAGGTGGACCTACCACCAGGAATCTATGTTTTCATGAATGGCACTAGAAGTGCCAATAATAGGGAGGAATGGAGTGAAAAAACCCAAAAACTTACCTGTAATGAGCAATTTAAGAATATAATCCGGCAGCTCTCCTCACTTCCTGGTTCATTGTAGGCAGAAATAGGCAGGACGTCACAGAAAGCTTAGATTTCTCAGTGATCTGCTTTGAAAATTCCCATAGAAGATCACTAAACACCCCCCAGTGGCCACCCGCGATATTGCACCCCCAGTTCCATGTGTTGCCTTCAGCGAACCAGGAAGTGAGGGGAGCTGTGTGGTAATCTTGCTAAATTGCTCATTACAGGAAAGTTTTTGAGGTTTTTTTTACCGCATTCCTCCCTATTATTGGCACTTCTAGTGCCATTCATAAAAACAGAAATTTCTGGTGGTGGGTCCACTTCAAACCATTGTGTTGAATGTTTTACCATCTGTTCCCTATACATACATTGCAATATACACATAACAGACCCTACTCACAAAACCCTCACACATGCTTGCACTTTCAAGCAGTCCTTAAATCCAGTGGATACTTAGAAGAAGAAATATTCCACAGGGCTTATGTCCTTTAGAAAAGCTATCTCTAAGCTGCTTTACACGATTATAAGAAATTCCTAGCTTGCATTGATGATCCATACAAGAGTAAAATGATCTAACTATAGCTTGAAAACTAAACTAAGCAATGGCATCTGCCATTTTGTACTTTACCTCAAATTGGTATTGGTTTTTAAGCTTTTTCTGGACATCAAAGTGGGGACCTCAAAGTTTACAAAGAAACACACAGAAACATTACCGAGAAAGATGTGTTCTTAATTAACCTTCTGAGCGTCTGGCCCGAGTTAACTCGGGCTGAGTTTCATGCATCATGAAACTCAGCCCCAGTTAACTAGAGCCGCGCTCTAGGTATCGCCGTCTTCCTACGGTGGTCGGGAGCACCGGCATGTATGCGCACCAGTGACGTGAAGGGGGCGGGGGTAGGCGGCGCCATAGACCTCCGTCAAACTGGAGGGGCGTCGCTTTTCATCAGCATAAGTCCGGCGTCTCCAGTGACGCCGGGCTTATGTTAATGACCTCCAGCTGAGCAGGAAATCACGGCGGAGCATATTGTGCTCCGCCGCGATTGCCCGTGGCACGGTTATGAAAAAAACGTGCCACGTGGCAAACGCTCAGAGGGTTAAAGGACGCCATTGACATAATGTAAGTGAGGATACTGAAAATGAAATAATAAAATAAATATAATCTGGGTCTAAATTGCTGCTAGATATCAAGTTGTTCTTTTATAGGTTAACCCAGTATGAATCAAGTGTGACTCTCTTATCTGTAGTATACCAAGCCTAACACAGTTGTCTGCCCATAAGTGATGGCCAAACTTCGGTCAGGTCCGTTCGCGAACAGGCTGAATGTCTGTTTACAGGGAATTTGAATCAGAAAAACCACAGTGATGTCAGTGACATCACTTCTGGTACCTCGAACGCATAGATCCTGGTTCTGATTACTGCATGTGATGTCACTTCCGGTTTTCGAAAGCCGATTTTTCATTAGAACACAAGGTTCTCTACCCAGTCTTTAGTGAACAGATTCTTCCTCTGGCCATATCTTTCTGCACCTGATCTAGCCAGAGGAAGAATAACAAACTTTTTTGGGATCAAACACCCATACTGTTCGTTCCAATGTCATGTTTGCGGCTGAACTGTGAGCCTGACAGATAGTTTGGCCACCACTACCTATCGTACCATCAGAATGAAATAAATTGTGTTAACAGTATCATGTTCTCATAAATATTGTTACTTGGACTAGACCTGGGGTGCCAAACTTTGGCCCAGGTAGGGTTCAGGGCCCTATATTAGATAATCTTTCAGGGCCCCACTACCACATCCACTAACCACCACCCCACCCCTGTCTTAGGCCCCAGAGGATGCTTACCTCCTATTCCCCCCTCCCCCCCACCCCGAGCTGAGGGCTTCACTGGATTATTTCCTGCTCTGCCCAGTCAACTAAAGGAACTAAGGAGTTGGCAGCACGTCCTGACAGGAAACACAGAACCCCGGGCAGAGGAGCACCATCCCCCAGGACCGAAGTGCCCCCTGTCCCCACTGGGATATATCATGCTTTGCTTGTTCAAGATTAGATGTTTAAAACTTCTGTTTGTTTTCATATAAAAAGGTTAATTGTTATGTCTGATGAGAAGGAAAAACTTCAAAGTTTAATAAGTGGCAAAAAGAAATCTGAAACATTTTATATTCTATCCAAAATGAAAAAATAAAAAGATTTGCTTTATTCACAAAGTTTTGCATTAATTACTTGGAAGCCCATTATTTATTCATGTGTTTTAAAGAATGAAAAATTGTTTGGCTGAGCATTCAAATTTAATTAGTGTTTTCAACATTTTGTCAGTCCTGAGTGACAGTTGAAAAACAATCACTGAGCCAATTAAAAATATGTTCTGATTTGAAAACAATAACCTGATTCAGAATTATGATAAATCTTCACCCCCTTCAGACGGTCAGTAGTGATTACATTTAGACGTCTGAGAACTCTCTCTAATAAGCTCTGTTGACCATGGAGCATTTTAACATTCACTACCAAGTCTCACGACAAGACACATTTATAAGCATGGATACCATGTTTTTTGTCCTTAAGGCCAATATTAAATGGTTATTCATGGTTGGAAATGTTGGAATGTTAAGACTAAGTTTAAAGGAAGGGACCTCTTTTGGTTACTGTAGATAATATCCCCAACTTGATGATGCTTAGCTTGTCAACACATGCCAAGTTTATAATAAAATATCAATTTCTTGCTTTGTTCTGAGTGCCAATGATCCCCTCTTACACCTCTATTTTTGGTCACTTCCTGTCTACATGCTTTTGCTTTTGATTTACATTATCAGTTGACCATTTCTTTATGGTGACACCATTGTATTATACCTGCTTATTGTGCATTGGTAAATCCACATCTCATCTGGGGTGAATGTACCTTGGTGACATGTCAAGAGCACAACTGAGCGATAGTTATTACCCATTATAGGAAGTGACTGAACAAAGACCTTCAGGCCTTCAGACCATTTTTTCATCTATTTTCACCTAGTGATTGTGCCAATACCACACTTCCTGTCTTCTATTACAGATTACACTCATTCCACTTTAACTATGTAGGTTCATTATTGTCAGTATTTTGCTAGCTGTTATGCACATACAGGATTGTACTGAATGTTTTTAGAGTCACTAAAGATACGATGATTCTAAAGTATATAAAGATGATCCAAATTGCCATTGCCAAAAAGCCATTCTATTGAAATGCAAAGGCAAAAGATACATAAATAATAGAAATTGATTGGAACATTATGAAAAATGCAATGCATTACCAAAATGCTCCAAGCTACCCTCAAGACTACGATGTACATGTCCATCTGCAGAGTAGACAGAGCCCCGGGAAAGCCATCTTCTTCTATTAGGTCAGAGGTTGAATCGGCCTTCTGCAAGGACACGTCTCAGAATGGAAAAGCCTCTGGCACTTGTATGTCTAGAACAATGAATTTATTAACAATATTGTGATCTCCTTTTCATTTCTAATAAACAGACCAGGAGATAGGAAACAATGAACTTTAATTTACAGGACAACGATCAACAATGTTAATAGGGTAACACTCACAGTCAATTAGCCATGGCCTGTTGTTGTTCTTCCTGCTCTCGTGTAATGATAACGACAGGGTTGCCATACTAGGTAATTTTTGGGGCCCTCTAGCCCCGCCCCCCATCTAAGGGCTCCACAGGATGCTTACCTGCTCTGTAGCCGTGGGGACTAAAACATTGGCATGTCCTAACTAGTGATGAACAGCACAAGCAATATTCAAATTGTCATTATTATCATTGCTTAAATCACCACTTGTACATGCAAATATTGTGAACGCATTGTGTGTTCTCATCTAGTGTAAAAATGTGAAAAAGCAGCTGCAGTGTAATCACCACATGAGACAACACTTATAGAAGTAATTCATATGCATATCAGCACAATATGAGTCTTATATTTCACTATATTTATTTCACTATATTTATGTATAATACTGAGATAGAGATGAGATAGTTTAGGGAGGCTGAAAGGACATCCTGCTGAAAGCGATGTTATCATGATGCAGAGGAACACATTACTGAAGCCTGCTCTGACCTTTTACCATCTAATTACTTGCCGAGTCAAGTGTGATGTTCTGGCTATTAAAGTTTATCGTGACGACTCTCTCCTCTAACTCAGGTAGTTTTTGACTTGGATGCACCTGCTTTAAAATGATTGTCCTCTTGTCTCTTGGACAAAGAGAACAATTTTTAATCAGCTGCAGATGATTTCAAGCATACTTGAAGAGTGGTAGATCCCGACTGGCCTTTTGTTAAAGAACTTTGAGCAAAAAAGAAAAAGAACATATATGATGCAATCTCTCTCTAGCATGAACATAGTCAGTCCATACTCCTGAGCAAAGTTTTTTTACCTCTAGTAAGTCTTTATTTTATTGGACCAGATTGTCCTTCATAAGTATAGAAGGTCAATGAGATGGAGAAAATTCTCTGTAGACTGAGGCTACATTTTCAAAGGAAAGCATGGAGGCATTGGTGTGTCATGTCCATGCAGCAAAACAAATGGATTGCTGCTTTTTGCGGTCAGATTTTCCAGGGTTTAAGGCACATTACCTCTGCATTGGTGCCCTATTCCTTTTAATAGAAAATACAGTGACCTAAAAATCATGATATCCAATGAACATGTCATTGACAAAGACCCTCAGCATCGTCACAATGATGACGTACAAAATTTTATATATGCTGTAAAAGTCTGTAAATACACCAAATAAAGATATAAATCTTGATGAAAAGACAGATTTGAGTCTGTTTCCCATTTTCTTCTTTTTTTTTTGTATTTGTATATTGAGATATTGGCAATTATCAAGGGTAGGGATGCTTTTAGTACATTGGGATGTACCCACCATGACCTGCCACGTTCGGCGGCAAGATTCTTTCGCCAGCCGGACCAGGAGCAGCAAGATCCGGCCAGAGGAAGAATATTTTCACTAGAGAGTGGGTAGCGAGAAATCGGCTCAGGAAACCAGAAGTGATATTAGTGACGTCATGTCCGGTAATCGGAATTTGGAACTGTGCGAAGCAAATTTAGCGTCGAGTGAGTATATTTGAAATTCGGATATATTCGAAGAATATCCAACATTGAGGAATTCGCAAATGTGCGCTTGGATATTCGCAATGGCGGATATTCGTCATATTATGCTTCAGCATTGTTTACCGGCATACATCATATGCTGCTCAACACTATTCAAATTCCGCGCGAACAGGCGAACGTCTGACTTTTCTAAAATTCCAATCCTCCTGTTCGCAAATGGACGTAGCCGATGCTCAGCCATCACTAGTTTTTAGATGTGAATGTGTATTACTGGCTGGATCACTTAGTAAAAATCCATTCTAAATAGCTTAAGAATATGCAACTAGGCAGCCACCAACATCAAGACTGGTAAGCTTCTACATAATAACATTTATGTGCTTGCGGTTGAGATACTTCAAGAAAAGGGTAAACATTGCATATACAACACAACATATTTTTTTTTTTACAGTTTTGACATGTAACAAACAAAAGTGACAAATTCAAAGTGACAGCCCCCCCCCCCCATCATTCTCACTTTGACCATGCTCCTCCACCACACCGTTGTTCCATCAAAGCCCTTAGGAAATGACCTGGTGTGTTTCACATATTCAAGTTTATGTGCTATGACCCTATCACCAGGTGAGTGGAGCTACAATTTCCCCACAGAGTGCACAGTGTTCTGACACTTGATTAAAACGTTCTGTTTGGAATACCTTGTGATCCATAACAAGAAACACTAATTTCCTTTTATTTTGATGGGCAGAACTTACCTAGAACAAGAATAATAACTTTTAGACCCACAAAGCTTCATTATCCCACTGATAAGTACATTTTGGGGAATTATGCTTAATCTGATCAAATGATCCAAGCACATTAACCTTTATGTTTGCTTTCTCAGTAAATCGAATGAGCAATAGATCCGTGCACTCGCTGATGGGAATAAAATTCACCCATTATGTCAGGCTTGTACTGATAACATTTGACAGTTGTGAGACAATGAGAATGACATAATAAACCCATAATAAAACCCAGCTCGGTACCCATGAAGTATTTAATATGGCAGGCCTTGTGTCTCCTGTGTCTATTTAATACAGTTTGTTTTGCTTATCATGATATAACACAGATGCTATGATCAGATGTTCACTTGAAAAAGGCAATTGTGAAATGAATTTGGTAAATAATATGGAAAAGTATAAATGATCTATAGACATGTTGCACAAAGATACAAATTGGAAATGAATTTCCCAAGGATAGCAGCCTTAAAGGGAACGTGTATAGATTTGTAAAAAATGTTCTCCAACCCTGTTGCTTACATGAGCATGCTACAAGGTGACAATACCATATGTGTCATCGCCCAGACCCATCCCTCAGCATTGAAGGATCCTCAGTTGCCCTTAATTATAATTGTTTTAACTTTTTGAGGAGGAAA
>CM070038.1:86390438-86404438 GCA_036250615.1 Ptychadena robeensis
GACTCACAAAAAGACTAATTCACTTATAGAGTAAATATACAGCATGTTGGAGCAGGGTTATACTGCATGCAGGATAACTGTATGCACTCAAAGTAGGCACTGCTGCGAGTGGATTCATACTTAAAGAGGGACTTATTAGTGTACATGTATAGAATTGAACGGGAATAAATATATTACTTGCAGTGACATGCTGTATACTGGCATTTACTTGGGATGGGAATGTGTGAAGATATATAGAGGAATTACCGGGATGGGAATGTGTGAAGGTATATAGAGACAGTCTCAGATACACCCCAATATATGGCATTTACTTAAGAGGAGGGGCACTGCTACCACATGGAGAGTCTCAGAGCATAGTTGTCATAGATTTCAGTGTCACCCAGTGATCTGTGGCTGCAGATGTGCCCTCTATCAGTTCTGCTGTGTCACTTCCCAAACCTCAGAGGACCAGGACCTTTCATAGATCAGCTCCCTCTGCTGGTGGTAGAGATTGTGGCACTCGATATGGCTGCTGCTCCCTCTGCTGGGTGTTACCTGCTAGCATTCCTTATCATTTATATCATTTACTTGAAGTCCTGTCCAATCAAGCCACATGACTATGTATTTAAGGAAGCCTCAGGCAACAAGATGTTACCTTAGCAAAGAGGCCTTCCAGTCTCTGTTTCACTGGCTCTGAGCGTATCTGTCTGCTATATTGTTACTGCCCCCTGGACCATTTTGACAACCATGTTTGCCATTTGCCCTGACTTTGCCTGCCCATCTGACTTTGATCCTGCCTGCTGATTTTGTACCTTGTCTTGGAATTGCAGCCACTGCCAGTAAGTCTAGCTAGGGACTGCAACCTGGGGGTCTCCAACAGCAAAACTCATAACTCCTTACTGGGTGCTCTAGTGAATACCAGGGGCTCCATAGACTCTGTGCCAATTCCTCAACAAGTATGTAAACACAAGTGTGGGAAGACACCAGAGTGGGAGACGAAAACACCATAGAAAATCATAGAAACCATATACATATAGTGACCTGGCCAAGATTCAAACCTGACACCCTAGCACTGCATGAGTTCTAGACACTAAGTACGGGGTCAAGCACATTGAGTCCATGACCTCCAACTAGACACATCCTAGACCACTTCACCCCAGACCAATGAGAACAATTTAATTGTCAATATTGGTAATGTTATTGGTTAGTGGCCATTGTTGTATGGTAGATGTGCAATACCTGCAGTATCCTGTCTCATGGTCTCCACAACAGAGATGACTTGGATCTGGAGAATCACCTTTCTGACATAATGAAAGAGCTATACTTTTCAACCACATTTTTCAAACAAATAAGAGTTGATGTATCTATAGAGTGGTAACCATTAGAGTAACCATAAACCCTGAGAGATGCAATGAAGCCATAACTAGAGTACATATAGACAGGAAGTGGCAAGCAAATAAGCTGCAGATCAGTGGAAAGGCTTTTAAATTTAAAGCGGACCTACCACCTGGGAGGCCAGTTTTGGCTGCAGTTCGCCCGATACTGCTGAGATCCTTAATTGTAAAAATGCAATCTTTTTCTGACAGAAGGAGGGCAGCTTGTTACATATGCTCCCCTCCCACTGCCTGACGTCACACCTAGGCAGCCGAAGTGGTGACTGGGACATCTCTCCCAGGCAGGAATTAGTCAGCAGCTTATTCCCCATCCACACCCCGCCCACCCTCAGCTCTGCAGCTCCCACAGAGAAGAGACAGGAGGAGGAGTAAAGGGGGGGGGCAGTGAGTGTGAAAGTAGCTGCAGGTCTCCAGGATCTAAGATGCCAGCATGAGAACTGCAAGCAAGTAAAGTGAGTATGGTGTTGTTTTTTTGTGTAGCAGTTTTCTAGCATCTGAACTGCTGACAGGTAAGTATTGTATCTGTTTAATGTATGTGTGTTTTTTTTATTTGAGTTTAAAACGGCTTTAAGTAATTTTTTTTATGATACTCAATCATAAAAAGTCGAGTCAATGCACAATATAGAATATGTGTCTTCTACAGAAAATTTAATTTTCCCTTTTCCATTTCAGTCAGAAAAAAAAGAATGAACCTTAAATAAATCTAATTATTAGATATAATGGAAAGAGAAAACATGCATGACCTATTCTAGTAGTCACCCATGGTATCCAAATGATGAGGTTAGGGGTCAAACCTGCAGTTTCAGGGTCACTAGAAGAATCATGTTATTCTTTTCAGAGACTTTAAATTGCCCTTTAATCAAGTGCTGCCGAGGTCCTGTCATTCAACCTCAACAAAAGAAAACAGTTTGCTCCGGTTGTAATCTACAAATCTCATTTGGACTTCATTCACCGATCTTAACACATGGACTCTGCAAGACACTTTTATAAATGCATATCCAGGTAGAGCGTTGTTTTCCTAGAAATCGTCTTCCCAGAGGATTTAGGTACAAAGGCCCGAGGCTGCCACAGCCACATCCAATTGTTTGACGCCGCTGCCACCTGACAAGCAAATTGTAGGTTTGCTCCATACAAACAGAGCGATAACTGAATAATTTACTGACTGGTTGGAAGGAGTAAAAATCTATTGAACTGGAAGAAATGAAATACAGAGATGGTGGGCTAAAGAATGAAGCATGGATTGGTCAACAGATTACATAGGTTTAATGCATAGTGACTATGAAAGGAAGCTGACCCCAGAGGCGGTAATAGTCATCTCTATCTGCTGGTTACAGCTAAAGGTTAAAAAATTTATCCCAGCACTATGGCTGTCTGATATGTCAGCATAAAAGACTAATCTATCGGCTTTAAGTAATATCTTCACACTAACCAGTTGTAGCAATATACCGGTAGCTGCTGCCACTTTCTTTCAATGGTACATGAACTCTCTAATATAATGCACATTGCTGTTCCAACCAGACCCAGTTGTCTTTATATAAGGGCTAAACAACTTAAAATTAGTAAGGACTTGCAGTAGGATCTAATCATCCTCATAAACCACAGCTGTAATATTAGTGTGACAGCTGCAGCAAGTCTTTGGCTTGACCCCCCATCTCTTGTGAATGGTACAGTCCATTCATGCAGGACCTCCCCAATCCTTAAGTCATGGAGGGAGATTATTGTTTGCAGTCGTCCATGTCTGAGCAAAGTTAAATACAGTTTAAATTTAAGTCTGCCTCATAGTATATCATCATGCCCTCTGCCCCTGCTATTCGTATATATATATAGTGTGGGTTCAGCCTCAAAGGGGGCTCTTAATGATGTAAATACATGAAAACTGGCATCTCTTGAGTTTCCTGCCACAATGTATTTTCAAAATTAAACTCAAAGTAAAAACAGTATTACCATAGCAGGAGCTAGTAGCATCAACAAAACAAAGTCTATGGAAAATGCCAAGCCCCCTGGCTTTTGAACCTCAAAATACTTTCCTTTGGCAAGAAAGTGTATCTGGCCTGATTCCCATTAGTCACAGGCCTAGTCACACACCCCTTATGTATCCATATCCACTGCTCCAGCAGAAGTCTTCAATCTGATTAGGAGCCCTGAGTAAGTGGTCTCAGCTCCTTTTGTGGAGACACATGTGGCTATCTTGTTGACCAGCAGGGGAAAATTCTGGTGTGTACCTCAGTGGAATGGGAAGGCCCACCCAGTTTCTTACCTCCTTAACTTCAAGAACCTACAACAACATTCAGCAATCTTCAGCTGCTGTCCAATATCCAGAACTCCTTCCCGGAGATGCCATCCAATATCCCAAGCTCCTTCCCAAGGCACAACTGATGGGACGTGGTCCGTGATCACTGCTGGACGTGGTCCATTTACACAGATGAGCAGTTTGCCACAATATATATTTGTAAAACATTGCCACACAATTTTACACCCATTTTACTCGTACTGCTTCTTATAGACCATTATGGCGTGACAACATAGTTTACCGGCACCCGGTGACACCAAACCTGATTATGACTCTGATCCTAGGTTTCTATGTATATAAAGCATATGGATGGACTATACAGGCTCATTCATCTTCTAGACAGTTTTTGCTTAGTTTTCTTGTAATGTAATACAGATGGATTCAATTATCTTTTTCAGTTAAACAAATTGAGTTGGTTTTACTTGTGGAATTCTATCATTATTTTAGTCACATCAAATGATTGATTATGAATTGATGCTTCTGTTGCCACCATTAGCCAGACCAGAACATTCATAGGGTTCTCCCAATCCTAAGGGTATTGCTATGTATTCATTACTACCCAAGTATGAAGTATAAATCTTTTATTTATAACACGTCTGGCATATAGGACACTATTATAAAAAAGATAACACACTTATTGATTTTTTTAAATCCCCCTAAAGGTAGAGGTCATCTTGGGCACCCATGAGATACTATGATAGATGTTGAAGGAACTAGTATGGTCCATGTCCTATTTTCCTACATCAACATCCATGGAAGTTTTTCTCCTGGGTACAGAAAGGTTCAATCATTAAAGAGTTCTTCCCTTTGTGATTCTCCTACCCAGCACAGAGCTCGGCAAACCGAACGTGACACATTTGCGATCGCCCCAGAATGGAAAACAGATATTCTTGACAGACAGAAAGTCAAATATACAAAATTCATTTTATTCCAAACATATTCTTTTTTAAGGCATTACTTCCATTACCAATTGTGAGATTGTCTTTTAATGAAAAGCCATCTCCATCTCCTGGCGTTCTTTCTCTAATCAAGGTGAGCAATGAAAGTCTGACAAAAACAAGTCTCACGCATATTAGCGAGTGCAGACTCCCAGAAATAGACCTTGTTATTTTCCGAGATGTATCTACACTTCATAGTCTAATCCTGTTCAACCTTATTGAAATGGAAAAGTATGATAATGTAATGATATGTAAAACATGAACTAACACACTATTGTGGAAGAGAAATGTAATCAGTTTTATGCTGCGGAGAGCAAAGGAATTGATAAGAAACAGAAGGAAGAGAACTTTGAAGAAAACAAACCTGAAACATAATAGAAGTAAAAAAAAAGAGATTAAACAAAAACTTTCGCGTATCTTAAAGTGATCCTGCCACACAAGTAATGAACAAATCTGTCAAGTATCCTGTTTTGGCCGGTGAAGTCACGTTTTTTATGTAACATTCCCGGACAAATCGTGATTTTAATTAATCCCAGATTTTTCCCAGGAATTTTACATCTGGGCAACTTAGGAGGGAGGGGGCGTTACACTCCTTCCTAAGTTCCCACCCCTCTTGTGAAGATGATGTTTGGGGTGGGAAGTTAGTAGGGAGAGTAAAGCCCCCTCCCTCCTAAGGAAGACAGCTGCTAAACTGGAGGGAGGGAAGGTAAACCGCCTGATATTGAAATTTGAAATTTGGAATTTGTAGGTCCAATCCGGTAGTTGCGTCAGTGACGTCACTTCCTGTCATTTTTCCATTTAATAAAAAGGAAAAACTGTATCCAATAGAGATGGTTATAAAATATGGACTTGTTTATTTGGGAGTTATTTGTAAAGCCCTTGAATATATCATCATTAACATTTTTGGAGATGTGAGGTCAATGTAGGAAATTTGGAGATGCAGGGTCTTTGAACTTAATTGATGCACAAACTACATGTGCTAGAGCAATGCTTTCATTCCATACATCTCCAGCAACTGATGATTCCATTATCAGCTCACAAAGTCAACTAGTGGAAACTTTTTAGTTAAACAATGACCAATCCTATCTGTCTGAAGTCTACAGACTCTCTGATTCACTTATTCATGCATTTTGATTTTTCCAACATTAGATTCATTATGAACCTAACCAAACTTTGATTCCAGAGTTCCATCATATACAGTAAATCTCAACCTAAGTTTAAATATATCATTATTATAGGGCTTGAAAAACTTTGTTTCATAGTGAAAACCCAACCTTCATTCATATGGACCACACCTGCTGAAAACCAAGTGATAGTCAAAGTATTGATGGCTCACCACAAATCATACCTGTCAAGCACCCTAACTTCCAAGCATGGCCAACTTTCAAGGTAACTTAGGAGGGATCACATTTAGTTTATAAATAAATCAGGTTGAAGAGCAATACTTTTTATATTCCCACAACCTTTCTCTGCATCTCCTGCAATTTTGGTGATGATACCTTGCCCTGGGGCTTTGCAATTAAAGCAGACCTAAAATATATATATATATCTGCTATTCCCTGGAATCATATGAGAGATTCCATTTATCTGCAAGGCTTCTAGGAGGGAAATTCAGGGTGCAATGTCGTGAGTGGCCACTGGGGGTGTTTATAATGGTTTTCAAAGGAGAAAATCGTCTGTGTACATTTCAATGCAGAGTCAAGATCAGGTACTTTCCGGACTGTCACTGCTCTAAGAGAAGTTGGCTCTTACACCCGCCATGGTGCTGTGTTTTCAGAGAGAAGGAGAGAGGAAGGGCTGCAAGGGACATTCTTAATTTACTCATTACAGGTAAGTTGTTTTTTTTAGCATTCTGTCCTACTAGAGGTAGTCCCACTTTAAAACCCAAATAATCTAGTAAAAGGACCATCTTAAATTCAAGTAAAAGAAGAGTGTTGGCTTTAGATATACTTTAGCACAGCACGGTGATGTCAGGAATTTCTGTAAAGACATAATTATTTGTAGCATACCTGTAAAATATTAGACTTTTATTAGACCAACCAGCCCCCACCTAATATTGAAGCATCCCTTCTGGCCCTGCATCATTTTGCTTTCTTCCTTCTGCATAAAATTTAAATGTGTTTTTAGAAGATAAATGCTTTCCTAATGTTGCCATTTCTGTACATTTCCATTAAGTAGAGAAATTTCAGTTTAGTAAAGGTGACTGACTGCCTGTTCATCTTTATTTTCTCAGGAAAAAAAATAGAAGCCATCTTCATTGAGGAGCAGACAAGGCAAGGCAAATGCCCAAGGCATTTCAAATAAAACTGTACATGAAGCAAGCTGTAAAACGCAATGAAATTATAGCTTCACAACACAACAGAATTCGTTCATTTCCCGGGAAATATGATGGGGAGAGACTAGGTCAGGAGCCTCATAGAACGGCAATTTAATGAAAACAGTATGGGTGCAGAACATTATAAAACTAGGAGGGAATCGATGTAACGCTGTAATTAGACATTTTATTCTACAAAGGTGTTTACATTTATGGTCCAGCTCAAGTTAATTCTGTATGTGAACAAAATATTTAATTAAACCTTTCTGTTTTTTTAAATTTCTTCACATCACTCGCCCTTTGAGCATCTCTATGCAATTCACAAATATTATGGGTAGTAGGGTAGGTAGTATAGGTACGCCTGAAAGGACTCTTGTTACTCCTAGAATTTAAGATGCCACATCCCACTTGACTATACATAAAGGCCCCAATACACTTAGAGAGCCACGACCGATTCTACTGTGTCCGTAAATTCTTGCTGATGCCATTAGTTTGCATGAGGACAGGCATCCCCATTCAAACTAACTGCCGGAACACAAAGGGTGCCTGCCGATACTCTGAGCGATGGGAGGCAGTGTAACGACGTCATCACGCTGCACTCTGTCGCTCATCTATCGCCCCTGCTCGGTACATGTGTGGGGGAAAACACCATTGTTCTACCTAGTACTAAAGGTAGGAACTTACAGGTAGCTTAGGGATTTTTTAAGCATTTCAATGGAATTACAAAAAGTAAATGATATAAAACAAAGGTCATGTATACTAATACCTGTCTATCATTTAGATATACTGTCATATGTATAAGCTCCTGAAGAAGCTACGCATCAGCAAAATGTGTTGAGTAATTATACATGTGTGTATATATTGTACAAATTGTTTTAGTGCAGATATGTCACGAGTGAATTCAGTATGAACATTTGTTGTGAGGCTTAATGAATAATTTTTTTTTAATTATTTACTTTTTGTAATTACATTTGAATGCTTTAAAAATCCCTTAGCTACCTGTAAGTCCCTACATGTAGGACCAGGTAGCACAATGGTGTTCTTGTGTATAGGTAGTATAGGTAGCTTCTTCAGAATAGGAATTCCAATGAATGATGTGAATAGGCCAATGATAAGATGGTGGAAAGGGCTAGAAGATGTCTATTTCCTCCCCTCCAAGGGTCGGAATCTGCACATGGGAAATGTGGTGGCTCTATCGGCCTTGTCTGAGCTTTGAATTTACATCATAGAAAGCTCACAGAATGCAGGAATAGAGAGTTAAATCATTACAGGAGAGGAGTTTGTAAAAAACTGGAAGATGAAAGGTTAGACTGGAACCTTATATAAGCAAATATGTGTTTCTTTAACACTCCCTGGGGAGGCAATTGGTGGGAAGGGGGTGAAAACATTCATCTCCATGCCCCCATTCTTCTGTTCTACATCTTCAAAGTTCTTCCTGCGAGGAGCTTCAATCAGCTGTATTGTGCTCCTTGGAGACAGAAAAGTAGGTGCTGCGGCCAAAGCTTTACTATACCTCAGTTCAGGAGATTCTAGTATCAAAAAGATGAAAGTCATTAACATGTTCATTGATCTTCCAATATATTTCTTTAAAAATGAGGACTAACCTAGTAAAAAGTGGGGAAGGATCAGTCGTTTACATATGTACATGGTAAATGTCACATGTTCTGCTTTAATAAATCCCTCTGATTAATTCCTAACATGAAACCCTAATATTGTTATCAAGTATTTATATAGCGCCATTGTCTAAGCATTCTATAGGGTAAACATCATTACCCTGTTGTTCCTCAGAGGAGGTTACAATACAGACCCTGGTAATTTCATAGTCTAAAATCTCTGCTAGCATATGAGGACCAAAACTAATTTGTGCAGATGGTGGTCTAGCTGAAAACAAAAACTCTAGTTCTGTAAGGCCATATCCAAAGTTTAGACATAATTATGTATAAAATCTTTATTCCCGTCCTAAACTAAATATTTACCCTTGCCTAAATCATAGCACTTTCCTCATATCTTTCCCCTACCTACCCAGTCCATGGTCATGCGATGTCTTCAAAGTTTTCAACATCTTCTTCAGAGGAAGGTCTTTTCTTTTGGCAAGTTTGGTTATGGACATTTCCTGTTGTTTTCTGTAAGCATTAGATATTCAGAAGTGGTGTGATAGGTGGGAGGATGAAATGCCCCATGCCATCTGGTGGTGATCACATAGGCAACCGGTCTACACTCACTGAAGCAATGTAGTTGATGGACAGTTAGATGTATTTACTTGTATTGTAAATGTATTTCATTAGTATTTGTTATGAACTGGTCATCGTGCAGAAGGAGGGTAGAGACTGAAGTGTTATTAAACCCTAAATGGGAAAAAATTATATAAAGCATATAATAACCTCTCAATTACCCCAAAGAAATTTAAAAAAAGTCAACTTCCTATACCAGTCAGTTCATGTAACTACTTATCCAATGAATGAACACTTGCGGTAATCAGATTTTGGAGATGTAATTTCCCTGGATCCCTTGACAATGCAAACACAGTGGAGGGACGATCGTTGAGGGACGGCAACAGATTTTGCGGTGGTCACCATAAATGCTGCACCATTGTGCCACTGCAGGACCGTAAGAGGCCTCGCCATTGACTTTTAAGGTGGTGAGTATGTTTTCTTTGGGGTTATTTGAGAGTCTCATGCTTATGTATTTTTGGGGTTTAGGGTTTTTAGGGAGAGATGTGCTGGAAATAGCTTCAATCCCTTGATTAAAATTATCCCTAAAGCAATTTAACTATTTAACCATAACAGTAAACCCAGCCTAAACCCTAAAGCTAGCCATACATGTGTCGACTCCTGAGCAATCGATCGACCATCCGATCGATTCCGGTGAAGCCACAGGCGTCGATCGATCGACCAATCAAGTCTGTGCCTACCACCTTAGGCCACCGATTCCTGGACGATTCTGTTCCAGATCGATCGATTCACAAATGTCAACTCCCCTTGATGTGTGCCAAATCGATCTGAAAAGAACAACAGGTTGGTTCTCTGGCCGATCCGATTTGGGGGCCATGCCGATCGGGCGGGGTCGATCGGTCAAGGTGGGTTGCACTCGATTCCTCGTCGATTGATCGGCGTGCACGCGCCTGGTGATCGATCGACCGACCAGGAATCGTGTGGGAAATCGACCCGTGTATGGCTACCTTAACATAGTCAAACATGAAATACTGACTTGTTACCAGCTGCACCCTAACTGGGTCAGGGACCGCATCGAAATGAACCATTCTGGTATGCAATGGGACTAATCTCATGATATAACACTAGGGCAGCACCATATGGCCCCCCTTGTTACCATAAATGTGCTGAATAGACTTCCAAAGACCCATTTGGCTGCTATGAGTAGTTCCCCTGTGGCTCATCACCAGACCTTGACCTTCAATCCCGTAAGCCCACATATCCCCCCCAGCAATGCTCGAAGTCATGTAGACCATATGTCCATCCTGTCCTGCAGGCCTGCTTTAAATAATTAACTGTAAACTCCAACCGGAAGTGGTATTTCTAAAAAAACAAACAATGTATCCTGTTCTGTGTCTATATTACACAGGGATGTGGGTCCCTTGTTGCTTTCCTGTATGGTTAGTTCAGGTTGTGATAATACACTTACTTGCAGTGCAGACGTACTATATACTTCTGTGACCTTCTCAACAGAACTTCATTTATTTGAAAACAGTTGCTGACCTTTCCAATGCTTTACCATCATCTGTTTGTGAGCTTTCCCAGCCGGATCCGGTACAGCGGGGACTGATTCTAACTATACTGAACATATCCATCAGACTGTGAACAGGCCGACGTGCGTACTCTGGATACAATCATTACCGCTCCTGGATTTATTTCCATGTGTATTATACTAATGGATCCTTTCTTTTATATCTTTCAGTTTATCATTTAGACAATTTATTCTAATATGTGCTTATAATGAGACTTATTATGCTTTTTGTGTACAATTTCACAATTTAGTACTTGTGGTTACATAATATAGTGATGTTTTGGCAGTGATATCTCCCAGATAATTGTTATAATGGGGCTCATTATCTTACTGTCCTTCTACTTGCTCATTATTTTAATGACAATGCAGATGTTTCATGTGTACAACACCAGGCGGAATGAAAGTAAATTTTTGGCAGGTCTCTAAGCACACATCATATGTTTAGTTAAAGTGAAGCTTAACTGAATCTGATCTCACGTCTGACATGTTCTATCAACCAAATAACATTGGTCAGGGGCTGCCATCTTCATCAAATTCTAAAAATGACTTTTCCGGCATTTCTTCTGAAAATTTTAATGTCCCGCCTTCCCCTTGCCCCTGTCCACATCATCGACGGCATCATTGATGGGCTGGGAAACCGACACTTCTCCATTCTTATTATCGAATGAGCAGTTCCAGAACCCCAGAAATGCTGCGCCCATATAGAGAATCACCGCAGCTTTCTGGGGGTATATCGGATTTGTCCGATCCCCACTCCAGTAGTGGTTGAGACGAACCCAAACTGCGGACAAACTGGGTTCATCTCAACCGCAAGGGAGGTGAACAGTGTAGTAGGCAGTAGTAATGAGCTGAGCTCCATGACATCTTAAAACCTTTATAATTTAAGAAAACAGCTTGATATGCTATCAAATGAGACATATGATTTATTTTGCTGAGGGAGTTCAATTATTGGTTTGGTTTGCAAAGATGTTCTTGAGTTCAGGTATACTTAGTAAGATCAACTTTTTGATGAGATAGGTAGTTTTGATCGGGGTCACCACGGAGTCACCAGATTTGTTTAGCTTGCAGGTGTATGTCTCGCCCCAAGGCTTTTGCAGGCTTTTCACTCCTACCTCAGTGGCACCTCCCGGATGAACCAGATTAGTTTAAGCAGCAATTGCTATGCCCAGGCTTCTACCTCTATCACACTTTAGGTAAGAATGGAATGTCAACACATGCTGAGTTGATGCAAGGGAAGCTTTTACTAAATTAGAAGGAGTATATACAGTGCATTCACTATCATATGTACAGCCAGAGATAGGGTAGAATTTGAGGGATAAATCAAGTTGCAAGGGAATAGAAACAATCCAAACAAAGATGCTGAGGCTCTAACCCAGAAGAGAGGTGCTGATGTCTGTAATGGGAGTGAAAAACATTATCTGCACGTTAGGCTGTACTAGAGGGGGAATCCTCCCCTCTCATCCCCGGGGAATCAACACCTCCAGTCCTTCCACTGAATTCCACCGGGATGTCCTGAAAGCCTCACACGACTCTGTCACACAAGTTGCCAGCTAGCTGAAGACCTGGAGCCCCTCATATCAATCATATTATTAATGTCTGTGACCCATCAGCACCTCCCCTTATATTGGGCAGTATTGTACGGGGGAAATTCCAAGACACTATTAGCACATTCTAGCAACTTACAGAACACACTTAACCTCCATTATCAATACACCAAAGCATTTATTGCCCTATATAAGTATAAGCTTTTATTGCGTATTATTCCATAAATCTGTCCCTTTAAATATGTCTTTTTTTTTTTATCCCGATCAGTTCTGTTTCTAGCTGTTATTTGTTCAAAAAATAATAGTTGACTCTAAGCCATTTTGACATTCATAAAATTCAACCAATGCACTTAAGGTCACCTATGAAGGAGAAAGAATATGGCTGGTTAAGGTTCTATGTATTCAACATGAATCACAGAATTGTTAGTAATGTTTTGACACTACACTGACAACTAGGGCCTCTATGCATGGTATGTATATGAATCACATGGCCATCTACAACAGCTTGCATTTGTTAACTCGGCATCACCGATCCAATTATAGTAAACGCTCTGATTAACAGCGCTGTGAATGTGGGTGGATGAACCCATTACATGATCATTTAAACCTTTGACAAGAATCTAATCATTGAACATGGCTTTATTTTAATCTTTTCCAGTGGGTGAGGTGAGAGATATGTGTCACAGCTTCTTCTATACAATATGCTTTGAGATAACATTGCAGAATACAGATCTGATTGCTTCATTATACCGTAGTAAGGAGCTGTGCGGTTAGGTAGCTTTGTAGCCGAATGTTATAAAATATAAAGAAAATGTGTGTACAGCCTCCGACGAGAGCTGTCACTCTCCAAACCTCACAGGATGCCAATGCTGGCATAGCGAAGCATCTGTTAATTTCACTGTAAACTAAAATGTAAAATCTTCCCAACAAGACAAGAAAAAAATATAATTTGAGTAAAGTTTATTAAAGTAAATTAACTATTCTTTCTTCTTTCCAAAATAAACTTTTTTTTAATAAACTTTTTATATTTATCCCGCCCTGCCTAAACGTAATTTTTATTTGTTTCCTAAATTTTTATTTCTAAATATAGTACATTTAGTATAGTATATATAGTATATATAGTATAGTATATATATCACCAGCTACTCTTATAACCAGAACAACTTGCCAATTCATTGTAAAGGTTCTGGCAAGCAAATGAAGAGGTAAAAGAGTAAAGAGTGCCCTAAAATACAATGGATGTGATTCAATATTGAAGTAGCATTGAATTTACCACGGTGTCTAAAAAATTTTTATACAGAGATGTATTCTATACCCAATAAGGGTCAATATGGCTTTCCACAGTACAAATGCTAAAACCTAATTTAACCTTCTCAATGAAAGGACAAGGCATGTTGATCGGCTGGAACCGGGAAGGTTATTGAAGCTCAGATCTTGTTGCTGATGGCAAATCACTATTTCATCATTCTTTAAGCAGAAAACACAGGCTGATACATTCAGCGATAATAGAAAACATTCCCCATACTCTCGGTGTCATGGGGATATAAGCTTTAATCTAGAGTTATACATCAAAATATAGCTGAGCAAAGAAGCAAAGAACAGAGGCACAAGCAACTCTGATGTGTTGATGTATTTATTATCCATAGTGTGTCAAAGCTCGCTCTCTCAACTTATGTCTACATTTTATATATATTCATATGATACAAAGAGTTACCTAGATGAATGTATGTATACAGTATATATATACAGTGCTGCCTGAAAGTATGTGAACCCCTCAAGTGGTGTAGATGTTTCTGTTGT
>CM070038.1:86407032-86434253 GCA_036250615.1 Ptychadena robeensis
CGGCAAATCAAAAGCAAAGTTATTTTTTAAGTAGAAATTTCGATTTCAGTCGAAATATCAAGCTGAATTTCGACTTTTTCGGCGAAAAGTCGAAATGACCCCATAAAAATTAGACTATGCGAAATTTCTACTTAAAAATTCGCACTGCGAATTTTTCGACCATCCCTACCTATAATTCACTTTTTTATGTCAACAGTCATGGGTTCTTAGAGTCCGTGCCCTGGGGTCATGTCTTAACTACCAATTGATAACTGAAATTGTGTTATTAATCATTGACATGCCTGAAGAAAGATAATTTAATGGTGCATTTTTTACCTCCTTTAGATGATATAATAATTTTTAAGTATCAGTAGAGAGGTGGTGTTTTCTTCCTGCGCTAATGTATATAATCACTTTACTAACTGCAACAGTTTTCTAAATACATGGTCAGCATGAAAAAAATAATGCTCCCAACTTTATAATATAAAGGAGAACTCAAATAAAGAATGCAGCAAAGAATACGAAAACCTGGAGAAAAATCAGCGCATCTGAATTGTTCATACATTTTCAGAGTCAATACCACACTATTCTATAACTGGCCTGTCTTCTTGATGGATGTTGATGAAATCTGTAGCCAGCTAAAGGCAAATCAACTGACACAGTACAGTAAGTCATCACTGGCCAGTCAGATTGCTGACTGATGTTCCTGGGTGATCTGCATGACTTAGCGACTTACTCTTCCTGATAGGAAACAATGGCTCATTTTTTCCACTTAATATTTAAATGCATTTAGCTGTTTATCTTTGGAGTCTATTTATCCAGCTTTTCCCCTGAAATGAACACAATTCATATATTTGTAGTTGAAACAGTTCTTCTAATATAGAGTGAAACTTTCTTTAACTGTATGAGTCCTTAGTTTGATGAATGCCTCAACTAAATTGACATGAAGATGTTCCCTAGGCTGATCTCCATGATAAAACTTAGAAAACAAAAAAAAACTCAAGCTATTAAGATCCAGTGCTGGGGATCATTACTCTACATCCTAACATAGGAGGGAGAGTAATGCGCCCTCCCAACGAAATTACTCTAATTTCAAAATCCAGGGAAAATTTTATTGAAATTGGGTTACAGCCTGCGGTGAGTATACTGGGCATTAATGTCCATTATACTGGCCAAAGGCTGTGATCACATGAGGCTCCAGTACTGGATCTTATTAACTTTGTTTTTTGTTTTTTATATATGACAAAAAACTCCCTTTCCAGTGGTGGGATGTGGAGCACTGGTTAGTCAAAACCTTGGTTGGGAGGGTTGAAGGTTAAATATTTGCTGCATGTATGCCCCTCAGGAGAATGGGGCTGCATATAATTATATAGAAATTTGTAGTATAAGGAAAGTTTTCAATGTGCAGATTACATTTATAAAAACACTATATCCTTTATATTCTCCACTTTAGATCCTTCTAATTTAAGGGATTAATCTCTTTACTGCTGTACTCCCCACTTTCCTTATGCCATTGGCCATGTTCAGTTTAAATTTCCACCACTGTGGCTCCAGCCATAATGTAGAGTGTGACCCCAACCATAAGATTAAATTATCTGGCCACCACATATGCACAATAAAACCAGGACAAGGATGGATCTCAAAAGGATGGTGAGCATTGGGCAGGCAGTGAAGACCTTGGTTGACAGGGTTGAAGATAAAGCATTTGCAGCTCAGGAATGGAACTATATTTGACCCTAATCCTCTTAGATCAAATGGGTCCAAATATTTAAAGGGGGAGACGAGGGACAGTAAGACTGGCATGGGTTAGATGATGTTATATGTCCATTAGCTAGAAATGAGGGTGCAACTTCTAGTTTACTGCAAACAGATATGTATTAATTGTAAAAGAACCCATACTAGGTCTTCGTAACTGAGAAATAACATTATTAATGGGAACATAGATGATTGACAGGTTCTGTAGAATTATTCAGTGCGCAGTCAATGCCTTAAAGCCATATATGACCCTAGGTCTAAGAAACTCTCCATCCTTGTCTCTGGGAGCTCTTACTCAGACGGATGAGTTTTCTTTATTTTTACAGCCTGTAACTACCATTGATCTCTGTAGTCTGATGGACAAGACACCATGTACTTCAGGTTATAAAGCCTTACCACTGCTGACAATTGGATTTAAAAAGCCATCATAAAAGCCTATAACATTTATTACCAGCCACAGGACAATGTATCCATCATAGCGGGTCACTTTTAGATCGACAGCCAGACATGATGCCCTTAACCTCACCTATACCCTTGTTGTGTAGACTTTGTACAAGGTTCTGTTTAGTAGTATTAAGGTTGATGACATCATTGGGTGAATAATAAAGTATCTATAAATGTTTTCTTTAATATATATAAGCTATAAGTAGCACGTTGATGAAAGAAGAAACCAAGTAAGCCAAAAAAAACTCAACTTTATTATTTTTTACAGGCAAAGGCATTCATATCTATGAATTTTCTCCGTCGCACTTCATTTCTTTTCTTTAACTATTACTGAGATACACTCTGATGTCTTATTTTCAATGCAAAGACATGATTGCATAAGCCAAACCACACATCCCTATGTAGTGTTTAATATAAAACATGTCATTTTTTAAAATGCAAAATTAGCCTTTGACTTTTTTTTAACATCATGATAATGAATAAGGTTTCTTACTGTGATGGATAATTGACTTAAAAATGCTATACACCACAATCATCCTAAAATATATATTATATGCAGAAATAAAATGTATGCTAAGTATATGAATATGAATTGGCAATATCTTGCATATTTTGGACCAATAATGCTGATTAGCGCATTAAAACTTTTATATGCCATTACAATGTTATGTGCGATGACATTATAAATGTCACATTTAATTTAAATAAAAAAGAAATGGCTTTTGTAATGACAATGCTCACGTACATGAAATCTAACTTTATATTTTTAAAGTAACGGATGGAGAAGGGGATGGTTAAAACCCAGTGGCATCAGCATACCAATGGAATAATCTTTCTTTCATTTCAACAAAAAAACCATAACAGGATATTAAAGGAAATCCCATCTAAGATGGTTGCCCTTTGAACAGGTCCTAATTTGACTTCTTTTTTAGTGAATGGTGCCATTTTGTCTTCAATGCATGGTACCGCGTTGTCCTTGCAGTGATGAGGGTGGTTGCTGGTGATAGTCAATGGATGCATCAGCAGTACTCAGGGAAGCTGGTACTGTTTGGGTGGGGGGTTTGCTTCATTGCCATTCAAATGAATTGGGTGCATTACCACCGATGTGACAGTAAGGCACCCTAAACAGCAGGCAATTGCCCTGTCTGCGTCATGTAAAGTGCGGGGGAAAAAAAGCAGTGGAACCATACCCTTACTTATGCCTTACTTACTTACTTACTTATGCTCTAAATTTCCTTTTCAGTGATCATCACCAGTACATACAAAGAGGTAAATCTACCCAATGAGGAGCTATACAGCAACTACATTTAACAGTCTAACCCTTCTGCAGTCTATACAAAAATAATTTGCATAGTAATACCTCTACAATATATTGAAACAATGTCTTCTTTGTCCATGTGGGTCTCTTCCCCAACAGTTCTTTTCTTGAGTTCTTAGAGTTTTCAAACATACAAAGGAATCTTTAGGGTAACACTGTAGACCCTAGGTGCTCAACCTGTGGCCCGGGGGTCCTCCACATGCGGCCCCCAAAACCTTTAAAACTGTTAATGCATAGGGCATAGCAACTCACCTGTGAAGTGGTCACAGGCTGACTCAGCTTTCCTTATCAACTTTGGCGGTCCTACATCAGTAAAATTGTCAATGTTAATCAGGGAAACCAGGTCTACATATGGGCGTTGCACCCAGGGGCAGGACGGGGGGTGAGTGCTGTCAGGTTTTGACTGCCTGTCGGGAACTGGTCCACCGCCTGCTGAGATATGTCGAAGGGGTGAGGGTCTGGATCCATGTTATGTGCGGCCCTTTAGCAATGCCAAGGGCCACACTTGTGGCCCTCCATATCAACTCAGTTGCCCACCACTGCTGTAAACCCTTCTGGCCCTAGGGAAACTTTCCCATATCCATTCTTCACAATCCAACTGATATCACATCCTGAATACACAACCATACAGTGGACTGGTTCGTTCTACACAAATAGTATTATGCTTATTTTAAATAAATAAATATTAGCTTTGATGCATTTTACGCTACTGAGCTGGGCCATAAGGTAAATTCTATGAAGCCTAATGTATATAAAGTTAGTTTATTAATTTAAACCTTAAAGCAATTTACTATAGCTTTACTAATTGGCAAATCATAGTGCACTGGGAATCCATTATCACACATTGAAAGGTTTTCATGTTCACTATTTGTATAGTTGCTATGAAAGGCTTCCATTGGTGGGTGCCCAAACTTTGCTCAATGTTTCCTCCCCTATTGTATAATGTGTATACTTGATTTTTTTGTGTTTACATTGTGGTTATCAGTAGTCTTATTGATGGTGAGGAAGATCAATGTTGAATGATAATTAGGACTAGGATAAGGATAATTAGGATAATTAGGACTGGAATGGTACTAATGCCAGGTAATGACTAAATGCTACTAGGATGCTATCTGAATGATGGATGTCAGGATGGGTTGGTTAACAGATAAAGTGATAAAGTTGACAGAGTTCCCATTGTCTTAAAGCTGTTCGGTGTACTGAATGTCTGTTATATCATGCTGTTATTACTACCTGCGTGGAGCAGTGAAGCATTTTATTGATTGACTTTACTGCAAAACTTACAAACTTAGCAAAACTCTAAAATAAAACTGACCCCAAAACATAATTGTTTCCCTTTAACTTTAGATGCCCAACTCGACTCTGTTTACTTTGATTACATTGAATAAATAAACCCACTTCCAGGTCTGACAGAGAAATAAAATAACTGAGAGGCTTTGACAGATTCAAGTTATTACATTTTGGCACAATCGTTTTTTATGCAGAGCCAGCAATGTACGCTTCATTCCACGTAGATTTAATGCAATTTTTGCTCCCAGACCTGAGCTCTCAAAGTTTACTGATAAGTTACAGATATATTTTAGAGACTGAAGAGAGTTATTATCGACAATTTGGAAGAAAGAGAAATTGCTGCTGGTATTCACATTGAGGGGAAGGGGGATCTTTCCTTAGATATAATTTATATATCATAGACTGCTAATATGGGGTTTTAGTAAGGAGGTGAACGTGTAGGAGAGTGTCCTTTGTCGTGTATGCAAGTAACCTGTGTTGATGGTTAAATACTATTGAGTATGCCTTTAAAAATAATGATGTGACTGTGACCCAGCCATGTGGGAGTGCCCAGCCGTTTATACTGTGTTTCCCCGAAAATAAGGCACCTATACATCTCTGCCTCTCATGGGTATATAAGGTGCCCCACGAAAATAAGACATCCCCGAAAATAAGGCGCCCCAAAAAAATAAGGTGCCCCTGCATGTTCCCCATTGCGGCAAATGAATGGCAGCATTTAAAAACAACCTGGCCATTCACGTCTATGCCCGGGAACGGGGGTGAACAGGAGAAGCGGTAGATGTGAATGGAAGGTGACCGGAGCAAGCAGACAAGAAGTGAGGGGCGAGCCCGTGCCACCGCCAGTACAAGCTGGCTCCTGTGTCATTTTGATTGTGCCCTCTGATCCCTCCTGTGAGGGGAATCAAAATTACACAGGGGAATCAGAGGGGAGCAATCAAAATGACACAGGAGGATTAGAAGGGGGGGGGGATTACCATTTTATTATTATTAACCTTTTCTCATCCTCTTGTGTCATTTTGATTGCCCCCTCTGATCCTCCTGTGTCATTTTTATTGCCCCTCTGATCCTCCTGTGTCATTTTGATTGTCCCCTCTGATCTTTCCTGTGTGGGGGGATTCTTCATGGATATATAAGACATCCTCTGAAAATAAGATGTAGCGCATCTTTGGGAGCAAAAATATATATAAGACAGTGTCTTATTGTCGGGGGAAACAAGTTTTTAAATGTTCCAGTTATGGGTGGAGCCAAGTCTTCTTTTGGAGAGTGCAGAGAGAGGTTCACTGTTGGTGTTTTTCACATGCCTGGGGAACCAGAGATCGTCACATGCCTGCGGAACCAGAGACCCCCATCTTAGCCGAGATTAGTGATGGCCGAACATCGGCCAGGTCTGTCCGCGAACAGGCGGATCGGACTTTTAAAGAAGTCCGCCTTCCGCCTGTTCGCGGACAGATTCAAATTTCCCGCCTCTGGTCGAACACCTGTACTGCTCGCACTCACTCGCCATCACTAGCCGAGATGTGATTACACACATTCCCCTTGTCCCTCGTTTAGGGGCACCCTTGCAGACGTGGGAATTTTTAGCAGTGAAGGCTAGACTTGAATGAGAAAAAAAAAATACATAGAGTTAGGATATTTTGTATATTATGGAAGGGGTTTACCTATGTAATTAAAAATGTAACACATATTGGCATTCATTTACAACCTTTCTGAAATTTTAGTATATATATATATATATACTGTATATATATATATAAAATAAATTTTGTTTTTCTTGCCCAAAACTCAGCATATGTATCACTTGAGTACTATAAGGAATACAAAAAGTTATTGCCACATCAATATATCCAGAACGAAATATAAAAGTGTTTTATGACACATGTTCAGTTCCTGAAGCGGGTTCATAACTCACAAGTCACTTGGAGGACAGGTCCCCTTGAAGCCCATAGTTCTGATCGGCAGTATACATTGTTTAATTTACAGATTATTTTCAGCTGTCGGCTAGGCTCTCCCTAAGTACAGAAACCAAAATTCAATAAATAGAATAATATTTCAGCTCCCACTTCTGCACAACAGAACGTATGTAGCAACGCATTCATCAAAGTAATGTTTTCTGTGTTGTTATTAGGCGCGGCACCAGCCCCGTATTCACTTTCATATTGCCTGCTTCAAAAACACGGCAATAAAAATAAGTGGAATATTTATCACCGCAATAAATTGCCCCATATACACTGGTATTTAATACACAGATGTACGCAATGTGGGAATAAAGTTTTGAGTAATCACTCCAGCGACGGAGCTGGAACACTTGTATACGGACGCATAAATCAAATTACATCTTGAAATGCATACACAATTTTCCGGTAAATGGGTCTTGCTATTTTATAAACTGTTCTGCTTTGTGCTCCTCTCCGCTCATTTATTCAGGTTGCACGGCGGATTTATTTGTGGAAAATGACATCTTCTATACAGATACACAGGCTCATATAAAATGTTACCTGTTTTACAATGCTGTTTATATCTCTGAAGGCCTGTTTATTATGAGAAATGCATTATCTTCAACAACAAAGAGTATAAATGGTCTGCAAGACCAAGGCAAAGTAAGGGGTAAACCTGTAAAAGAATTGGGTGCTGTATTTCGTACAAGATGCACCCGACCATAAGACACACCCGGCCATAGGAGGAACCATGGTTTTTGAGAGGAAATCAAGAAAACAAAAATTACTCATTCTGGGTTCTCAGCACTGCCCCTCCTCCTGATTGAATACTGGTATACATCACGTTTTAACAGAGAAGAAGCACAGCTAAGAGCCCAGATGATTCTATATCTAGCATCTCTAAGCTGTCAGTAGTGCTTCCTCTTTGCTGGAACATTATGTATTACATTGGAGTATTTACATTGGAGAAGGGTCAATGTTTAGCTGGAGTCCTTGTGGGTCTCTCTAAGTCTCCACCTCTTAGCACTGATCCTCCTCCCAATGTACCAGTATACAGAAAGTTCCAGCATGAAAGGAACCACAGCTGACAGCTTGGAGACTCACAGATACGAGTATTCACTCCATAAGGGGAAGTGCTGCAATCTGGTGCTGAAGCTCAGCAGTGCCCCCCCCCCCCCCCCCCCCCCCCTCCCAGAGGAATACCAATATCTGTGAGTCCGTGACGGAAAACCGGAGCGTTTTTGGGCTGAGCCAGGAGAGAGTCTCAAACATGCTATATATAGAAATATAGAGGCTAAAATTTCACAGCACTCAGTTTCTACCTGTATGAAAAGTTTTTATTCCAGAATGTCATTTGCACGTTAATGAGGAGACAAAGGAGGAATTTGAATGTTCACAATTTTTGTATGTTAGTTGAATGCAGGATTGAATGCTCAAAGTGTTCAGCAATCGATTCCCGCAAACACACATGTCTATGTTTCATTTGAGGGTGGGAGGTTATGTAGAGTGGGCTGAAGGGCCTGTGGTCATTTATAAATTTACAATTTTGCTTGAGGGACAACCAAAGTACCTACCCCAATATGGCCACATGCTACTATGTCTATGCTCAAACCATGTAAACAGAATACAGAGCTTACCAAAAAATTGGTCTGTACTCACCACCTACAAAAACTTCCTCTCCAGTGACCCAAACTTTATAGGTGCTAGGTATGCAAGTAGCGCCCTTCCCCTCTTAACTATGATCTGTTAATGTAACAAAAGAGCTACCACAAACAAACTCAAATATTTCCTTTTTCCCATAATCAACAAAATCCATAAAACAACCCCAAGAGTCTACTCCTCACCACTGACGAGTTTCACCCAAAAGGGCTTAATCGTACAGTATGTCTACACTCACATCTAATGTAGACCAATGACGATGGGGTCCAACAATTGCCCTCTGCTGAAGGAAGGAGATCCTTGGTGTCCTTTTGTTTGCCAGTAAACTTAAGTCATTATAATGATTGACAAATACCCTTATGTTTTTTAAATGGATATCAATATGTAATGCTGAGCACCAATTCCCAACATCCTATTAATTATTATGACTGAAGACTTGGCCTTCAGCTCATGATGCTGTCCGGAAATTGAGGATGTCAGGCCACAGTAGGAAAAGTCTAGGCTGCTGGACTTAAAAAGATTTATATACATAAAACATACACTATGTTAGTAATACATTTGCTGCTATATTTAATAGTCTCTTTTGTCTGATAAATACACAAAGCTCTGGGTCTAGAGATCGAAGTGTTTTTCTTTGAGGGCAACAATGTGTTCCATATACTTTTGGCTGTTTCTAATAGTTCTGGATTGATTACAGCTTCCTGGACCCATGACACTAATCTCTATGTATTATAAATGTTTAGTTACGCGTCCCACTCCGTGTACAGCTTCAGCCTCCAGTCATTTCCAGTAAAGTACATCTTTAATGTTTCCAGCTCTAACATTAACTGTTACATGGTTTCATATTGCTGTACAACATCTGTTTGGTAAATATGGATGAGATCAAGTAGACATGTCTTTTTGGGTTCAATAATTAATCAGAATAATTAAAAGAGGCAGAACAATGATACAGCCACTCGGTGAACCCCAAGATATAAGGCTTATAGACCGGAGCAGGTGACACATGAACCAGTGTTCTGATGATCTGTCCTAATCCGTCGAGATGCACTACCCTGCATATAGTGGAGGTAGCAAATTGTGACAGGATTCTAGCTTTTATACCTGAAGCCCTTGCCCTAACCCCATAATCCACAGAAACCCTTACCCTAACCTCTGAACCCCTCAGCCTAACCCCTAAACCCCTCAGCCTAACCCCTCACCCCCTAACCCAAACTACCTAAAACTCAAAAAGTCAATAGAAAAGTAACAGCAGAGCTCTGCACCTGTAGCGTGGCTACCAGGGAAGTTCATATCAGTGAGTAGGTCATATTTAAAGTATACTGGCCCAGAACCACAGCCACAAGTAAAGCACCTTTAAAAAGAAATGCTGACAACATTTCAGTCCAGAAACCCCCAAACAGGATTTCGGGTGCATTTGACTTCAACAGGTATTTCTAGAGATCCCTAGGAATCACAGGACGTCTAAGGAAAGCCTCCGCAACAAGTAGCTAGACTGAGGCATGTCTTGCCACCCTAGCCAAGAAATCCATTCCTGGAGAACTACTGCTCAGGTATAGGGCATCCCCAGCATCCATGTGGAGATGCACAGTACAGTCTAGGGGCCCTGCTGCCTCACCACAGGGTGAGAATTTCCTGCTACCCAAGTCAGGGCCACCGTCTGACTTCGTACACAGTGGCTGCCGGCAGTCCGGAAAAAAACACAGTGAGCAGAGGCTGCCTGATCCGTATGGATCCGTACTTGCTGACCGCCAGGCCCTCCTAGCTGCTTGGGCCCAGGACAAGAGTCCCCTCTGTCCCCCCTCCCCCCCTTATTCGCCAATCCTATTGTGCCAGGGTAATGGGTAATCTTTTAGTGTAATGTCATGCCTGTTATAGCCTCTGTATAGCAGTGTGCTTGGATGTCCTCCTGTGTTGTTACAACAATAACCCGTCCTGATTTCTGGCTTGCTTAAATTCTGCCTGCTCTGACCTTGGATTGTCTCTGACCACTCTGATTACTACCTTAAGCTGGGCATAGACGGGATGATTTCCCGTCGATCCCCGACCCGACCTAGCGGGCGTAATTACGTCATCACTGTGCGATCCGACATGGTGGCTGATTTTAGTCCAATCCTGCAAGTTGGTGCACCCGATTCCTTGCCGACCAGATCCCGATCGGATGCGGGAATGCGTACGGCATCTGATCGGCGGGTCGGGCAGGAATCGGCCTGTCTATGCCCAGCTTTATCCATTAGCACCATACTTTATTGGACTGACCTTGTGTGTTTTACTCTTGGCTTGTTTCTGAAATACCCAATAAAGCCTGTTACCAGGATATCTGGTGTTGGTAGTGATTGTGTGCACAGGTGCACAGTATTACCACCCTGTAAAAGGAAGTGGAAAAATAACGGGCAAAAATAACTTTAAGAGATGGACTAATAAGAGGTGGAACTAAGTGATAGATGGAAACTCAGAAAAACAAAAAGTGCTGTGTTAGTAATAGTGTCAGACTGCAGAATATGTTTTTTTCCCTATCTATCTGTTTATTAACCCTCCTTATACTGAGGTTACATTATAATAGCCCATATTTATGGAAGGTTTTGCTGTGAACTGTCAGAAACCCTCTTTCAATGCTGCCCCAAGGCTGGATTTAAAGACAAACTGCTGAGTCTAGACTTACATTTTAAGTTTTTGAAATCTTCTTTTCCGTTTCACTTCCCCTTAAGCGTATAGAATGGCAGATCAAAGAGAGAATGAAAGATAGCCATAGGTTTATTATATGCTGTACAGGCAGAATTTGTACCCTATGGGGTAAGGTTTGCTTCCTCAGGGAACTGAAAAACAATTGCATGGATCCAACTGGTACGGCTTCCTTGTTAGTGTTACTTACACCGCTATCAATTTTAATGGCCCTAAATGTCTTATTTCCCCCATTTACAGTATTACAGTAATAAAGCAATACTGTCATAAAAATCCATTCCTGTGAAATGTTTTGTTTGAAATATTCTGTTGGCCTTAACGGAAACTGTGAGAGTTGAAGCACGGGACAGATTTGACAGCTAAATCATAGTACTTTTATTTCACTCCGAGAAAATGAGCATTAACAGTGAAACCAAAGATTAAATAAAAGGAGAATTTAAGTGACAAGCAAAGAGTCTTTTCGGAAGAACTAAGAAAGCCTGTCACTTCGGACAGGTAGTAAAAGCAACGCAAAAAGTAAAAGGCGTACACTGCAAGGTACTTGTAGCTTTATGTTTATTCATTGTGTGCCATTAACCCACTTGGTGGTGTTAGGGGTTAATTTCAAATGCAAAAAGTGGTAACCCCGAACCACACCTGGAGTCCACCATCGGTATCACTTCTTTGGATGCCAATGCCTTCATATACATATATGAAAATATAGGCATGGGTATGGGTGGGCTAAACAGGTAGGTGTCCCAAAGTCTCACATCATCATTGATGACGTCAGAGATGTGCGGGCAGAACCCAATTCCTGACAGAATCAGACCACCAGGAAGGTTAAAGTCCACAAACTGGGCTGGACTATATACAAACCCTAACTCTCAGAATGATCCGTACTCATCAGTACCCTTCATGTGGTCCTGGTTGTTCATCTTAGAGATAAATTACATCTAGAACTCTAACTTCAAGCAGACAACACCCAAGAGTCCTAAAAGGCACCTAAACTTGTATATCTGCAATAGAAGCACCATGCTTTATTACCATGAAACATCTCATTACTCTAGTATAAGCCGAATTTCACTTTTTCAGCTTATTTTTGGTACTGCACAATCAGGGGCGTAGCTGGAAATGACTGGTATGCCCCCCCCCCATCCCAAACTGTCACTCCAATCCCTGCCCTTCCAGGGGGCCCCCTTGTGAATATGGGCCCCATAGCACTGCTATGGCTGCTATAGTGGTTCCTACGCCACTGTGCACAATTTGGAACATACGGTACTTGAGTATATACAGCATATTGTATTTGCTGTTAGCAGTGTGTCTTCTATTTCTGGTTTAAACATTTCCATTGCTCTGTTCTTTTCAAGCTAATAATATACTTTGCAGTCATATCCTATAACCAGGTCACATAAAATTCTAGTGTATTTCAAACATTTTGTCAGACAGAAGTACAGGTAAAGCAAATCCACAAACTCTGGACCAATAACTGCCCAATTAGGAGAGTATGGCTGTAATCTGGATTCATCACATACAGCAGGTCTTCATTAATCAATGTCCAGCGCAATATAAAACTCACCGTCCCATGACAGCAGGCTGTTTATTGCTGGGTTAAACGTTAATTAAGGAAATCAAGTTGACAGACACTTGGAATTTTCTGCTGTTCTGATAGGACCAGTCTATAGAGAGATTGTCAGGGACCTTAATTGCATGTTGGTTGTGTATTGTGGATGTCTGAACTGTTTGTGTGCACAACATGAATAACAAAGGAAGCGCTGTGTTGGATAAACCTGAAAAAAGTTTAAGGGGATTGTCTGTTTTTTTTCCATGTATTGAAAGAAATACTAAATGTGAGACAATAACAAATTATATGAAAAAGTCTCTCTCTTTAAATTGGTTAGTAATATATTAAACAGGACATGTCTCTTTTACTGTCTATATCTGTATTATGTTATTTTATTTTTTATTAATAATAAAAAATACAATATAAAATACAGATATAGACAGACCCTTCTGCCCACTGCTTAATCCACTCTCTGTGGTTTCTACCCATTGATTAAGCATTGGCTTGGGTTTCACCTTTGCAGAGAAGCATGCCTTTGGCTTCACCCCTGCATTAAGCACTGGCCGTGGTTTCACTTTTACAAAAAAACATGCATTTGACTCCTCCCCTGCATAAATACCTGTCTGTTGCTCCACCCCTGCAAAACACACCTCTTTGGCTCCTCCACTGCATAAACCACATCCTTTGGTTTCACCCTTGCCTCAACCACTGTGAGTCATTTCACCTCTAATTCATTGTTAATCGTTCCACCAATGCATAGTGTACCTTAGGTACTTCCAAACCTACATAGCACAATGTAAGTAGCTGGGGAGGTCTATGCAAAAAGAGTTGCTTTCTAAATAATCAGTGCTGGTACTCTTCATGTGGTCCTTGTTCTAATTGTATGGATAATTAAAATTTCTATAAACAGAACTTTAACTTCAAGCAGCTGCAACACTGAAGGGTCCTAAAAGTCAACTAGGCTTAAGGTAGCCATACATGGTTCGATATTTCAGGAACCGATTCCTGCCCACCTGGTACGTTCAACCAAAAGTGATCAATATCAAACAGAAAGTAGATGGAAAAGTGATCAGACAATTTCTGCAATTGTTAAATTCTTCTAGGTTTCAATCAATCTGTATTCAATTGTGCTATGGCACATTTGCATCAAACTCAGAAAAAGGAATCGATGGGTTGGGAATTGATCACACTGTACAATAGTCTGTACAATAGTAATACAATAGATCGATGTTCGACTGACAGACGAATTGCGCAAGGCGATCGAACCGCAAAAAAATCGACTCATGTATGGCTACCTTTACACGGTTAAGCAAAGAACACACTCATAGATATGGGCCAGATCAATGGCCGCTTTGAGCGCCATGCATTCTCACGACCATCTATCTGGCCCATATCATTTGCAGCCATCCCTGAAAACAAGGATATCGGCCATGACCGTAAATCACGGTTGATGTCCATTGCTTTGCATGGGGAAAGCATCGTGCGATGCTGAGCCTTCAGCTCCTTCGATGTTGGGCAGCTGCTGCAGGTAACCTTGACCAAAACCATGTAATAGGAGGACATTTCTACACCTTCCAATCACTATGTATTCTATCAGGGAGGTCACTATACTACATAGTTGTTGGTAGGTCTCATGAAAGTTGTATGGAGGAATCTGAAGGTGTATGTGGGGCTTAAGATACTAGTAATCCCTCCCCCTTCCCTTTTATGTTTAATTCTTTTCTGTGAGTCCATCACACAAGTTGATTATAGAAGCCCTGACATCTTATGTTTAAAAGAAACTGTGACCTATTTGGTTAGAGAATATGGACACCTTTGTTCTGCTTGGCTTTGATCTGGAGATTTTGGTCCGTGAATGAAAGAAGCTATGAAATCATTTACTCTGATCTGTTACCACACAGAATAAAGTCCAGGAGATCATTAATATTAATAGCCAAGTTCTTTCATTCTGTAATTTACACTTGCAGATGTTGCAGGATAGTTATTAGACTGAACAGTATCTTCTTCAAATGAAAAGGCAAAAAAAACCATAGTTCTATTTTCATTTTTCAATCGAGTTCTCCATCTGTTTTGATCTCAAAGTTCAGACCGGCTAATAAACTAAGTATATATGATAAATGCATTTGAGTGAATGTGTTTTCGGTAATATCAATAGGCACATTGTTTCTGATCTATGCATTTTTTTTACATTTATCATATAATTTGCCTAATTATGAATTAATCTTTGTTCACGTTGGGGCCATTTATTGAAATAAATTAAACATTCTTTACTGTTGCTTGAACCTTCAAGTTTGTTAAAAGTTCTATAAATTTGAGCAAACCCTGTCTAAAGTTTGGTGAGCATTCTTTGAAGTTGGTTAAACCTTCTATGTAATTGGGTAAAGGCTGTCTGAAATTGGGTGAGCATTCTTTATCTGGGACTAGACTGTACGATGTACCGTCTATTCCTTATCCGATTCTATGCAGTAGCAGGCAGCGCGATGACGTCATCACGCCCGCCTGCTAGTGCCGAGAATCGGATGTCACTCTGCATCTGCAGCTCTTTAGTTAGGCTGGGGGCAGCCGTCCCCAGCTGAACTAATGGGATCTGACTAAAATTTACCATCCTGTCAGATCTCTGTGCGATCTGACAGGACGGCTGATTTCAGCCCAATCCTCGTCAGTTGCAGCCTCCAATTCCTGCACGACCTGATCCTTAAGGGATGCGGGAACGCGCACGGCATCCGATCGGGAATCGGATCGTGCAGGAATTGGACGGTGTATGCCCAGCTTTTGTAGTATCTGCATCTAACCCATGAACTTTAATTTTGCTTTAGTTTATATATAGTGCTCGTCAAACTTCAATGAACATTGACCTTCTCACTCACCCAAAAAGGTTGCCTAAACCTTCATGTAACTTACCTTTGCATGTTCTACCAAAAGTGTATTTTTTCATTATTGATCATTATGTTTATTAAAAGCAACTTAAGGTTGGCCATACACCACTCGGCATAAAACTATTTATTTTTCAATTGGAGAGGGAAGATGTCCAGTCTAGTTTCTATAGAGTTCTTATTAAAAACCTAGACCAATTGGTGTCCCTTTATTGTTATAATGGGAGCTGGAACTCTATGAAAATAACCATTGCCCTACAAACTACTTGGGGATCGTAAGCCCTACAACCTAATTGGGGATGGACAGCCTTACAACCTACTTGCGGATTGGGAGCCTTAAAACCTACTTGAAAATGGGGAGCACTACCACCTACTGTACTTGGGGATGGGGAGTCTTAATTCCTACTTGGGGATGGTGGATGGGGGGAATAGTCACCATTTATTGTTCCATGAGTCTATGATTTTCTAAGTATGCTAGCTGAAAGCTAGCTGCAAGATAATTACAACAATCGGGTAATAACATTTGTTTAGCCATTACTTAATTTAGAATTGCAATCACCACTCCATTTACCAACAGCAGAGGCCCCCACCACTGCTCCAGACGACCTCACGTTCCTTCTCAGTTATGAAAGCCACCACCTACTAATTTCACAATAATTTAGACGTTCTGCTTTAGAAAACAATTCTAATTAGAGTGTTTTTATTTATCTAGATGGCCTCTGGTGATATTAAACATTCCCGAGCACAGAGGCAACCAGTGATGACAGCACAAGCCTTGGAAGAAATCGCCTGCTGGGCTATGCTCTACTTACTTGATGGTTGTCTGGGAAAAATGTGAGACACACATCTCTAAAAGGTTTGTCTGTGCTGCTGTATAGTACACAAGCTGGGAAGGCTCACATATTCATTCACAATTGGTTAGGTTACTATGTTTTCTGAAATGAAAATGTTAATAAGCATGTTCTGAATGCAGAACAGTAAATAAGCTGTCATCTTACCTGTCATTTTAGGCAATTCACTTTATCTTAATATGTGCTGAGAGAATGGGAGCACGTATCAGACCAGGTACGCTGGCAAACAGTCAACATTATAACTTGTGACCAGTGCACTTCATAATGTAACAAACCTCACATTTTCAGAACAGGGGGCCAGTTCACATGGCATGTGTTGGGGGGCAAACTACTGTTTGAGAAAAATAACATGCACAAATTGCAACAGCTGGACACTTGTCCCATGAGCCAGTTAATAACTTCAGAAAGCCATATCTGGCCTGCAGGCCATAGTTTGAGGACCACAATAATAAACCACTGGAAGTAAAATCCATTGGTTTCCACACCAAAACTTACTCTTGGTTGTTAAGAGCAAATAGTATTTGAATGGCTTTTAATTCCCATTATCATTTTAAATATATTTTCCTTTGGCTCTCTCTGAAAGGAATATAAACGGTAATATTTTAGGATGGCTATTGGTATTGGTATTAGTATTTGCTTATATAAAGGAATTGCTAGGCAATGACAACTATCTCTTGCAGTCTTAAGAGGATGTCTCGATGCTCCAATCATTTCTTGTAGTATGTCTCCAGTCTCTGACAATACAATTCACTATGTTTCAGGTCTCAGAAGGAAATATTTTAATAATTCGTTTTGAAGGGTATGCTTGTTTGCTGAAAAAACTTTCGGATTTTATGAAGAACAAGTAGGAAGTAACATCAACGCTTTTCATGGCTCTTGGGTCACTTCTTAAGGATGGCGTGTATAATAGTGTTTGTTCAAATTGAACCAATAAAGATATATATTGGCTAAGTGCACTTTTTTCATAAAATGCAGTTTGTTAATGTTAAAGCATGTGATTCAAATAGTTAATACATATGTACATATAATAGGTTGATTAAGTAAGTAAATATAAATAATAGGAGATATATACCAAGTAAATATAGATAATACCATAAAAGAGTAATATTATTACATATAAATATAGCAATAAGAATAATATTACAAATAAATATATATAAAAATATGCATAAACAATGGATATACTTGATATATAGTGTTATTTTTTTTTTTCCAAACAAGCTTTATTGATATAAAGTGGTGATACAAAATACAAGATATATAGTGTTATAACCACTATTTGTCTTGCATATATATAGGAAAGCTTATTTGCATGGAACTATAGTGTGAACGTGTAAATAAATAATATATCCAGTATACAAGGGATTCTATTATAAATAAAAATAACCTTGTTAATCATGCATCGTTATTTATATTACTAAGTATATACCCTATTGTCCGGTGTATAAGGCGACTGGTTGTATTAAATGACACCCAACTTTTCTAGTTAAAATATAGAGTTTGGGATATACTCGCCGTATAAGACTACACCTCTTCCAACACACACCAAATAGAAATAAAACAAACAAAATCAGATTTGATTTCAATATGGTAATTAATTGAAATGCTTATGACATGGGCAAACTGCCTGCAAGTCACAGGAAATTCACTGGCTTCACTAAAGGGTAACACATAACATTTTCAACTCAGTTGCCCACCACCACCACTCAGTTGCCCATAGTGATGGCCGAACTGCCCGCAAGGCGGACATTTCGGCCGCGAACAAGCATGTTCGCCCTCCTTCTCGCCAGAGGACAGTACGGGTGTTCGACCCGCCCTGTTCGCCGGCGAGAAGGAGCCCTCTATTCTTCCTCCGGTGGGATCATAAGCAGCGAGATCCCGCCACAGGAAGAATGTTTTCACTGAAGACCAGGTAGAGAGCCCAGTCTTTCAGTGAATCTGTCTGCGAACGGGCGGACGGCTGACTTTTTTAAAAGTCCGCTCCACCCGTTCGCGAACGGACACGGCCAAAGTTCGGCCATCACTAGTTACCCATATCAACTCAGTTGCCCACCACTGCTCTACAATGTAAGGGTTCCATCCTTCACATTGACCACCAGCATAAGCTGCATTCTTTTCAATAACACTTGATGAACTAATTTATGACAAGCAAAATATTTTGGTTCTTCTGGGGGGTCATCAAGTAAGGCTGAACCACAATGTTATGGCAAAGCCAGTAAAGACCCAACAGGTGGTAGTTAAACTCTTTCCTTGACTGTAACTGATATAAATCTCTGCTGGATGAAAACCATATAAAATAACAAGGTTGTTGCAATAAACATTGTCTTTTATGCACTTTGAATATTCATACTTGCCATGCTAATTAATGATTCTTTTTGTAAGATAACACAAATGCGAAAGCAGCAATTGTTTTAGAAACAGGTTGTCTGCTATAGACAGGGAGCAGACATTGCAATTTACGGTGGGTCATAAAGAGTTGTATTTTACATTTATTACTGATCCGTCATTTTTAATGCACATTGCAGCCAGCAAGTACTGGATCCTCATAACTAGTAAGGGACAATCAGCAGCTAGAGACTGAGCAGGCAGTGCAAGAACCTTCGTAATAAGGACATTTTAACAATAGAATTAAAAGATCAAGCCAGGTGTTATTTGCTTCTAATAACCACACTGAGAGCAGAGCGCTATTAAATCTTGTTATCTCACCTACAATTTTATTGTAACGGTACTTTTACAGGCGGCATATTAGTCCCTCATTGAATGCGTTCTCAATTATGGAACATGCATTTAAGCTCATTTACCAAACAAGTGTAACAATAAAGCTTTAAAAAAGTTCTTTAAATGCTGGGGAGCGATTGAACTTAATTTCCTGACTAATGAGATAAGTGCTGAAGGAAACAACATAAACACTTTTGTAATGGAAAAGGGAGTGCATTCATTCCAATCAACGATTATAGGCAACCATACCAAAGGGTGGGCTCCTGGGGTCAAACTACGGTTCACAATCCACAGTCTCCCTTTAAGTCATTGTTCTTCATGGTTCTGTAAGACGCAATAGCGTGCGTCATTTCATACATCATCCTATGTTGAATTAAGGCAGCTCATCCATTATGAACAGTTTGCCAATACATCAATGGACCAAAACTGGACCTGTTGGCTGCTATTATATTTGTACCCTGAGGTGCCATTCTAATTGAATCGCATTTGTTATTGTCAGTGCTAAAAAAATAAAATGCTGCAAATGCTGTTTCACTTCTATGCAGCCAGGTTACTATAAAATATTCCACATAAATAATTCATATCGCCATCTGCATTTACAAGGCCACAACCCTCTGAGCTAAAGTAGCAGCTTTCTGGAAACTGATTTACAGCTTTTGAAATGTGAATGGAAGGGTGATCGGCTTACACTTCTTTCTGTGTCCCAACAGAGATAGAGCCACCTGGATTAGTAAATGATTTAGGGGCCCATAGAGGGGTCAATACCAGCTCGATCAATGACGAGCAGGACGAGCAGGACGTGTTGACATCATCGTGATGTCACGGCGCTGCGCTTAAGCCTTTGTCAATTGTTTGGATAATTGATTCACGCCACTTTGGGCAATCGATCCACTTTAATACTTTGCAAAGGGACCCTCCCCGTCCAAAGTAATGGCAATCAAACAGGTATGTACAAACATGATGGTTCCCTGTTCGTTTAAGGTTTCTTTGAGCCTTCTTTCTTTAGATTGATCCCGCTTGTAGAAAGGGTCGCCTCAATCGATTCCCGAACATTCGATCACCAAGAACGCGCACAGTGATCGATTGTTTGTGAATCGATTAAAAAAACTGACTTGTAATGAGGCTGGGGGCTGGTGGAAACATGAACACGGGCCCCATTTCACACCTCAGGCTGGACTTTACACATGCCTGGTTTAGACAGTGCTGGACTGTCTATTAGAAAGCCAACTCTAGAGTAGCAGGTGTCTTATTTTCAAATCTTTTTTGAATGCATTATTTACTATGACAGATTCGATTATTTGTACTTCAATGTTTGGATTTTAAGATGTAAAAAAAGGGGGGTACATAATGACCACATAAAAGATTAAAGGTCCCCTACACACATAACGAGTGGGGACCAACAGATGAGCTGTGGAGAGCAATGTGATCACGTCAACATGCTGCTCTCCAATGCTCGATCGCAGCATCTATCGCGTATCGGCGGCCACCCTTTGTGTGCCAGCCGTTAGTTTGAATGGGGACGCTGGTCCCCATTGAAACTAATGGCATCGGCCAGAGATTTATGGACATGTCCATTCTCTGGGCGACTGATCTTTGTGGGCACCTGCGATCCACGGCCAATTTTGCAGACGACCTTGAGCGCGCACGTACATCAGTCGGCGGCAAAATCGCCCACGGCTCGTTACGTGTGTGGGGACCCTAATTGTTCAGGCAATTACCACATATCTACCATATCTGTCATTTACTGCTATAGGGACATTGAATTTATCTTATTTAATCCTATAACCTCCTTGGCATTATGCCAGAACCCAGTACGTGCACAGCTCGTTCTTAAATCAAACTGTGCTTGCGCCGGGATTGGGCAAACACTCTGTGCTGTGCGAGCCTGCAGCAATTCTACATCCCTTCTGGTGCCGAAAGGCTGTGCCATAGACCTCCATGTTAATGGAGGTGGTGCCGCTTTTTTAGCGAAGGGGGCGAGGAATCACGGCAGAGATTGCCCATACAGCACCATGAGGCACTGGTTAAAAGGATGCGAAAACACTGTTACACCAGGGAGGTTAAACATAATTGCCATGCTACTCTCATTAAAAAGTTTTACACTAAAGTAATTACAAAGAATCTCCTGTAAAAATAAACTAAAGAAATTTAGTTTACATGTAAATTAAGTGGTATCATTGCACAATTACTGGATTGGATATCCTGACAATTCTCCAGTGGGAAGGTAATACCGGGATGTCATGTCAGGAAGAAGCCAGAAAAAAGTGTAATATTTAAGGAACTGAAACAGAATTGGATGAAAACGGTATCTTCAGGGACAAAAAATAAATAACAGCATTTTTTAATTATATGTGTTACTTCCAGCAGACTAATTAAATACGATTTGCATATAGCAGTCATTTCATAAAACAAAAGTAAACATTGGCCTGCTTCCTGAGAAGAATTATATGCAAAACATTTCAAGCTTGATTTTTTCAGATAGAGGATGAGAACATGGTCATTGTTAATTCATTGGAAAGTGTGATAAATGGCCACAACTCTAAATATCTTAGAGACCCGTTAATGGGGACCATGTGTCTAGAGGTTTCCATCATGACTCAATCTCACACTTTTTACCAGAAAATATGGCCAATCAAATCCAGGGCTTTCACTTCTTCTGCTGACTGAAGCTCCCTATAACTGTATACTTGATGAACTAAAGAGGATGTGAAGGACTTCAAAAACACTACAAACGGAAATTGGGAGGTGGGGTCAAACACCAGTAGTACTACACCTCAATATTACCATCTGTACTTTGAAATAACATTGAAATAACATTAATAATGCTTGAGGAAAGGCAGCTTATGGTCCTGAGGTCCTTTCTGAAAACTTTCTAGGGAATGTGGTACCCCACTATATATTAACCTCCCAACATTCTGCCTGTACTGCACCATGCACTGCATAAATTTCCCTTCCTGTCCACATCACTGCCATCATTAATGACGTTGGCTACGTGGGCTGCAAAGCAGACACCCCTCTGTTAACATGGAGGTCTATGGCATGGCCCCCCTGCCCGCTTCCGCTTTACCGTGTCGCACAACCCCGGAAAGGCTGCAGCCACAGAGTAAATCGCTTTCTAGGGATATGCAGCATTCGTGGCAGCCCAGCTCGTCTGGAGTTTGTTTTCAAACAAAATCCAGACGAGCTGGGCTCATTATGAACGCTAGGGAGGTTAAAAATTAATAAAACATACAACCTCTATGATTTTGGCAAAATTTAGTGGCGTTTTAGCCTAAGTGTGCATTGGAAAGAAGATCTAGAAAGCAAACATGCAGGGGCATGGCTAAAAATAAATGGGCCTCATAGCAAATTTTTTTAGGGGCCCCTGATCATGCCGGAGGTGACATCATGGAGTGTCACTTCCAGTATTTGAAACGTGAAAGTCACACTATACCCTTTCCATGTTTCCTAATACTGGAAGTGGCACTGTGTGAAGTCACTTCCTGTACATTTTTCCTTATTAGAAAAAGGAACACTTGACAGCTATTCTCCAATTGCACCCCCTTCCTCCCAGAGCTTCCTCACCCACACACATCCTGGACCTCACACCCCAACACTGCTCTGTTTTTGACCATCCAGAACAAAGAATTCATTGTCGGGAACAGAGAGAGAAAAAATAAATGAACATGCAGCCAAAAACGTCAGGCCTCTTTGTAGCTATGGGCCCCATAGTGGCTGTTATGACTGCTATGGTGGTTCCTTTGCCCCTGCAAAATGGCTATACACAGAAATAGCCAACATGTTTTGGGAGCTTAGGATTCCCTTTCTTTTTTGCAATAGCTAACAATATGGATGCACAGTTGAGATACTTAAGGTAGCATCTCAGATTTCTGTTTTTCTATGTAGAAATCTGAGGTTTCCTGGATGAAATTAGGCTTTGATACAGAATAGAAGAAGGGAAGAAAGCAATGGGCTATTACCAATAGGAACATACAGAAAATTCTGAAAGGAGTTCCACTTTAGGCAAAGATGGCTTCTGAATTTCCATACTGATGTTCCTTGATGAGTGGGGGAAGTGTGTTGTGGTAATGAGTTAGAAATGAAACATAATTTAGCTGCCAAGAAGAGTCACAACAAGAAAGCAATGCAAGGATAAAACACATAAAATGTATCAATTTAAAAGAAACGTGTCCCTTTAATTACATTGAAACATCAATTATGTTTGTTTATAACACATATGATGTTTGCGTATCATGTAAGGAACATTTCCTCAGTCGGAATAATGAGTTTCTCTAAGTAGGGGGATGGTGTTAGCTCCGGGAAAGTCATCAACAGCGATGATGGAAGTGAAGGGACTTCTAATATACATTCCCAGCCATGCGCAGTGATATTTGTCCTTGGCACAGTCACATTTAGGACAAATCTCTCATTTGTCCCAGTGATGAGGAAAGATGAAGTCATCTTTATATTTTTATTTTATTACACTTCTGTCTAATGGTGAAATTCATTAGGTTTTTTGTTGGTGTGAATGTTTTACAGGACATATTTAAATCATGTTATACAATGTAATAAACCAGTAGAACAGTCTGTAACCCTACCTAGCCATAACTGGTTCAATGTTTGCACTGATGTATTAACATCCCCATCCATATGGACACTCTAAGATAACCATGGGGGTTGGTTGTCATACTATGCAACTTACCTCTATTCTTTCATTCACTGACCTAGAATAAGGACTTGCCTTCCTCTTTATTTACCTTCTCTGAAAGAGTAACTTGAAATTAAGAAGTCGCCATAAGTGCTGATCACGAATATTCTAATCACACATTTTTATTGTGAATATCGACACTTTGAGAATTCACGAAGATCTTATATATAGTGCTATATCTTTGTAATCATGAATATTCAAGATTTTTACATCAGGAGTGTTGATCGCGAAAACATGTGAATTTCTCCACTTTTTATTGCATTATTGAATTACAATGAACCCCATACAATGAACCCCATTCCTCGCTCCCCCCCCCCTTCATTGATGACACCGAAGAGGCAGAGCTGGAAGAGCTGATACTCTCTATTGCTGTGGGCTCGCTGGGCATAGTGGAGTATCCCTGAGTGTAGCTTGGGTAAGTTTGCAAGGTTTTATTTTCATAAAACTATAAAAATTACCAACACCGTCATCAAATGCAAATAATTAATCAGGGATAGAAGAATTCAAACATTTTGAAAGAAAATGGTTTCCCAAAAAATCTGCTAATTCTTTTCAAGCAGCAATAGCTCACCCTCATCTGTACCCACCATATACATCCATGTCTCGGTGGAATAGTGACACATGGCTGTCTCAGGAATCCCAGAGGTACGTCTTTCATATACCGCTGGTGATCGACAGACTGACGTTACCTTGCTGAAGAGACAAGATGGCAGCATCCAAATGGGAATAACTTGGTCTTTGGGGACAGACTAGAGCGCAGGATTTGGTGAGCAATTTACAGTCTACACTTTTTGAAGACTTTTCTTTATTCATTGGAAAAGAAATCACGCAAAGGCTCAAAATTTGCCATTAGAGAACAAAAAAGGGCAAAATAATTTTCACTGCATGAATTTTATATGTGTAAAATGATATCTACAAGATCTATAATACGATACAAATTTGAATACAGTTACGCTGGATTGTGAATATTTTTGATGCACTTAAATCAAATACGACTTACAGAGAATCAGCCATTCCACGGCAGCATATATTTAGGCTCACGTTCTAGAACTCAATACATATTTTTCCCAGTAACCTTAAACATAATAATAACCTCAGCGGGGAAGCTAAATTCAATTGTTTTTCAATTTCCAGTATAATAAAAAGTGATCACATTGAAAACTACTTGCGCAGAGTCGGTACGCTTCTCGGGGTGCAGAGGAAGCATAAAGGGAAAGTCATGAAGCTGAATGATAAGATATAGATTATACTTTACTCTATTTGTGAAGCGATGATTTAAATATACTTATATATTGAGGGTAACGAAGGCAGGAGTCTAGCTGCCAACTTAATGTCTCTTCTCAAACAAGCTGTACAACTATTATATATTGAACAGCCATAAAACCTCCTGTCTAATATTGTGTATGTCCCAAATGAGCTCCTATCATCAAAGCATGAAGGGGTCCAGAGGTATTTGGCAATAAAACTTAGTAGCAGATCCTTCAGGTTTTTTGGGTTGCAGGTGGGACAAGTTGAACTTTTTTTTACAGCTACCCCTTGGCTAAAAATGCACACACATGATCATCCCCCTAATCTAAAAGTAAAGGTGATTCAGATCAGACAAATTTACTCTGTTGCTCCATGGTCAACACCTGATGCTTACATCAATATTATAGGTGGACAGCAATCAGTATAAGATATAGAAAGATGAAAGCTACAGTAGGTGTTTTTTGGGACTGGACCAGATAGGCAAGCCTTAAGCCCCCCCCCCCCCCATGCAATAGAGAAGAATAGAAACCCAGTGATGACATAGTTAAGGCTAAAACAAGGTATGTCATGAAAACGGATGTTCGTGCTACTGCACAATACATTTTAGCTTTAAGAAGTACATGTGTATTGCAAACTAAGCCAGATATATCACCAACATGCGTCATGTTCTTCGACTTCTATCTTCTCACCAAGTTTTCTACTTTTGTTTTTCTTGATTGCCTTACATTATATATTTCTTTACTTTTCATTTTTACTAATCTGAAGGTCATTCTTTCCATCACCACATCTTAAGTACCTGAGATTTGGACACAGTTATAATATTTAGCAACTTCAACTTCAGCTGTCTTTATTGCTATCTGTCTTGTCATCTCATTCAATGGTCTGTAAAGTAGAAATGCATAGAAAACCATGTGTTTTCTTGTCTTTTACCTCCACTACCCTCACTGTTCTTTAAAGCTAAAGTTTATACTGCCTATATTTCACTTTTATAAGGCGCACACCTCTCATCAATAGGCTAATGAGATTTTACATATTTAATACATACATTTTTTAAGACTTGCTGATATCATCATCATCATCATACTACTAGCAAAATATCATTTGCAGGAGAACTCATGGAGAAATACAATATTCATTAGATCTGTTGATTGCATTGACCTTCTCTGATTCATTGGTCAGGAACATTTGATCATGACTTATTTCTATGTATGGGTCAGCCAATCACAGACATACTTGCCATCCTTATTGAAATATAAGCAAAGTACAGTTGGAGAGAAGCTAGAAGATGGCTGTAAATCTGTGAAAACATGACACCCTCCCTTGGTGCTCTTGTCAAAGCTATAAGCTTTGGGCTGGGCTATGGGTGTGTTTGGTGGTGGTGGGTATTCAAATATCAAAATACCTTAATGAGTGAATGCCAATCTGGAATGGATGATACTGGGCAAAATAATTTGTATGACTATCACCGAAGGGAACATCAACATGCTGTGGTTAGCCTCTGGCTGAAAGAATTAACATCCAATAAAGGATGGGGCAGTCCATGGACTGGAAGTAGGAAACAATCAAATTATGGAATATTAAATTTTTTAATCTAAGGACCTAAATATAAATGCTACTGTTTCTAGGACTTTGGCAAACCAGTAGAAGCTTACTTCATAATAATTGGACAACCGATCCCAATTGCGACCCAAATTGGATCCTAACGTTGACAACATACTGGGCTACACAACACTGATTATCCATACATATGATTTGCTGCCGCTACCAATATACACATTGAGAAGTTGACTTTATGGAATGAAATCAGAGTAAGCAATTTCAGTACCAAAGAGGAGTTTCTACAACAATGTGAGACGGGGGCAAGCTGGGGTACATCAATATTTGACTACAGTAAATGTCTCTGTACTTGTTTATATTTTTTCTCCTAATTAAAGAGGAGTCATTAGCTAAAGAAAGGCTGTCAGCTTTTCACCAAAACTATTGAAACAACAGGGACCACAAAACTCAATAATAGCAGGATGTTTATATCCCACAAAAACACCTGTCATATTTTACTTTCTTCAAATGAATATGCTGCCCTAGGGTTGTGTTTGTTTATCACCACTGGAAATCATCATAATACATCCAAAAACATAAAGGTCACAAAAACAATAACTACAGCCGGAGCTTACTGTGCAGATGGAAACGAAAATCCAAAGCGATAAAAAAAACAAAAGGAAATGGATGCAAAAGAGACAAAATGATCA
>CM070038.1:86435621-86452304 GCA_036250615.1 Ptychadena robeensis
CAGTCCCCCTTCAAAAAAAGTTCAAAGTTGGAAACCCGCTTGGTCGAGAAGTAACCGTGGCTCAAATCTAGTAACAGATTAGCGCAACATCACATGCCGTGAGCATGCACAGTGCTCGATGTTGCTCTAATCTGTTTCTTAATCAAGCTGGGCGGCTTACCAGATGTTGTGCCTGTATCCTTGGATGCCCAAAATCTTCGCTCCTGGAGTTCAGAGTGCCAATATCTCGAATATAGCGCTATATCATCTTAAATATTTAAGCTTTTTCCATCAGTCCCCGGAACTACCGCGCATTGCGTTTGCATGTACAAGTGCCGAAATGTACAATGAAGGTAATCTGTGCCGCCGCTGGGGTTATTTATGGTTGTGATATTACATGGGGGTCATGTCTGTGGTGTGTGTGTTTTGTGATTGTCCATCCATGTGTGTGCAATGTGTGTTTGTGTGGCTGTGCACATGTGTGTGTGTGTGCATACATAGTCCGGCCCCCTATTAAGAAAGTTTGAGGACCCTTGCCTTGCCAGCCATATAATCCTGTATGCTATTCCAAAGTTATAATGGAAAATGTTGGAATCTCGTTTAGGCAAAGTAACTGATTGGCAGCTTAGGCCGGTGGTTCTCAGCCTTTCTCAATCCGCAACCACGATGCGGAAGTTCCTAATACCGGAAGTGACACTCCACAATAACACTTCCAGCATGATCAGGTTAGTGTAATGCCCCATCCCTTACAATTTCCACCCGCTTGTGCAAATGATGTGTGAGGTGGGAAGTTAGGAGGGAGTATAATGTCCAATACCTCCTAAATAAAGAGGGACTTTCTCTCCTGCTTGTAGTCATCAGTGCTTGTTAGCAGCAGGTCTGATGCTCTCAGTGAAATCGGCAACCCTGTGAAACGGTCGTTTGACCCCCAAGGGGGTCCTGACCCACAGGTTGAGGACCACTGGCTTAGGCAGAAGCAGATAACCAAAGAGACCCCCATTTACCAAAGCTGTAACCAGTTATGGCCTGGAAGAGTCTGTGTTTCATCAGAGATCCTCATTACCAGGAAATAATATAATATCAAATTAACAGCCGTCAGCAAGTAAGAGGGAGATGGCCCTATTGTAAATTAGACTTTAGGTTTGCTTCAAGAATAACGGACATCTTTGTAAATTCTATTATATCAGACTTGGGAATTTGCATCTAAAGTTTTGCAGAATAATCCAATTAGCCTGATTTCCTCGCTGAGAAAACAGCAAAGGAGACAATATTGCAGCAAATGAAAGAAAATGAGACGTAATTTTTCTAAAGAGATTGTATATAATCATTGCAGCAGCACCTGCTTAAGGCTATGGAACCCCTTTCCAAGTCCTAAACGATGGACAATGTCCAGAAATTGGGCCTTTTATGAACAGATGATGCTCTGACCATTAGCTAAGAAGCCACCGAGGACCACTTGTGCCTATCGGATTTGCCCCGTATTTTAATCGCGTTGGCTTACTGAGGATATAAATAATAATGGAACTCCAAGGTAACTCTGAGGCATCCTTGATCACCCTTCCAGCGGCATTTAAATTTGACTGTCTAGGATGCCTTCATTTGGGTAACATTCAAATTTTACTGCTATGACCTTCTTAGGAACATGCTTTGTGCCTGGAATGAGAAAAACATGTGTTCACTTTGAATTAGCAATCAAGTTGAGTTTAATGCCGTGACACCATTGCTTCAACTATATGCCAGAAGGCGTCTGACCGCATTCACTTGTCCAGTGTTAAATATTAAATGGTACGAGGACACTGAATTGTTTTCATACACAGGCCAAGCTTTTTTTGTTCTTGATATATCAGAATGTGGACGGTCTGAATAGAATAAACGGGAGCAAGTGTGACAGAATGCTCAGCTGTCAATTTGTCAATGTACCATTCCCCAGCAGTGAAAGGGTCCCCTCAGCCTCAACCACTCTTCCTACAACCACAATAACCGACGGCACCTTCAAAGATTCTTTTGAGACAATGCTGTAAACCAAAGTCATTCAGAGAAATCCACTTCTTCTCAAGTAATGCTAGGACAACAAAACTTATAGCTTTGCAAGAAAAACTTTAGTTGCTTAGGGTCAGCATCACTCTAAAGCTTGCCATGTTTATAGGACAGACATTTTTTTTTATTTGGAAAGGAAGATATGGCAACAATCCATTGATTTCATGTTTAGACAGATGGGGTTTGCTTGATCAACTGGACATGCTTAGGACGATGGGCTAAGACTTCCTTCTCTTCTCCTTCACTCCTCAACATAGACATTTAGATACTGTATATCTTCATTATGTCTGTTAATAAAGTTCAAGAAAGTTTTGAACCCTACATTTCTGCTCTTAAATCTCTACAGCCTTTATTGAGTTACTTACTAACTTTTCAATGAACCCATACTTCTTGAAAATAAGTCCATTTAATAATACTATCATCTGCTAAATATGAATTGGCACCTAGAGTGGGGGTCAATTAAGAAGTTGTTTGTAAAGTGCCACCCCTTAATTAGAATTATGAAAATAGATAGGCCCTAGCACCAGTTTAAGGTTCTGGGAAACCAGCTAAAGAATTAGGGTTTTTTTGGCACAAGAGGAGTAATGAAGAGGGGTCTTTAAAAAGGTCTTTATTAGACATAGGACCTATTACATATACATCAATAAAAATCAATAACTTTAGTCATCATACAACATGAAACAGTGGATGATCCAGCAAATGACAGATACAGTTTTGCGGTCTACCATACAGGATTGGCGATGAACAAAACGATGGTGGTTTTATGAAAACAAATCATTCTAGTGTAGCACCGAAACTCCTACGCGTTTCGTCCTTCCAAGAGGACTCATCAGGGAGGGTGTCCCACTAGAAACTGACTATATCAATGTCAATATATTTGCTCAGACCTTAACAATCACATTTAAAAACCATCTAGGTTATATATATATACAAATAGAAAATTTAACAATGCCACCTGGTTGGCCCGCCTCATCACGCCTCTCCTGCCCTCCACCGACCCAGGTAGGACTCCAAGTTTGGGGGACTGACATGGGCTGGTGGGATAGCAAGGGGAGGGTACTGCTCTCCATGAGTCTGGTGGTAACATCTACTCTATATTTCTTGTTCAGCCCGTCCGGAGGTGCTGCTCTCTTCTTTTCTTCCCCTGCAGTTATTGCGGAATACCTGCCCATGGATAACATCCTCCCCCCCCCCACTCCTAGAGTGGGTATGGGGTGTATGTAGGGAGGGGATCCATACCTAGTCACCTAGTCACGTAGGAAGAACCTTCTCCTCATCGCTCCCTCTACCATCCTATGTAGTAAAGGAATATATATTTGGTAACAATGTTTGTACATAGGAAATGTATAATCTGGAAGTCGAAGGATATATGGTTACATGTTTATATATACAACTAATGCCTTTGTTACTGTAAAGTGCCCAACATAAAATAGACGAGCATGTGGAGGTTTACAATATTGGTTACGATGTTTACAATATGCAATACATATATATGTTTATTGTTAAATTTTCTATTTGTATATATATATAACTTAGATGGTTTTTAAATGTGATTGTTAAGGTCTGAGCAAATATATTGACATTGATATATTCAGTTTCTAGTGGGACACCCTCCCTGATGAGTCCTCTTGGAAGGATGAAACGCGTAGGAGTTTCAGTGCTACACTAGAATGATTTGTTTTCATAAAACCACCATCGTTTTGTTCATCGCCAATCCTGTATGGTAGACCGCAAAACTGTATCTGTCAATTGCTGGATCATCTACTGTTTCATGTTGTATGATGACTAAAGTTATTGATTTTTATTGATGTATATGTAATAGGTCCTATGTCTAATAAAGACCTTTTTATAGACCCCTCTTCGTTACTCCTCTTTTGCCAAAAAAAACCTAATTCTTTAGCTGGTTTCCCAGAACCTTAAACTGGTGCTAGGGCCTATCTATTTCCATTTAATAATACGTTGATACTTTGATGTTGAAGTATAAAACAGTGACGTATACTGGGGGAATATGACCTAATGAGCTGACCAACACCTACAATATTTTCTGGATTTACTGTCTCTACAGCTATTTAGAAAAGCTGAAGAATGTGGGCATGAACAAAGTAGGTCATCAATCTAGATCTGGACAATCTGAATCCACAGACACATGAACGTTGGCCTACATTTCAACAGCTCACCATCAGCCTTTATCAATATGAGCAATTATTTACTGGGAATAGTTCTCTTTTTTTGGCCATTATTGTGTATATATTCATTCAACAGACCTGTTAGAAAACCTGTTTCCATCTCTTGTTATGAAACATGGTCTTTACTGTTTCTTTGCCAAGCAAAATAGTCTTAAAATTTCAAGGTTGTTCTAAGAAAAAAAATGTGTTACCACTATTTGAAATAAAGAAAAAAAGACTGAATGTAATAATAACATAAGGTCATAGAGTCTCTTCTGGCTCTGTATCATTCGGAAAGCCGAAGCAGAACATAGCCGTTTCAGCTGGTTGCTTGCTGGACAGCACCCGTTCACATCACATCAGAATATGAGTCTCTGCAAAGATTGCAGCCCCCATCCTGCCTGGCAGCCAAACATTTCATAACAGCCTCGTCTGGTAAGAGAAAGAGAGAGCGGGGAGGACGATAGTGAGAAGAGTCATAGCAATACATATATATATAAGGAACAGTTATATGGGTGTTTCATTAGTACAATGACTTTCATATTGACTCTTACAGTACACTACTTGAAACCCAATTAACTAAAGAAGATTTTAAAAATTGAATATGCTCAGTACTAAGAAAAAAAAGTAAAGTGGAAGTGAAATTGTCACTTAGCTCATGGTAAAGGGATAGCGAAGGGCCCGCTGAACCCCAATATGCTCAACTTATCTGGATCCCCATATCTCCTTCCTCTATTGTAGCTAATGCTGAGATTAATTGTTCAGGATAGTTTTAGATCTCTTTAGATGAACAGGTCTGAAAATTCTGAATATCTTTAACTGAACTTTAAATATGTGCAAAGCCCCTAAACTGGGAACTGTCATGGACATTGCTGGCGAAGCCAGTAGGAATATCAAATGCCCATGTCTTTTCTATAAATCAGTAATCATAAATTTAAAGTTATGTCTGGAAAGCACATTTATGTAACGTGGGGGGAAGATGTCACATTTAAATAGATATTGTAAAACAATAAAATACATACATAAAAGTATGTTGCTTTCTTTTTTAAGCTTACACCAACCTCATTTGATAAAATAAATAAAAAACAGCCTTCTTCTAGAAGTCACAAGCCTGGCACACCAAGCATGCAGGTTGCATGAACACCTAATGCTATAATGATATGTATGTACAGTATGTGTTGGTTTAGCTTCTAGGGGAATGCTCTGATAAGGCTTTCCAACCAAAATCAACCAAACAAAGCACCATAGCCTAATGTCGATCCTCTTCATAGTAGAAGGTTCTGGCAACTTCCTGTTCTACAATGTACCATATTTCCTAGCTATGATAAGCTATTATTACCATAGAGAGCATGGAGACTATCTTGTGTACAATATTCTAACTGCAAATTCTTAATGAGAATATAGTACAATATCTTCGTTAGCACAAAAATAATTAACATTTTTACATCAGTACCCGGAACTACTGTGAATTGCGTTCACAGTGTGCGATTTGCACAATGAAGGTAATAATGACTGGAGATCACAAATTCACAAATTTATTGTGTATATTAGGCTAAATAAATTGCAATGTTTTAATATATGAATATTGCCTATGCTGCTCATCACTAATCATGTGTAGGGGTTCAGCATCATCATAATCAGCATCATCAATGTTGTCAACAAAGTTACCCTCACAGGGTTTAATAAGATAAATTACACAGATTCCAATGAAAATCCCAAGTTTTTCCTTTGCATCAGCTTTGAGGGGCTTTTCTGATGATGTTGGAACATTAAGGACCTATACGTTGGACCAGGAGCATGCAACAGTTTAGTTAATCTTGGGCAATAGGAAGACCATATGGGTGTGGGTATATATGGGTTTATATGTGGCGGCACTGTGGCCATGCAGTGCTAGGGTAATTGGCTACCCCCAAAGAATGTACTGTGTTAGTTACATATACATGACTTTGCTAGTGGCATTAGATTGTGATCTACCCTGCAAGATTTTACCCATGCCCATACCTGGGTACCCATGCTTGGTAAATATCTGCATGGCTACTTTCTGATAAACCCTATGTACTTATCCAACAATGGGGTTGTAGTAACATGTTATGTCTGAAGCTTAATTGTCCATGTGCTCAAATTCGGTAAAGTACAGGTTTGTTTTATAGCCATATATCTCATCAGCATATAACGAGCATTCATTCTTACCATGGAAGTATAACTTTGACTTTCTGCACAGATCAAACTCTTTCTATAACCTGACATTCAAAACGCGAAACTTTTTTTTTTTCTGTGTTTGCTTCTCCTCGTTCAAAGGAAAATGGTAAATTTGTCTGGGTTAGTGTTTCTTAGCCCAAGGAAATCTGGCTGTTTACTCTGCTCCAGTAACCACAATTCTACTGTGAATGATTTATATTGCATTGCTCTGCCTGACAAGTATAACAAACTGGATAAAAGTGTGATAGAAAGGGCAATTCAGTCAACGGTGTCTTCTTGATGCAGGTCCCTGTAGCCAGCCCAGTACAACATTAAATTAAACACAGACAGGCCTGCATGCTGTTATTTTTTAAGTAGTGCTCTGCATATTAGCCAGCATTATATGTGATCTTGTATGTTACATTTGTTGTCCATTAAGTAGAGATAAAATGTGGGAATTCACAAAGGTGAACAGTGATACCAAAACACAATCAGCAAGGGCTAGGACAATGTATCCATGGCTTAATCAGCGGCAGAGTCCATGGGTCACTGAAATAAATATAAATGTATTATATTAGATGATATCCATGGGTCAAATATAATTATATGTTTTGTGAGGAATTGGTTGAAATCACTCAAGTTAGTATAAAAGCTGTAGTTTCCCATATTCCATCACAAGAAAAACATGATATTTACTCTGTGAAGCAAAGAAAGCTGTCTTTTTAAACAACAAGCCATCTTAAGTGCTGGATCGCTCTGTTTTTTAAGGAGGCACAAAATTAATCAACACAGGTTCTCATGGCTGATGCTTGACAGTTTGGGCTCAGTCTTATCCATAGACAAATTCTTTCACCTTATAATCTTCCCATACAATTTCTGTGCAATCAACTTTTATTCTACCTAAATAGGTGGGCATACAATTCCTGCACAATCTGATCCCTGATCCAATTCCGTGCGCATTCCCCCATCCCTCAGGGATCGGGTCGTGCAGGAATTGGAGGCTGCAACTGAGGAGGATTGGGCTAAAATCACCCATCCTGTCAAAACGAATTACTCTGCAGATGCTCGGCACTAGCGGGCGGGCGCGATGATGTCATCACGCTGCCTGCGATTGCATAGAATCGGAAAGGAATAGACGTTAAATCATACCGTCTATTCCCAGCTTATGTATTCTATCAGGGAGGACCCGGCACTACATAGTTGTTGGTAGTCTAATGGAAATTGTATGGAGTGATCTAAAGGTGTATGAGGGCTTTAACTAATAGAAAGAAACATTGGGTTTAACTAATAGAAAGAAACATTGGGTTTCCTTGCTTAATCACTGGATAATAGTTCTAAAATAGCTAGAAGACCATTGAGTAGTTTACAAGCTTAATATTTGATAAGCCTTCAAATGATGTAAAAAATTGTTATATAGAAGTAAATATATAATATACTACAATATACAAAAAAATTGGACATGTGTGCAAGATGCAAAAAAACAGCGCCCGATGCCTATTAACCTCCCTAGCCAGCGTCTTCAATGTGGGCTGGGAAACCAACGCCCCTCCATTACGAAAGCGGTCTATGTCGCCCCGCCCCTTCAGCATCACTGATGACACCGAAGGGGTGGTTCCTGGAACGCCGGAAATGCTGCTGTGGTATATATATTTTCTATAGCGCCTCAGCTTTCCAAGGGTATATCGGGTTTTTCTAGTCCACATTCCAGAAGTGGTTGAGACAAACCTAAATCCCAAATGAACTGGGTTCTTCTCAACAACCAGGGAGGTTAATAGGGTGCACTGCCATTGATGTGGTAGAAATGCGCCCTATGCCACAGGCTAACTGCCCACAAGTTGTGGAAAATCCACCCCCAAATCAGCAGCCGCATGCTTCCAGTGCATGGAAAAAGCAGTAGACACATGGCCTAAGACTGGGCCTATATTAGGCATTCCCAGAAACCGCTGGTGGCATTATAGACACGTCTGTGTGATGATACCATAGATACCATTATACCATTATAGACACGTCTGCAGTTCGGGTGCTGTTTCTGAGAGTTTAGGGCACATTATTCGCCATGTCAGCAAAACCATGTTCTATACATTCCATCAGCAAGCTGCTCCTGAAAACGCATAAAGCATGGTTTGCACGCGTCACATACTGCGCCCATTGTTTACCAATGGGCATGTTACCTGTTTCCAGTGCATCCGCGGAACGTACTAGATCCACAACACCCATAGCGTATACCACCCTGCACCCTGGCGCGTGTCATGACAAAACTAGAGTAGACTGGCACGTCACTTCTCAAAGGGGCATACAGGGTGCGGCTGCACTGTGCGGTTTTCCTAGTCTAGAACCTAGAAATATCTAACCAGAAATAAGCAATGTAGGCAGCACTGTCTTACTAGATCAGCGTTTGTAAAGTCTAATTCAGTTTTAATGTTTACTTTGCAGTTGGGTAAACAATGGTTTCAACCAGAGACCTATTCACGAGAAAAAGCTTTTTCGAAATGAAGAAGTCCAGCTTATGAGTGCTCATGATATACCGTACTTCAAGTCCAGTTAATTTTAAGTATATATATCATTGGTACTGTTAATTTTTAAAGCATAAGAATATTGTTTACCCAGATACCACATCTGTATCATAATATTGAGCTTTAAACATATGTAACATTCTCAAGACAACAATAGCATGATGGGACCTACAGTAAGTATCTGGCTATCACCCTTCATTATCTGAAAATACAAGGCTGCTAAAAATTGGAACTTGATTGGGTACTACACCCTGCAGCCATGATTGCTCTCTGACTCTGATGTTATAGACCGAGTGCCAATAACTTGATGGTCATTTTGGCTTAAGAGTTAAGAATCAAATACAAATTAAGAGTCACAGAGTTGGTATTGATTTACAGTCCCCGCAACACTAGAGTAACTCGAACAAAAAAATTGATTACTTTTTCTTCATAACATAGATAAAAAAAAGACCTCTCTGTGAAATCGCCATTTCTAGCAGGAGACGTTTCTTTGAATCGTCAGAAATATATTACTGACTGTACTGAAAAAAAAAACAGACGCGCACCTGCTGAACCTAAAAAGCTGAAGACTTCAGTTCCAAATTGATTTTCTCAGGGGCTCAAACCTTGAAATGTTTAAAATCAAGTTCAGTATTCTAAAGAGTTTTTTTGTATTATGACCCCTGTTGTCTTCATACTGAAACAATTGTTCTGGACATGACGCTACTATGCTGAATGAAATAATATTCCACTCCTCGGCATCATCTCTTTTGCCTCCTATGCAGCCTTCAAATAAAAAGTTTTTACATCACATATCTACTGTCAAAAAAACTTTGCAAAAATTGCATGAGCTTTTTACTTATCTCTGTGCTGTCACAATGGGGGAGAAGAGATCTAGAATTTGTATATGCCAGTCTTCCGGGGGGTAAATGAACTTCAGCAATGTGTATTGGCACTAGAAGACGCCAGATATATTGTTTTCAATTGTGGCTTAGCTCCATAGGCTTGTAAAGGTGACTTGATGACATGATCTCGATATAGCATCAATACTTGAGTTTGACATGACCTTACATGTTGATAACTATAAGCGTGTTGTATCCTGGAACACTGCTACCGGCAAGAGCTGTCTTCACCCACACTGGTGGATTCTGGAAGATCCTGGCGAGGAGACAGCTTTATGTTTATGGTGACGACGTGTCATCTCTCTGAGGGTGTGGAGTGTCTACAATAGACTGTTTAGAGCCCCACCTCCCTGATGAAGCCCACGATTGGGAGAAACATGTTGGAGGGATTGAACCCTAAGATTGTATTCACTGGCTTAATATATCAAACAGTCTCCCACTATGATAATGTGGTATTGTCTGTAAATGATGTACCTTGATGCTGTTATATGGCATGACTGGCAAATATATGACATTTTTAACATGTACTGATTACTAGTCCATTTGTATGAATAAATGTTCATATCATGAAGGATATGTGCCTAAAAGAAACCCCGATTATATTTGAGGTCTCGAAGGAGTCTTCACCTTGAGTAGGGACTCTTGTATATGTTCTAGAAAATACGGGTTTGGCACACTATTCCATAACCATTCACCCTACCTATACCACATTACCTAAAACCTATGCCCTCAAGTTTGATCTCCAGGGGTCCCGTTAGAGATCTGACGCGTTTCGCCCTGTACACAGCTTCCTCAGGGTATCTTTAACAGGAATATTATGAAAAAATTGAAAGGATTTTACAGAGAAATAATATACAGTTGTTTGCAGCATGTTATCTGAATCATAGCAAAGTGAGTCTCTGTTCCATGACTATAGTTCAAAGATAATTATTAGAAATAGCATACCTTGGCAAAAATATTTTTAAGCACTGTAAAAAAACAAATTGGGGTGATACGCCCCTCCTCTAACATCCACTTGGTGTGTTGGTAAAAAGGTCAGATATCCCAATTCTAAGAATCTGAGTAGGTATAGTCCCTACTGGCAGGGCCGTTTCTAGCTTTTTATGGGCCCTATGAAAATCTTGTTGGAGCCCCTTAAACTAAGGAGTTTAAACCCTTTGATGATCTGTGTTTTACTTTGTTACACTTACAATAAAAAAAACACCATAGGTTCTTGAAACTGAAATTAATTTGTTTCTTAAAATTAAAATAAAAAGATAAAAAAACAAAACAAAGCAACATAAGACTAGGTAATAATAAAGATAATAAAATAGAGAAAGTCCATAGAGCCCCCTTTGTCTGTATCCCGCAAACATGCATTAAGTTCACAGTTACGTCTGATGACATTGAACTTAATTTATGCAACAACCACATGTGCTAGAGAAATACTTAACTTTTGCAGTATTCCGCTAACCCCTTTATATATCTCCTGAAATTTCGGGGATGATATCATGTAGGGGCTTTGTGATTAACTCAGTGAGAAAGTGGAATTTTCAAAATTAAATTCCACAAACTGTACCCTTAAATGGCCACAAGAAGGAGCTGCCACCTATTTTAAACAGGTGAGTCCAGCTATGGTTACTTATTTCAGCCGAGGTTGGGAAGGGACATAGGTGATGATGCAGACTGGATCCAGGAGGCGGAGAGAAGCGCGTTCCCACTTCCCATTCCCCTGCCTTAGACATGGGGGCGAGTGTTGACACTGAGGGACTAAGTGAGGGGTGTATTTTCACAGTGGGGGAGGATTTTTACAGTGGGGGTGGATTTTTACAGCAGGGACAACGGGATATTTTGAAGTGAATCAGTAGCTTGGGGCCCCCTAGTGGTCCCAGGGCCCTATGCCTCTGCATAGTCCGCACAGAAGAAGAAACAGCCCTACCCCATTGCCATGGGTGGCCCAAACTACTCCAATGGAATGTGGGGTAGTCAGGTTTTTTTTGTGTGGAGGGGAGTAAACTTTTCACCTTGGTGACCACCCAGAGTGGATCCCTTACTCAGGACTGAAGTAATATCTCAGGGTACACTAAGATCTGTTGTCCCTGTCTGTGCTAGGGGATGTGGCCCTAACCCGAAGACATTGGATAAGTTATGTGTCCTTCATCTGTCGTGATTGTAACTTTTCTGACTGTGTTAATCTACTAGAACTAGACCTTACACTATCATTAGAATTCATGTGGTTGTGCAATGCCAAACCATTCTCTTACACTAAGGATCAGCATTCAGGCTAGGTTCATTCTTCAAATGCTCACTGGCAATTTTAGATCATAAGGTCAAATTACTAAACTACGGATTGCTCTCTTCCAGTTTAAATAGCTGTGTTCGTATTTTGGTGAACAAGGTTATTTACTGTAAAGAAGGCTTTATTCCTGTGCATCTCAGCAGTCATGATTTATTATACTATAAAACATTATGCTCACCCATTGTAAGCTGACTGAGCTCAAGTACCGTGTGTGTTTCCACAAATCCAGGTCAATGTTACATCGTGTATTTACCAGCTATGCACAGAGGCTCATTGGGTATTTATCATCCAGTCATGGGTGAAGACATTATTATAGGTTGCCTAATATCTCCAGGGATCTGCCCTTCTACATTTACTGTCAGTGGGCAAGAAAAAAAAATGATACAACAATCTCCTAATCCCAGAAGCTTCATAAAAATAGCTGGTGGAACATTTTGGAAGCCAAGGAAGTGGAGTATAAAAGAACTAGGCACGGTGTTAATGAATTCGTGTCTCTTGGAAGTAATAATGGAAACAAAGTCACTGCATTGTAAGGTAGAGCTTTGTCAAGGTGCGCCAGCGGGCTGAGCTTCACAAAACATGGCATGATGGGAAGACACAACTGAATACAGGTCACAAATGTAGGTCAAACGGATGCGGGGAACGCAGAGGAACAGGCTGCTGCACCATTAGATTCAGAGAAAGCAATAATATGAAGGAGAAGTTGACAAATTCAGGAACGTGTATCCAATTACTGTAAAAATCTGCCATTGTCATTTCCTCTAAAGGGCCGTTGATAGGTTCAACCTAAAGCTATATTTAGGCATCAGCTACAAATAAGATAGAGATTAATTACATCTCCACTGTGGCGAAATGGTTCTGCTTACACTTTATCCTGATCCAGCAGATATTTAGAGATAATTCTATGTATTGAATAATTACCAGCAGAAAGATTACAGTTAATTGGAGCCATTGGGCCCAGTTTGTGAAAACTAATGAAGAAATGGCCCATGGCAACAAGACTTTCCCAGAGCAAATGCAAAAAACCGAAACCTCAGCCTTGACTGATATGGGTATAAGTACTACTCAGCCATGAAAACTACTTCTAGGCTCATTCATGTCTCACCAGCTAGTGAAATATGCAGAGGGAAGTGAGGCGAACAACACGGTTAATGGTTGGAAGTTTACGCTGGCATCCGTTGGTGTGAAGAATCATAGTCTATCTCAAGGGTGCTCTAACACTAACCTCTTTAGCCTAATATTACCATTAACCCTACCCATAAATCTTACACTAACCTTCTATGTAACCCCAACACTACAACTTCAACCCCTCTGTAACCCTCTCATGAGCCCTCGACCTGCACTGTCACACTAACCTTTGCTTTGACCCTTAGCTTAATGATTACCCTTCCTGTACTCTTACATTTACCTTTTTTGCAATAGTAGATTGTTGAAGTTTGGAGTTCAAATGATACCGTTTATTGGCTGACTGAAGTCATTAGAGAAGCGAACTTACGGGACATGGCAGATCCCTTCTTCAGGCTTAATAAAATCCTGTTTTTTGAAACTCACACTTATACACAAAATAACAATGTTATAAATATTTTAACAAAAGCAACTATTTTGCCTTGATACACTTGACCTATGGAGGTGAGAGTGAAGGGTTAAGGCCCCCACACACATCAAGCTACACCCTGTCCCTCAGAGTATCGGCGGGCACCCTTCAAACAAATGGCATCGGCCAGTGATTTACATGTCCGTTCTTTGGCTGACTAAAGCCAACCCCCATTAATTTAGGCATTTATGTTTGCCACAAAATAAATAGTACGAATGTGATCATAGAACATCCTTTAATCTCCCTTGGCACATACAGAACTCCTAGTCATCTATGACATCACAGTCTGATACCCAATGGCAGCCTGCTTAAAGGGGACCATGTCATGGTTGTGGACAGACCCTGCAGCTGTACCCTTGTTAGTAGAACATCATCAGAGTACAGTCACAATCATGTCCTTAATAGGATAGGATAAAACTGTTATTTGAAGTATTTTGCATGATACTTGACATAATGGATTCACCATTAACATTGAATGAAGTCTAAAATATAACAAAGTGGCCTTCTATATTGCAGATTTCTATTTTAGAATATTTAAACATTTCTACTTTGCTCTTTGAAAAAACATAGTGAAAGTGAATAGGGAAATTCACATTTTGTAAAATTTGAATATAAGAGTGAGTATAAAAAAAATTGCAAGCAGTCATGGACTGAAAAGATCCTTTGCCTGGTGATTTTGTTCATAGGATGAAGACTGGTTGTACAATGCCGCAATATAAAAATATAAGTGTGCCAGAGAACTCACACATATTTTTAGAATACATTTTATACTGTGTACTTGTGGTTTATGCTGAGCAGAGAAGGTTCCCTGTATTTACATCTCTCTTTAGCCAAGGCCATCTGAATATAATGCCGGCCTCTAGTGTATGTAAATACACAGTGGGAGATGTATCAATTAAATTAGTTACAGAATTAGCTTCACGTCCATTCCAAATCAGTTTGCTTGTCATTTAGCAAAATCTATGTGACAGTTTTTTTGTACTGTGTCCCCCGTGACTGAATCCTGGGCAGCCAACTAAGACAATTTCATAAAGGTGAGATGGAGATAAATGAGACTGATTATCACCCAAAATGGCACAATCGTGTAGTAGTTGGGCAGCTTTTATATAGTCACTCTGACTACTTTACAACAAAAGTAAAATTCAATCATGAATACAATGTAAATCATAACGTAAATCTGTCTCATTGTATATTCCAACTTTAAGGTTTGAGTATGCAACCAGACCAGAGCAGTGGTACCTGGTGGGTGAAAGTTGAAAAGTCCCATATTACCGTAGACTGGGTTCCAAGGCTGTTGAAAACAGTGATCACTTGATTCCCAACAATGGGATTTGAAATCATACTAAGCATAAAGGTCCCCATGGATCGTTCATTGACTAAATGGTGAATCTATGCATATCACTTGCGCAATCGATTCCAGTTCTATACATTGGGTGGGGACCCTGGATCTTGGCGAACACGCACATCGATCGATAAATGCATGGGTACCCTTAGAGTTTTTCACCATCTTACAGAAAAGAAAAAGGTGTGTCCATGGAATATTTAGAAAAACATGTTGTTTGTGCTTTTGAATGGAATGGATGTATTCTTCTACTGGCTTCTTTGGTTTTATTTTGAAGCAGAAAGTTGTGGGTTGGGTTGAGTGAACTGAAATTCATACAAGTGTGAAGACTTCAGGGTGTGTACAGATACAGATCAAATATAGATTTCTACTGAAAATTGTCCACATCTACATGCCTTTCTAAGCATATTCAGTTAAAGGAGAACAAAACCTACATTCAATGAATGGATTTGGTGATTTACAGTTGCTTTCCAATGGCGGATATCATAGATGAAAGAAACAGGACAACGTCAGATCAAAATAGAAGTTGTCTCCCCCCTTTAGCTGTATAGGATGGGAGGGTTTGGCCCACCTTTGATAATGAAACCAGTGGACAATAACAACCAGTTAGCTAGTAATTTTAGAAAGTAGTCAAGAAAAGCATATTATATTATTATATATTATCTTAGTACAAGTTTCTTTTATTACAAATGACACAAAATAGGAAAATAAATAGAGAATGACGAGAAGGACCAGTTTTCCTCATCAAATTTAGGCTCCTACAGAATATTACACAGGGACATATTTTACCGACGGATACCTTCTGGTTAAACCATATGCCGGCTGTGACAGTACTGGCTGTTTGCAATCTGTGAAGGCTTTAATAAAGCAGCAACAAAAAAAAAGGTGTTAAGCCCCAAATCTTACAGCAACAGCATGTTTTATCGACTAAGTTTGAGAAGAAAATCCCATAAAGAAGGAGGAGTTACTTAAACATTCATTAACTGTTTTATGATACAAGACAGAAGATTTTTGTATTGAAAAATAGCAAGGTGGTTGCAGTGGGCAGGGCTGGGGATAACTCTTATGCATTAAAATAGATAAGTGACAAGGGTTCCCAGATCACCAATAGGATGGACTGGCATGGCTTGTGCCTGGAGGATAATCTGTAGAACTAAGCAGGTAGGCTATGCTCTGTGTCAACCTTTAAGCCTTCTTTAAGGTAAACTACTATGGGTAGACATGGGTGCATACATGGTTGTTACATATTTATTGTTTCAAAATGTTTTAAACATTAGAATGTGGGCATTTATCCATCAATGTATTTCTTGGGATAGTCAAGAGATGGTATAGAAAATCTAAATATAACCAAGTAAATAAGAAAAGAAAATATATCAGTGGTTAGCAATAGGCACTAGAACAGTGGTGGCCAACTGAGTTGATATGAAGGGCCACAAGTGCGGCCCTAGGCATCACTAAAGGGCCGCACATAACATTTCCAACCTATACTGACTTGTAGTGATGGCGCGAACTGTTCGCTGGAGAACTATCCGCGGCGAACATCGCATGTTCGCATCCGCCCATGTTCGCGAACATATGGCGAGTTTGATCCGCCCCCTATCTTTAAACATTGCAGAAACAGCAGACATAATCCAGCTCACAGACCCTCACACACATTTTAAAATATCAAGTACAGGACGCCATTACACATTCTGCTGAAGAAGGAGAGAGTTAGGA
>CM070038.1:86452404-86466893 GCA_036250615.1 Ptychadena robeensis
GCTGGATCCATTATTTTAGGGATGCACGTCTTGCCTCTAATAATGAGATGTGGAGTAAAGCGTGATGTCTTAATGCACTTGGTTTAAGATCTGGGGAGATCTGAATACCAATAATAGAGGATCTAGAGGGATAGTCCTTACATTATAATGTACAAATCAAAGTTAATATTCAGCAATGGTTTACACAGAACATTTTTTGTCACTGGTATTTGGGGGCATGCAAATTCTCAGGTGGCCTTAACAAACAATCGGGGCTTCTGATTTAAATAATACAGTAGTCTCTAGATACGCCCATTTAATTTAATACGGTATATGGCACAGTCTACATAGATGAAAACTGTGCGATATGGTGGCGACTCATTAGTGTGCAGCTTCTAAATATATCTGAAATGAAGCTCTAATTTAACTTTCAAGTGCCTTAGGGGGGTTCTCTTTACAAGAATGAGTGTCAGTTAATTGTGTGTTGAATTTAGTACTGTGCAACCAGTTATTCTCTCCATGTTTTGTATTGTTGGAGGAAACTACTGAGACACCTTGCTGTATCATTAACCATTCTCATGGGTGATATTATAATGGAAGTGTTAGAAGAGGCCCTTCAATTTATGTATGATAGGATCTCCTGGGATAGTATTACAGTAAAATCAAAGAACAAGAGGATAAGAAGGTGTCCTATATTCCAGTATTATATTATACATTCCAAATTTAAACTGCTTCTGTTTTTCCTTTCATCACATATAATGGAAATTCATCAAATTGGCCTTTTGGTGGGATTCCAGCATTCTCCACCTATCAAGTCAAAAAACCAACATCGCTGTATGTTATACACTGTAAAGTTTTTTTTGTGACCATTGTGGTTTGAAGAGTCCATTACATGAACAATCCAAAATGTCCATTATTTGTTATTCACTTTTGCCTTACATAGGACTTATTAAGCTCCTTAGCATTGTCAGCCATGTCCAATCCTAGCAATACCATTTACCAGTGACCTTAGGAAGTGATCCAAGGTATGTACATTGCTGCATTAGGATCCAGTGGTCTTCCATATTGTTCGGTTTGATTATATGTTATCGATTTTCACCATATTTCCTGTATTTCTTATGTATTGTTATGATCATTCTTACACTAAAGAATGCATTGACTGAGCCAATCCCCGGAGACAGTAAATTCATTTATAGGGCTTAAGGAAGAAATTATGCCTCTCAGGCTCATAGTAGGAAACAGCAGGAAGGGGTGTAATGTGCCAAATGGATTAGTGAAATTGATTTTATGTGTGATCAGTCAGAAGCTGTTGTAAAAAATGGTGTCATGCTGGGATTATTAAGGGGTTTATGGAAATCCCAGTATATGCAATAACACAATATTCTTTAGCATCTCTTTTTCTTTTTCTTTTTTCATTCATACCTTCATTATACACTACCTTCCACACTTCTACTCCTCTTTTTTCTTTTTATTGTAATTGCCACCACACCATCCTTAATAATACCCCCCTTTATCTCCACTCCTAGAAGATCTGCTCTTGTTATTCTTTTCCGTGGAATGTCTCAATATGGTTAATAGAAAGGTAATTTCCTTTTTGCTATAACCTTTAGAAAGGCATCCATCCATGACTGTTACTGAACTTATTTACATTGGCATTCTGTAGAGAAGAATGAAGCAGTCACTTTCCCTCCCGCGTATCCATTTTCTTGGTGCCTGTAGAAGGTGTCTAATGATTTCATTATAGCCCAAGTCAAATCTGTTTATAATTTGTGTCCCCTTCCTTTTCCATCATCAACCTGCTAATGAAATGAATAAACAGAACCTTTCTGTTCTCATTACAGAATTTATTTTGGATTTATAGACATCATCACTAGGTATGTGTTCTATGCAATGTAGGCAGATTGTGGGCTGTACATTTGTCCTTTAAAAAACAAAAGGTCTTGTGATGCTGAAACTTAATGGTGGTATCAAGTAAAATCCAACATATGAAAAGTATGAACTAGGGAGGAGAAAAATAAATCTATCTTCAATGAGCACAGTGTGAATGTAGGCTGTACCAATAACATGGCTGAATAGCAGTCAGGAGTTGAGTCTTAGGCCTAGTCTCTACTGGTTTTAGTGGTGTGTCAAGCTCTTATGGGTCCAAAACGTAAACCAAATGCGCGTTTTGGACGCGATAATGGATGCATTTTCTCACATAGTGTTATGGATAAAGGACTATACATTACGATGGCAATAACGCAAACAAACATGCATCAAAAAACTGGTGCGTTTTTTACACTTCAAATGCAGATTCGATAGATATGTTTGTAGTGGCCCGAGAAACAGTCACTAAACTGTATATAAGCATTGTGTATTATAGGCACTGTATAATACTGTTTATGCTGTATATGCCATATATTGTTGTGTGTCTCCCTGACAAGGGTTGCACCTGTTGTTTACGATAAGCTGGGACCATGACTCATGTCTGGGTGTATACTTATTCCTTCCCTCCAAAATGTAACAAATATAGTCCAGCCCAGTACAGGCCTTATGCCTGCCCCATAGCTAGGACATAAATAGAAGTCCTTTAGAAGCTTCTGGGCTCTTCCTGGCTTCTTCCCTGCTTCTTCAACGTTACTCCCTGGAGAAGGTCCAAGGCACCCAGCCATCTTGGTCCAGCCGCTTGTGAGCAACAGCAGTTTGTAACAGATTCCCTATGCCTGAACACCATCCCTGCCTCTGGGTGATGGTGAAAGTGTGTAAATATTCCTAAATAAACTGTAAATAGCCCCCACCTGCTGGCGTGGACCTGGAGTTATTTGGGCTGCAAGCGGAACCTGGTAATCGGCTAGAGGACATCCACCTTAACCTCCCTAGCGCACTGCTGAGGTCCAGATTTCTGTACCAAAAGTGCACCATAGACTTCAATAGTAAATTTTTCTTTATGTCGTAGGCCTGTTACTTCCCAAAATATGTCCGTACAAGGGTCTAATAGACATCCTGACTTTAATAATGTTTGAAACAAACAATTATGTAAAATAAAAAAAATGTTTTTTAAATAAAAATAATGAAAAAAAAAAAATTAGGACACACACTATTGCTGCTATGTACTAAATATCGCCAAAATAAAAGTCGCTGGTGCCGCCCCAGATGTTCGCATTGCACTTAACCTCTCTAACCTGGTGTGATAAATCACACCAGGGAAAACGGGTTACTGCCAATGGGCACATCTGGGGCATCAGGGACTTTATTCGGCGATATTTAGTACAAGGGGAGTATTGGAAAGAGTTTTCTACATAGAAAACTGCTTTCCTTCTATTTACTGTAGCAAATCCCCCCCCAAGCAGCGGGCAGCTGAGGAGGCATGTCACACATCGGGGACTCGGGGGACAAAAAGCGAGTATGCGCTCCTCGCTCCCCAAGCCCGGCATTGTACTACACGCAGCACACTCACCTCTCCCTTCAAGTTCTCAAGGAGCGCTGGACGAGGTGGCTAGGGGCGGTAAAGAACCTTGCTGGTTCAAACATAACAAACCCAAAACAAGCTAACCACTGCGTGCCGCTACATGTGAACACACAGGCCAATGTTGTGCTGATTAAAAATGACAATTCATATCTTTAGTCACGCCTGTTTTACTAGGTCGTTGGAGGACCCTTTTAATAGAGTTTGATGGCCAGTGAAGACTAGACCATCGCAAGTTAGCATTTCTCTTTTCTTACACCCAAAATGGATTACACATGAATTTTGCATTTGGCGCTACGCTCTGGGGAAGCCTATAGGTTATTGTATGATCCAGATTTCAAGATTTAGGAGTCCATATACACATATTTATTCAACAAAATAAAACTCAGAGAGAAATAGTAACAATAAATAAACATTTTTGGAAGTTACAGTCCACTTCATCAGGCTTCATGACATAAATTAGGATAGAGGACTTGCCAAGGGAGAACCCCCCAACAGTACCCCCACATATTGCAGAGTATTGTGTGCACTAAGGTCAGAAGTAGAGGATGTTTTAGGTTTACTTACTAAAGCAGTATACTAATATACCCAAATGTGATGTATGGCACCTATAACACGCGCTACCCCATAGCACCGTGGGGGGGGGGGGGTGGTTACTTCCTGAGGTGCTGATAACACAAAAAGTGTGGGTGAAAAATTTATTAATATCCTCAATACTGCCTGCCATAAAACCCTACGATGGTGTGCAGGCAGACTAGTCCCGATGTGCACCGAGATTCAAACGTGGTGAGTCATCACTTTGCACCCCGGTGCATTATGGGTGCCCCTTCAGTCGTCCGGCGGGACCCTTTGTGCCGCCCATAAGCTGCATGGAAGACGCCGTCTTCATGAACTTATGGCGAATCGGCTTTCATCAGCTAGTCGCACCGCAGAGATTATACGGACAGTCCGTTCTCTGGCCGGCCGAGCATGGGGCGACAGACCCGTCGCCCCACTGCTCGGCCGTGGCACATCCGATAGCGGCCGATTTTAACCTGACCGACGGCGCAGTCGGTCATTTAAAAATCGGCCCTATCCGGCATGGTATGGCTAGCCTAGAGTTAACCCCCCATACACCTTAAGACGATCCATACAATTTCCATTCGAATCTCCAACAACTGTATAAACTCGCCTCCCTGATAGAATACAGTGTTGGGAAGGTAAGACCCATAATTACATGGTTTTGTAGCCACCACAGTTCGTGTACATAACATTGTCTGGAAAAACAGTGTAAGGTGTATGGGGGCCTTTAGATGTTGAATAAGGACAGAATGTCAGTTTTCCAAGGACAGGAAGTGAAAAGAGATCTCTTTAAATGGAGCACAAAATGGCAAAAAAACTATAAACCATTCTATCCTCAACAGTAGAAAACGTCTGGCTTTAGACGTACTTCATGTGTGAACAGGGTGTCATTTATTTTTACATTCTTAATCTAGTAAAGCCGTGGCTTTTATTAATATGATAACAATAGTTCCCGATCATTTTCTGTCATGTTTTTGTTCACAAATTCTCAGATAGAAGCAGTGTAGGATTCTGCTTGAGTTTAAAATAACTTTCTTACATGTCCAGGGTGATTCCAATTAAATTGGTGCAAAATGATCTTTAGCAGAACCTCCCATCAGAGACAGGAACTGTTAAATGCAAAGAATCTGACTAAAAAGGTTTAAGTACTGCAAGGAAATGGCAATCTGACACTTTTAAGCATATGACAAGGATATTAATTTTAACACAATTTGCTATTTTATGTATGGCTTGGTTTCTTTTACCAATAGCAAGGATATGGGACAGATGTATCAGCTCTATCCATATGATAGTGAGAGCTGATGGAGGAGCTCTGGGGGGTTGACATTGTCAATATTCCTTTGGTGTCCCTGATATATCTCCACTAGGGTCTTGGAATGGTCTCTAGTTTCTACTATCTGTACTGGATGTATAAAGTTATGGAAACCTCTTTCCATGAAAAGAATATGGAAGGACACTAGCTTCAAAGCTGCCCAAAGTGCCATTGACATTTATAGTAACCCCACAAGAATCACTTTTGAGTATTTGACAGCAGACAATTTGAGTTTAAAGTAGACATATACTTAGACATATCAGAGAAATCTCAAAGTTTGACTTGACAGCTCACTTCCAAAACAACTACTCTTGGCTATGGTGCCACCAATATCAGCTCCTAAAGTTATGTAGATGCTGCATGAAAGCCACTCTTGACAATTATTTATCTTGAGAGACCATGTGGTTTCACTCAATGCCATATAGCGATATAACACAAGAGGTAACTAAATAACCCAGCACAATAACCGCCATTGTTTTCTTTGAACATTGAGTAGGTCACAGTTGGGTGTGCATGCAGCACTTAGCATTAAAGAGCTTAACTTAATCAATAACTATATGTCATTAGGATTTGTATAACCATAACAGCTGATGATCCACTAAGTGGCCCTAACCTAGGTATGGGGGTGCCAGCATTCATGCCAGTCAACAGTTAATGTTGTGTCCTCTTCTGACTTTCCTCCTTATTTCATAAAGAAATCACTTAGCACTTATGTACTATGGAAAAGCAGCAACACCTTTCTAGACTTGGTTATGTTCAGCGAGGGAAATAAAGATATGTGCTATTAGCTAAATGATGCCTCGGCAGCAAATTTATGGCATAATGAAATAATGATGCTTTTTTGTCTGGAATAAATATAATGATACCTTGTGCTGATGACTAAACAGTATGTGCTCCTATCTGTCTAGCCTACCTGACCCTGTAGGAGCTTTTAAAGCCAAAGTTTAGTCAAACTTTTTTTTCTTGCCAAATGGCCTAAACATATAATAATGTAACAAACATGTGTTTACTTTAGCCACTGTGTACGCATATTTGCAGATATTAAATGAATGGTGCTCAATACTCATAATTTGTCCTTGGTGTAGTAAGGGAAATCCCCAATTGCCACCAGATCTAGGCTGGATGGATATCTCTCAATTGGGGCAGCGAAACATGGAGAACAAAAGGAAATATGGGCTGGTTATGGCCCAGGGGCCATAGTTTGCCCATATCTGTACCAGACTAGTGATGAGCGGCATAGGAAATATTTGAATTCTCGATATTTCTTGAATAATTCTACTAATATTCGATTCAATATTCGTAAATATTCGCAATTGCAAGCGCATTGCGAAAATATATTCACACTTACCATCAAAAAGAATGGTCACATGTGCTATTTATTTTCGCATTGCGAATATACAGTATATTCGCAATCCATGGCCATAACCATCCCAATGCAGAATATCCAGAATATTCTAAAGTGCAAATTCGAATTTTGCGAATAGCCAATGTTCACCAAATATATTCACAATTTGAATATTCAAGCTCAACACTAACCTAGACTGTCAGTGCCAATGGGAAAATCCAGTAAAGATTCTCATTGTCTACTTGTAGGAAAACCCTCATTCAGTTTTTTTTTTTTTATGCATTCTTCATATTTTTGGTTCCAAGAGACGGCTGGTATCTCTGATATTGAGATTATTCGCCCTTTATGGAAATGTTCACACATGCATTTGTCATGCCTAGTTTTTTTATTCCACACATGGCAAGACCAACCAGAGAAACCTCTAAATGCAAATGGCAATTAGACGTTCCTGTAGTTCCTTTGAGGGACATGTTACAATTAGTAGATAGCTGACTTCCCATGCATGCAACTTGTTATGTATCTATATATGGTCTGGTCAGCTTCCAAAGCTAGACTGTCAAACCCACCACATATAACAAAGAATGTAATGCTTTTGGCAAACCCCAATGGGGTGCTAATCCAATGACTCTCACCTTGCTGAGCTCCAGGCAGAAGTAACTACTTATTCCTCTCTGGAGAAACAGTACTCCCAACATGCAATGAGCACCATTGACTGCCAGCTCAACCTTCACCCAGCATGTCAAGTGCTGCCAGCATGCATGCGCACCTTTCCTCCCATGTGACCATGCTGGTGCTTGGCGATTGGCTACTTTATGTCACATGGTGGTCAGGAAAGGACCCTCAGTCCAGTGTAAGCTTCAACATGCAACATGTTTTAAAATTTTCACTCCTTGTGAACAAATAGAGGAGAGAGAGAGCCAAGTTCAGGCCTCTGATTAGGCAAGCTTTAGTAAGAGTCTGATTTTATGACCATTGAACAAAATAGATTCAACTAAAAATAGTAATGTACCATATTTTGTAGTCACTATTTGCACTTATCCCCCCCCCAAAAAAAAGTCTCTGTCTCTTGTTACTGAAGTTTCGCCAGTGGCTGGTTGCACGTAGCTATCAAATACAGGCCGAGCTTGAGTTCCAGGAGGTGGGGAAGCACTTAGAGTGAAGATCTGCCAGTGGGTGGCTCTTCCCTCTGCCTCTCCATCTCTTGTAACTCAAACTCAGCAGGTAGCTGTTACAACAGGAAAAACATTCACCTCTGTATACAGCTGTACATAGGGGTGCATCTTATATTGCCGTGCATCTTATAGTCTGCAAAATATGTCAGTTTTTAATAACAAATAGAGTTAACTAATACTGAAGCTTTAATAACTAGTGTTGAGCGGCATATGGTATATTCAGATTTGCATAATTTTGTGAATATATTAAGTAACTAATTTACTTATTTATATGCGAATATATTAAGTAACATTTAAAAATTCGTTTCAACTGTATGCTATTGCCTTACATAGTGCATGGCTGTTCGCAATTATTTGCTAAGATTCACGAAGCAGCTTTATAGCTTCTCTTCTTCATTCTATGATCTTAGCCAGTACGAGCACTGTGTGTATTGTGCGTATACATTCGCAATGCACACAAATATGCGTGCTGTATGCCAGAAAACAATGTTGAAGCATAATATGACGAATATTGTGAATATCCGAGTGCACATTCGCAAATATTTTGAATTCTCGAATGTCGGATATTTGTTGAATATATTTGAATTTTGAATATTCTCCCTCAACACTATTAATAACATGTGCAGGTAAGACGAGGAGGTTAGTGGTGCGAAAGGGTTGTCATCAATACAAACAGTAGAGTATGTGATGACACAGGACATGTGATTTACCATGGACCTGAGCATTGTGGGACCTGTTTCTACAGCCAACAGGCAACACAAGCAAAAGTCATAACCTGGACGCATACAAGCTGCTTGTTTGATTAAAGCCCACTTAAATTTGCAGCTTAGTTTTTCCTTCATTTGTACATAAAGCCAGCTTTGCCCATCAGAATTAGTTACAGAACCTGACAAATCTTTGATCCTTCCTTATCCCAGTTGAAGTCCCAGTGACGGGAGGCAGTACAGACATTTTCCTGTGATATACCCATTATTGCTTTGATCATTTCTCTTATAACACATCGTGTTTTAGTGTAAAATAGAAAGTTATTTATTTCCAGACAATATACAGAAAGGCTGTAAGTATTCTGCAGGGTATTATGTAAATAATCCATAGAGACAGAGCTGGTCTTTAACTAAATTGATTCATACAAAGAAATTCATGCAGTTTCTTATGTTTTATGCAATGTCTGTGTAACATACTTTACATCTCCAGATTTAGCCTGTAAGAAGATATTTATTTCCAGGAGTCCCACCTAAAGCCCCGCCCACAAGTTACACAGACATTCCCATAAAAGACATAAGCTAGATTGTGAATGACGCTGACCCAAGGGCTGAGCTGTATTTCATCATATATATATATATATTTTTTTATTTTTTTATTTTTTTTTATTTTTTTTATGTTAGTTTTAGGTTTTGTTTTTTTAAACATGCCAACGTGATTTTCAGTCAACAGATTTTGAATGCCAAATATTAAACTCCAGTGAGCAAAACTCCTTTGGTTATTCAGGTTTCAAGTACCAATTGCTGTATTCATTTCCTTAAAGCTAGCCATACATGTGTTGATTCCATGGACGATCGATCACCCATCCGATCGATTCCGCGATGCCAGAGGGAATCGGATGTCCGATCGATCGCCCAATTAAGCCTATCCCTACCACCTTGGGCCACCGATTCCTGGACGATTCCGTGCCCGATCGATCACTTCACACATGGCAACTCCCCCTGATGTGTGCTGAATCGGATCAGAAAGACCAACATGTTGGTTCTCTGGCAGATCCCATTCTGGGCCCCCGATCGATCGCGTCCGCAAGGTGGGCTTCACGCGATTCCGGGACGATCGTTTAGCGTGCACACGCCCGGAATCGATCGTCCCGGAATCCCTTGGGAATCGGACCCGTGTATGGCGACCTTAAAAGTGTTTTTGTAATCTATTGCTCTACTCCATCTTTATTACACATCCATTCTTCATTTTGCTCTTCTCTTGGCAGTTCCTAAATGCTGGAGAGCACAACACTATGGCAATGATGTTGTGCCACTGTCAGTAGCATTCAAGTTTGAGTCAAGGGTTGCCAGATGTCCCATTCCCTAGGTGCCTGTCTTTGGTGACCAAATGGGATGGTCCAAGGTTGGATTAGAGGCATAGGTTAAGAATCATGTTTAGTGGAAGGATAAGAGGTCAAGTAAACGAAGATCCTTTTTTTTTTGGATAAAAGATCTCTTCAACCTCCAGCCCTAATATTCTGGTCCGTACATACTTGGGAAAATCAAGGTATGGATGGATGTTGGTTTGGGTTCAGTTTGGGGGAGCTTTCAGGGACCTTTTCACTTGAGGTTCAGTAAACATAATAAAGCTGCACCCTTTATTCCAACATCTAAGGGCTTGTTTACATTAATGTGGCCGCTAAGATTCGCCGCCGCTAAGAACCGCATCTCATGCGGTTTTTAGCTGTGGCCATTCACCCCTATGGCTGCGGTCAGAGGTGGGCAGCCGCAGAAGAGTGCGGACCGCAGTCAAAAACTTGGTCAACCAAGTTTTTAGGCGGCAGCTGCCCCCTGGGAGCCCCCTGACCACCCCCTGACCGCGGCATGGGACTAGCCCATTAAACAACATGGGTGCAGTTTTATCTACCCCATAGGCAACCTCGGGCTTCCGCATTAGTGGAAACAAGCCCTAACAGAGTGTTTAGGTGTTATTTATTTAATTTAAGATCCTAGTTTAAAGTTTTAGGGGATAAGCACTTGGCCATAACATCTTTTCCTAAGTGTTAGCCCTGTTACTATGGGTAATCTAAGGGTCCTAGATTAAGTTCTCTCTATACATTTTCACCCCCATTAAATCTAACTACCATTTGGTACCAGGACAAGCTCCTCACCATAGATTTATTTAAAGCTCTGAATTTAGTGAATTTAGGTGCACCCAGTCAGAATACATAAGCTGATTTTATTATACAGCTCTGTCCAATGAGAATCAGGAGTCATTACACATTTCCATGCTTCTATAGAGTGATTTCATGCAGGCAAATGCATGAAATCAGCATGACAAAATGCAGATGTGTGAACAAGACCTTGGGTCATTTCCCCGGAATACGATAATAATACAATTCGGCGTACGTATAGCTGCAATTATTTATGTATTCAGTCTTACAACAAATTAATAAATTGGCCAATTACAATCGTGACTTCTTTTTGTGACTAATAATGAAGTTGGTTACAGGCCGGCTAGCAATTATTGAATATGTCAATGCCTTCCTTTACCTAGCGGAGAATTTAAATCAAGGGAGACAGCCTTTCCAGCTCACAGAGAAACCACCGCGACAATGATTTCTATTCACAGGGGAGATTTACCATGACTGACAACACTGGAGGGGAGAATTCTGCATTTGCCAATTACTGTCTCTTTAGTGTTAGGATTTGGTGGCTGCTTAAATTGCCATTTGACCTGTGGATGGATGAGAATAGCTAGGAAGTGTCTCAATGCAATACAGTCTGCCAAGTCTCCTTAAAGGTCATCCAACTGTTATATGTAAGCAAGCGAATAGTAAATACGTGATTAGTTGGATATGGAAACACAATTTGATGGCTAATTGAACATTTACCTCAATTTACATACATCCTGGCTATATAAAGAGGTTGTATATTTTCTTTGCAGGGGACAACATGGATCATGTAGAAAATAAAACAACCAATTACCATATATAATTAACCCTCTGGGCGTTAAGGGCTTTTCGCGCAATTTTTTATGGCACGAAAAGCTGTTTCTCCCACAATCACGACGGAGTACAATGTACACCACTGTGATTGCCGGCTCTCACCCCTGCACTCTACACACCGCCGGTGTCAAATAGACACCGGCAGTCTGTGGGGAGGAGAGCCGCGCCTCCTCCATTAAAATGGAGGTCTATGGCGCCACCCCTTTCGTCGTCAGAGATAATGCTGAAGACACGGAGCCACAGGCACATAGAGGTGCCGTTTGTGCCCGATCCCGGCACGGGCGCAGTTTGATCAGCAATCAAACTGCGCTCAAACTGAGTTCGGGCATAGCACCCAGAAGGTTAAATACCCTGTTTCCCCGAAAATAAGGCACCCTTACATTTTTGCCTCATGCTCAAACATAAGGCACAACCTGAAAATAAGGCACCCTTGAAGACACGGTACTGTAACTCTGGACAGGGGGGATCAGAGGGGGAAATCAAAATGACACAGGAAGGGGTTACTAAAATGGTAATACTCCCCTCCGAGTCTCCTGTGCCATTTTGATTCCCCCAGCCTGATACCCCAGTGCTGTATTCTTCTTCATTAAAAAATAAGGCTTCCCCCGAAAATAAGACTTAGGACATCTTTGGGAGCAAAAATGAGTATAAGAGACTGTCTTATTTTCGCGGAAACACGGTATAAGCCAGATTTGTTAGCACCCAAAATATGCTTAATAATAAAGTTATTGACTTATTCTCAAGTCTTCAGATAAAAATTTTGAGATTTCGTGGGCGGACTAACTAGCAAAGCCCCTGAGCAAGGTATCATCACCAAACTGATAGAGATGTAGCAAAGGCTTGTGGGAACATTTGACAAAAATATGTAGTTTACATAAATAAGGTTCAAATCAAGTCAAAATGTTTAAGTTGACATTTTCTTTAAATGTTCCTACTACCATTCTTGATATATCCAGAGATGTGGTATTGATATCATGTTCTTGTTTGTCTAGTTAAAATAATTACATTGTGAAACAAAAGCACATTTGCTGTGTGTTTCCGTGCCCTAGCTGCTGCATTTCCCAGCCTAGGCTTATACTCAAGTCATCTCAAGTCATTCAGTTCTCCCAGGTTTTTTGGTAAAATAAGGTACCTGGGCTTATATTTGGGCTAGCTTATACTGGAATATATAAATGACAGTCCTTTCATGGTAGGGAAATCTCTTTTTAAATGAAAAGTGCCCAATATCCCAGAAAGTTTTTTGATTAGTAGTCATGATTAGAGATGGCCTTCGACTTGCTAACTTTTTGAGCTGATTGTAAAGCCCTTGAACATGGTATCATCACCAAAATTGCTGGAGATGTAGAGAAGGGTTGTGGAAACATTAGAGAAAAAAAAAGTTTTGCTCTAGCAGGTGTAGTTTTTGCATAAATTAAGTTTAAAAAGTCGAAATTCTGATTTTCGAAATTATGACTTGACTTTGAACAAAATTTTTGCAAAAACTATTTGTGTTAGAGACATACTTTTTTCTTTGGCGTACACCCCCAACCCTTCTCTACATCTCCAGCAAGTTTGGTGATGATACCTTGTTCAGGGGCTTTGCAATTACATCAAAATAATCAAAATGGTCGAATTTTTTTTTTAAAACTGGACCATCTCTAGTCATGATGACAAGAAATGGTTGCTAAAAAAAAATTACATTCTTAAAGCGGACCTACCACCTCACAGGTCACTCGGCCAATAATAAGGGAATCTGTAATCGATTTTTCCGAGATCACTCCTTCCACTGTGTGATGTCGCACCTTTGTCCCTTGTGGCTGTAGGGAGTCGTGCCTGCCCAGTCCAACGGGATTGCAAAACTCTAAATGATGGGTAATGAGAGGTGCTCCTCCAGAAAGGAGTGTCTCTCTCTCCCCAGATGGGCACCTCTCATCATTGCAGCTGACATTCCCCCCAGCTCTCCGACAGAGGAGAGAAAAGCTCATCTCTGTAGGAGTTCCAGGGGGGGGGGGGGGATTTGGTTGGCTGCAGTGATGAGAGGTGCACATCTGGAAGTGGCTTCGGTTTGCAAGTACTGAAGATGCTGGCACCAGGAATGCAAACCTAAGGAAGGGAAGTATATTTTTGTGTAGCAGTTTTTTTGTAAATTGCAATAGTATTATGTTTATTTAATGTATGTGTGTTTTTTAATTTTGAGTTTAAGACCGCTTTAATATAAACTTCCTTACTTCTCTATCTGAACTAAAGCTGAAATTCGACCCTTGCCATGTTGGGCCAGCCGCACTACAAGGTAAGTTTTTAATGAAGGGAGAAATATCTATTACCCACTCAGTTGCAAGTTATATACAATATCAAGCCATCATCCCTATAAAACAAATTTAACATATAGCACAATGCACCCATTGTCCATCTTCTCGTAGACCAAGAGTCATAGACAACTATGAGCGGGACTATATCTGGCTATAAAAGTATAGTGAAAAAGAATCACAATAAATAGCAATATTAAGAAAAAATTGTACAAGGGGATTCAATCTCCCCAAATTTATTCAATGGGGAACAATACATTCACAGAGCAAAAATAACCTCGAGAAACATATATAGTGGAAATCCTATTGTTTGGCTCGACGCGTTTCGTGGAATGAGCCACTTCTTCAGGAGTATCAAAGAATAGTTCTGTTGCGCTAGATTGAAATAATATGAGGAGATAGTGTCAGTAATGAGAATCAACCAAATTATATGTATATATCAAAAAGGGGAGGTAATGTAATACCTCGGTTAATTGCTAGAGTTACAGAATTAGGTCCGACCCAGAGCGAGGGTACACCACGCAGAGCAGAGGGAATGCGAGGGACACTCTCCCATGGGGAGCAGGGAGCCAATGCACGGTAGGCACATTTGTCACACTGGTGTATAAGGTTCCTATTATAGGATAAGAGGAAGGATCACCCATGGGACTCTGAATTGGAACAATGAGGGCCAGTAGATTGGGTGTAATAAAAACCGAC
>CM070038.1:86466993-86479137 GCA_036250615.1 Ptychadena robeensis
AGAGTCCCATGGGGGATCCTTCCTCTTATCCTACAAACTATTAGGGATGGGAACAGTGAGCCCACGCTCCTTCCAATCTAGACCCCTTTAGAGTCTTAAGGTTCCTATTATGGAAACATATTATTATTACATTACCTCCCCTTTTTGATATATACATATAATTTGGTTGACTCTCATTACTGACACTATCTCCTCATATTATTTCAATCTAGCGCAATAGTCCTATTCTTTGATACTCCTGAAGAAGTAGCTTATTCCACGAAACGCGTCGAGCGAAAAAATAGGATTTCCACTATATATGTTTCTCGAGGTTAATTTTGCTCTGTGAATGTATTGTTCCCCATTGAATAAATTTGGGGAGATTGAATCCCCTTGTACAATTTTTTCTTAATATTGCTTTATTTATTGTGATTCTTTTTCACTATACTGTTATAGCCAGATATAGTCCCGCTCATAGTTGTCTATGACTCTTGGTCTACGAGAAGATGGACAATGGGTGCATTGTGCTATATGTTAAAGTTTTTAATGAAGCTGGAGTTCAGTGTTCTAGGTATGGGTTTTCCCTATATATTTATTCGATTTACAAATCAAACTATGAAAGTACATATTGTATTTTTTGGTTCACCTATTGTGCTGTAAATCCAGCTCTAAGCGCATAAGTTTATTAAATACATTACTTATTCTGCAGAGTTGTAAATGAATGAAAACAAGCACTTTTTTATTGTGTATGAGTATTTAGTAACACAATACAACCATTATATGATTAAGAAAGATGCACAATGTACCAGGAGCTGACACACAATACAATAATTTGTTATAATTACACGAAGTAAATCACACGTCTCCAAAATTTTTTTAACAAGCCGTCACTAATCTCTGTAGCTGCATGCAGTGGTGAGACGTTCATCTTCATGGCTCACAAGCAATCTCATTTAGGTCAGTGGTCTCTCCCTTTATCCTGTGCATCTGCTCTGTATTTCCTTTAGAAAGCGGAAGGCTGGCAGAATGCCAAGACACAGCTACAGCTGATTTTACTGTGTTTCTGCTGTAAATTTAAAGATGAATTGCTCCACAGTGTTGTTGTCAGTAAATTACATTATCTAATTATAATAGATGACATTGTAAATTGCTTAATAAGGACACCTGTTGTTAAGACATCGAAAATCAGACTATGTCTTAAGCCCCCCATACACGTTCCGATTTTTCGTACGAATTTCGCCCGACCGATCGGGTCGGGAGATTAATCGGATTCGGAATTATGTACCCGACCAATCCCGATTCCTCAAAATCGGCCGAAATATCGGTCGGGACCACTTCGGACCTGTCCGTAAATTTTTGGTCGATCTGCTGTTAATAAATAGGGTCGGGCTGATGGATCGGTGATAATTCGAATTCCGATTTTTCGTGCCAGCCGACCGACCAACCATAACATTTTAGGTGAAAATCGGGTGACAGGATCGGACGAAAAATCGGTCGGGAGAATAATCGGAACGTGTATGGGGGGCTTTAAGCGGGGTCTGCACTAACAAGCGGGTGGTCGTTTTAGTAAGGGGCAATATGTGTCTCCCTCCCAGTGTGTCCGCCTATCAAGCATGCGGTCACCCAGGGAGAGAGAAGATTGTCTCTAGAGAAGTGCTGGTGTATCATATAGTCCGTAAGTCTGTGGCTCACCTGCAAGCCCCCACACCCACTCCCTGGAGAGCTATCCGGCAGTGACAAGGGATACTCACCTGGGGGGGTTGCATCAGAGGGGGTGCCTGCCAAGGGTACCGGTCTCCCTAGGACCATCCATAGACATGTAGGCATGACATGTTCATTGGGCCCGATTGTGGTTTGTCAATACCGGGCCCTATTAATTTTAATGAACAAACCATGCTGCAAACACATTGGTTATGTTTTGTTTGTGTCCCATAATGTGCCTTTTTTCAATGGGCGTGTTACGTGACGTTGCGTCAGCATGATGCCAATGGGCCCACAGCACCAAGCGGTGCATTCTTAATTTGGCGTGTTTGCCCTGATGTAGGTAATGGTGCTTCAATATAAAGGGGCCTTAGAAGCTAGGGATGGTGCATGGGATTGTGGTCCATTGAGACAGCAGTGAACAAAAAATGGTGCTCTTGATAAGCATAGATTTTCTCTTACTTCCTGCTGAAATGAAGGAAAGCTGAGTATGTATGCCTGGTAGACTAACATTGACCTGTTCTGCATGGGCATAGCTCAGGTACACTTTAAAAAAGGACAGGAACCAGTTCCAGGACAGGGGTCAGTTCCAGGACAGGGGCCAGTGCCAGGACAGGAACCAGTTCCAGGACAGTTCACATCAATTGGGTTAATGCAATATTAAATGAATGCAATATCAGATTCAGCCAGTAGATGTCACTAGCAGCAGTACACAAACATAGCACAACACGTCACCTCTTCACTGATCAGGAGGAGGGGGGCAGGAGGCTGCCCATTCTGCTGCCCTCCCTCCCTGGCTGCCTGTGTCCATGGAAGCTGCAGTGATTGCAGTTTCCTCGGACACGGAGAGAGAGATAGGTATCAGTTTATCTCTCTCTCTCTTCATTGCTTATTCCAGCAGGGCTCTGTTGGCATAAGCAATTATACAGTTCAGGTGGCACACACATTTGACAGCTAATCTCCATGCCTGAAGAGCTGGCGAGAAGCCATAGCGCAGCGGGGGTCTCGCATTCGGACCACAAGACGCAGGCACTTTTTCACCCCGATTTGATTAAGTTCAAAATCAAAGTTAAAGACTTTGAACTTAATTTATGCAAAAACTATTTGTGTTCGAGCAATACTTTTTTTGTAGTATACCCCAAACCCTCCTCTACATCTCCAGCAAGTTTGGTGATGATACCATGGTCAGGAGCTTTGCATTTAACTCAAAATCATTGAAATGGCCCATCTCTATTACCCAGTAAGCTGGTATTATCTCATATATGCTGGTATTATCTCATATATGCTGGTATTATCTCATATTTTCAGAAGGAAGAACATGCACATTCTGTTCCATAACACTATATGGTGCTAGAAAATGTTATTACAGTAAAAGAAATCTTTTTTCTGGTTCTCATAGAGGATGCTACTTTCTCTTTAGGTAGAAAATTGTTACATAAGTCATATCAAGGCAACATGACAGCACTGTGATGTCTAAAACGGTAAGCCCTGGAACAATGCTCATACATTTTACTGTCAGTTTAGAGGGCAGTAAATGCTACTAAGATATAGAGGAAATACTTTATTTAAGGAATATATCCTACCGAGGCAGCCTATCTGTTTTACGGGTTTTGTGAAATTAGAACCTCAATCTTGCTTATCTAGCTGGTGTCTTGCCGGGGATGCTGGGAGATTTGCTACAGTAACAGTAGGGAAGATGCAGTTCGAAAAATGTGATATATTAGAAGACATCAAACACTGGAGGCTTCGCCAGTATTTCCCAATGTAATATTGTTAAGGTGGAACTCTGGGTACAACAAAGTCTTGTTTCTGAACTGTGACCTTTCACTCTAACACCTAGCAGCTACAGTTGTCCTTAACACAAAGCATGTCCTCGGTGTTATGGGCCGCATTAATCAACCCACTTCCTCTAAGCCCAGGCTGTCCTGGACATCAAGCAAAAGGTAGCCCAGTACTAACTTCATCCTTCTGTTACATGGTTCTGTTGTAAAAGACTTACATGGCCAGACTTTGTATCCCTCCCCCCTCTCCATCCATTTAGTTGTGGAGGGAGATTATTACTGCAGTGTGTCTAAGGCTGAGCAATTAAACACTAGCAGCAGTAGCCTTGTAGCATTGCCCTCTCTTCCTGCTGTTTATATATATATATATATATATATATATATATATATATATTTATTTATATATATAATTCTGTTTAGAAGTCCCACACTTGACACATTGATACGAGCCATATATGCCACTATTGGATACAGGGTCGGCGCTATGGGCAGGTCATGAGAGACCAGGTCTGTCCAGTCAGACTGACGTGCCCCCACAGTTTGGACCCCCAACCTACACTTAATGACGTGGAAAATCCAGGACGGTCCCCACCTATCGTCCGCCCATGCCCACCCACTCCTGATAGATAACACCATGATTTTCCAACATAAACATCTACATAAACTCTTTGAATCTTTGATAAGCTGAGCTGCTTATTAAGCATAAGTTATTGATACCTTGGAAAATGTAAATATAATACACATATGTTCACTGGTGGCGTCAGATATAATGTCTTTCAATGGAAGAAAACAAAAGTAAAAAGAAAGAGGAGTGAACACCTACAGTTTAAGAATTAAAAATTTAGGCCCTTTAGGCCGTTTTACCCCCCAAACATGGAAACTAGTGAGTTGGCATTACAGTTACACACAAACAAATGAAAGATTTTCTTGAAAGGTCTTTTGGGACCAATACTATGGAAAATTCTTTAAAAAGGTACAGACCATGTGGTCCTATTACCCATCAGGTGTACATACATTAAAAAAAACATTACAGTTGTATCCAATACATCTAAAGAACAAATTACATTTTATATATAAGAAAGAATAAAATATTCATCACAGTATCACATATAGTTTCCTTAAATGGCGCAGTGCCGAACCATCTTTTATTCTTCCGACACGTTTCGCCCTCGGGGCTTCTTCAGGGAGGTATTATGATAACTAGACTGAATAACATAGTACAGAATTTAGAATAATACAGTATGCTGGTTGTCATGCATGAATAGATAAATAAATATGTTCCTCAAACTATGCAGGAGAAAAAGTTTGTCCATTATAGGATGCCCCCTTACCTACAATAGTTGTGAGCATCGTTGTTTAGAACAACTATTGTAGGTTAGAGGTGTTATTTATAACAACTATTGTAGGTTAGAGGTGCGCTTTAAAGAAGAGTTTTTTTTGGTATAAAGAGAGAGAAAAAAAACTGGTCACGGATTGAATATTGATTTTGCACAGTTCTTAGAAAGCACGTTGCCTTCTGTCATTTCATTTCTAGGTTTTTACATGGTAGATAATCATCCTCATCCTTGAAATATTTTTTAATTACCTATCACTGTCTTCCTGGGCGACATTGACGTGACGAGATGTACTAACGTAGGTTAATCTCGGGTGGCAGACAGATCGATACAGTCTACCTTTTAGTACGGGCCTCTAACGGTGACAGAGAATTGTTGATGGAGAACTGCCCTGAAATGTTACGGGAAGAATGTATGTTTTTCTTACAAATGACTCTCGGTGAGATCAGACGCATTGTTTCCAGCAGAGATGAAAAGGAATATTCAAATGGAAAATCATTTACAGTTTGACTCATTTTAGTTTTGTCCTAGTTGTGCAAACTTACCGCCAATGGCCTTTAGTTTGGGAAAGCAAACACAGCGGAGCTACGTGCATACCCACTAGGATGTGTAAACTTGGGTTTTAAATTAAGTCTGCCGAGCAGCGCAAAGATAAACATGAAATGTTATTTGTTCTCGGAAGAGAATTGTATTAAAAAACTTAAGTAGAGCGAATACATAACTGATAGGATGACATTCCTCACATTCATAATGCAAACCTATCAGGAAGGAAAGCAGAAATGAATAGTTCTGTTCTATATGAGGCTCCCTAGGGTGCAGGAGTGTGTCTGTGTCTTTCGCTACTGACGTTTCTCTTTTACTAACAGATCTGTGATTAATCAGAGAAAGAAGATAAAGAATGTCTGCTCTCTTACCAGCATGCTCCTTATACTAAGAAGAACTTGATTGGCTCCTTGGGGTTCTTCTCTCTAAGCTTGTCTGATGCCAACTCAAATTTAGGTACTTAGACTGGTTTCATTCAAAATATATATTAAACCATGTTATTTCAGTAAACTGCTTCCTAAAGAGGTATGAAAAACACAAACTGATTACCATGTCATTATTTTGTATCTCCAACCCTTGCCAACCTACACATCATCTTTGATGCTGGGGTGTGACGATACGGGTCACCTATGACTGTAATATAATACAGACAGACCTGTCAAGCCTCCCGTTTTGCCTGGGAAAGTCATGTTTTTATGTGGCTTTCCCGTCCAAATCCCGATTTCAAGAAATACCAGATTTTTCCCGGATTCTTGAAATCGAGCTGATCTAGCAGGGAGAGGGCATTACTCTACCTGCTAATGTCCCATCCCGCACATTATCAGTACAAGCGAGGTCAGACATTAGCAGGGAGATTAACGCCCTCTCCCTGCTAGATCAGCTAAAAGGCTCGCAAATGCCGGACGTGACATCAGTGACGTCACGTCCGGTACGTGGAACGCGGAGGAACCACGATCCCTATACTGGAAGTGACGTTACTGACGTCACTTCCTGTACGTCCCCCGGTTTTTTAATGCCCAGACTTGATGGGTATGATACAGACATATGGCTAGGACACCCCCAACCTCCCCGGAGTCATCACTGATGCCAGGAAGGTGGGTCCAGCTACGAACCTAAAAGATGCAGATACAGAGAAGGCATTGGGACATCTGGAGAAAGTAAGCTACCTCGAGTGTGGCTCTGGGTTACCACTATTGGTAATGGACGTCTACCCAGAGCCACACTCAGGAACATCACTAGGTTATTGACTTTAGAGGTGTATTAATTTGCTCCAAGTGTGAAAACGTCGCGCCCTGGTCTAACCATAATTTTAAAAGGTCCCCTTTCCCCTATATTCCCACCCCACATATCCTTTGAACAAGCAGGGAGGGTAAGTCCCCCCACCCCTATTAACCTCCTAGCTCCCCACCCCTCATTTCTTTACTCCCTGCTAGCATTCCCTATTCAGTAGGCTTACTAAAGTATGCTTATTCAGTAGAATAATTAGTTGCAGGGTACAGCTGAGCATACTGACAGGTAGTGATGGCCGAACATCGGCCACGTCAATCCGCAAACAGACGGATCAGACTAAAAAAAACGCACACCTGTTTGCGAAAAACCTCAAATTCCCCACTTGTTGGCATGGAATTTGACTTGGAACTATACCCGAAATTATGCCTCAACGTCACTTCCAGTATATGGAACACACAGTTCCTTGTTCCTAAACCAGAAGTGACGTCGGTCGGACATCTCTTCCGACCCATGCCTGGTATAATACTAGCGATTGGGTGTCTCTACCCGGTCTCTAGTAAAAATAATTCTTCCTCCGGCTGGACCAGGCATGGAAAGGTCTGACAAGAGGAAGAATTATAGACTTCTACTTGCCGGTGAAGGGGGCAGGTTGAACACCCATACTGTTCGCCGATGAGAAAAGAGCGAACATTTAATGTTTGCGCTGAACTCTCACGGTGGACAGTTCGACCATCACTACTGACAGGGTTCACAGGAGATTTACAGGAAAAATACAAATCCAGGATGGGGGCAGGAAAAATAAATCCTATCAACAAGTATAACATTGGTACCTTTAAGTCAAATGTTGCACTGGAAGAGCATATAATTAGAGATAGAAATTTGACCATTTCGACAATTTTTAGTTAATTGCAAAGCCCCTGAGCAAACTTGCTGGAGATGTATTGAAGGGTATTGCTCTAATACAAATAGTTGATGCATAAATTATCAAAATTTGGACTTTTATTTGATTTTAACTTCATTTATGCAAAAACTACATGTGCTAGAGCAAAAATATGGTTTTTTTTGCAATGTTCCCACAACTCTTTTCTTTATTTCCAGCAGTTTTGGTGATGATATTATTTTCAGAGGCTTTGCAATCAGCTCACAAAGTTAGCTAGTCAGCTAATAGTTAGCTAGTAGAAAAATTCGACCATCTCTATATCTAATATTACTCACTAATAACTGTATTTCCATATGGCTGGAGCATAGATCAGGCCACTAGATAAGACCATATAATGGTAGGATATAGTGTTTTTTATAAGAGATGACAGGTACACTTTAAGAACTCCAGGTTAGGTCTAGCAGGTGCTAAAAGCAAAGACATGCTATGTGGCCCCCCATTTGTCTGTCTGCTTAGCTGTCATAGACTGAAGTACTCAACAGAAGTTCAGCGCTAACACAGTTTGGTGACCTCCAGGCTGATGGATGGCTTTACACAACACTTCTTTGCTTGGGCAGCCTCAGAAGTGACACATCTAACCAAAGACTTATTTGTTTTCTTCTCTGCCAGAGAGGAGCTGCCATAAAATAGCTCTATGATGGACATTAGTTGCAGCGAGCGATGTCCCTGTTGTTCAAGACACTGGCAGAGGTATCATGGGTCATTTCCACCGCTCGCTAAACCAGGCTAAACTTGACAGACTCCTCTCTGACGGTTTCTTTTTTTGGCAAAATTAAAATAAATCAAGCACGCGTCTGAGGGATTTGTCGGATATTTGCAAAGCCCCTGACATTTCTAAACACTGACAAATGAGATTCCCCTTTCAGCGTTTATTCCCTGGAATAAGCAGATCAGTCTCACTCTGCTCAGGAGGAACTATTTCTGCTTTACAATGTGACAAGGAAAATAAATATATGTGTACGAATGTTAATGGACACGGTGTTCTCTTCTTTCTTCTCCAGGTAGAATAATGCATTGAAAGTAGCACATTATATGTGTCATTACAGGTAAGGAGTTTTATATGGATGTTTCTATTTTTCCTTTTATACAGATAAGACTTTATTTAAAAAAAAAAGTTAAGAAATGTGAATCACAGCAGCTGTGGTTCTCCTTATAGAACCATTGTGTATGTTCCAATGATGTAATGTGGTTTCTGACCTTCTAAAATACTAAAATTGATTGTCCTTGAATGATATATGGACCAGGAACCTTTGGCCTGGAAGGAAAACATATCAAACTATCACTATGGCTATCCAAGATAGGACAGACTTCTAGGGTCTACAAAAGGTGTAAATTGCCATGAAGGTCAGATGGACGGTAAAAGTTTGGTGTTTAGCAGGGAACACACGGCTCGATATTAAAGCTATTCGAGGTTCCCTGCAGCAGCATCATGACGTCATCATGCTGCTGCCCGATATCGGAGGAGTTTTTGCATGGAGACCGCACGGTATCCATGCAAAGCAATGGACATCGACCGTGGTTTATGGTCATGTCCAATATCCCTGTTTTCGAGCAGGACTGATGGCCGCATATGATATGGTCCTGATAGATGGCCGTAATAGTGCACGGCGCTCAAAGCAGCCATCGATCTGGCCCATTTGTACACTTATGTTCCCTGCTATACTCAAGAACAACTTTGCAGTGCTTGGCAATTGGTCACGAGAGAAAATCAATGATGGCTGTTCTGAATGGGGAGCAACCAAGATGTAATGTAACATTACCAACAATGGTCCTTTTTTTCTTTTAAATCAACACGTTGAATTGATGAGTTCATTTCAAAGCCCCTTAACACAGGACAACAACAATTGGTGGAGATGTAAAAGTAAAAAAGTTGTAAAAAGTACTAAATGTTCAAGTACATTACTTTATGAAAAGTATTTCTCCAGCACAGCAATCGGTAACCTTTTGTGGCTTAAGAGTAGTGTTGTTTGTGAATATTCTAATTGCAAATTGTTATTGGAAATATTAGCATCTTAAATATAGTGCAATATGTTCAAAATGGTGAATATTCGAGATTCGGGGGAAAGTACCATGAATTGTGTTCGCAATATGCTCATGTACAAGTGCTGATTTCTGCAATGAATGGTAACAAATTATTCTATGTGTGTTGTCTCATGTGGTGATTTCACTGCAGCTGCTATTTCACATTCTGCCTCAATATGTGCATGTACAATTAAGGTAAGATCACAAACTTACAATACAATAAAGGTTAGATCACGAAAAGTGAAAATTTACTGCATATGCTGCTCATCACTACTAAAGAGGGGCCAGTGGTTCGGCAAAGCAAGGCCCCACCTGAAATCCCTACTGCTCTTCTCTCCAACCCACACGCTGAAACAGATAAGAGAGCAACCAAGATCTCCTGTTTGGCTCCTTGTCTGGTTGACAGATCATTGCTGTCTTGTTCTTGTCCCTTCACCCCTCAGCTCACATGCTGGAAAGGAGGAGAGAAGCAGAGATTTCTCACATCTGCTTCTCCAGCACTGATCTTGGCTGCTCTCTCTTCCTTGTTCATATATGCAGCAGGGCAGGGAGAGAGGAGGCATGAGCCACAGCTAGTCGGCTAAAGAGCCACAGGTTGCAGACCCCTGGTCTAACACAATAATGTAGTCCAACTCTTTATCACCTTATTCATCTGAAACAAGCACACATTGAGTTAGAAGGATCCTTGATCTCTGTATAGATTATACTTTAGTCGCTTAAGCCCCCCATACACGTTCCGATTTTTCGTACGAATTTTGCACGACCGACCAACGTGGTCGGGAGATTAATCGATCGGGAGATTAATCGGATGCGGAATTATGTACCGCTTCTGACTTGTCCGTAAATTTTGGTCGATCTGCTGTTAATAAATAGGGTTGGGCTGATCGATCGGTGATAATTCGAATTCCGATTTTTCGTGCCAGCCGACCGACCATAACATTTAAGGTTAAAATCGGGTGACCCGATCAGATGAAAAATCGATCGGGAGAAAAATCGGAACGTGTATGGGGGGCTTAAGAAAGTCATTACACAGCAAGTCACTTGGGATAACAACATATCTGTGTGTCTGGGGTTATAGCAGACTATGGAATGGTTATGGTTTTTAGAAGTGCATGCTATGCTGCAGCTAAAGGCTGCCATACACGGGTCGGATTCGCACCGGATTCCGGCACGATCGATTCCGGGCGCGTGCACGCGAAACGATTGGGCCGGAATCCCGTGCAGCCCACCTTGTCCGTCCGATCGGGTCCGACTGATCGGGGGCTCAGAATCGGATCCGCCAGAGAACCAACATGTTGGTCTTTCGGGTCCGATTCTGCCCAGATCAGCGGGAGTTGCATTCCGGGAGGTGATCAATCGGACACGGATCCGGCAGGACAAGGTGGTATGCAGCGATCGGATTCCTTAATTGGCCAATCGATCACACCTGAGGATCCCGGCGGAATCGCCGGAATCGATCGGATGGTGAATCGATCAGCCAGGGAATCCGTGCCGTGTATGGCTAGCTTTAGGTACACCAACTGCGATAAAATAAATGTAATACTCCTTTGTAAACCCAAAGTCCTTTAATATTCTGTATTTGTAGAATGATGATGAGAAGACTACGTTCCCTTGATGATTTTTCTTGAGGGCCTCGCCATACACACATACGGCCCTTCTGCCACGCAAGAATGACATTTACCCACAAGCCCCTTTTTGCTTTATTTGCATACACTTCCTGAGGAGCTTTGCTTAACATTTCTCAACCTGTACTTTGTACTCCATTGAAGTATGTTTTTATGGAAATGAAACATTTAAAGAGCAGCACTAGGCAACAAGTATAGTCAATCAGTGAACTCAGTGGTGTAGCCGAAGCCACAGGATTCTGGTGTAAAATGAAAGAACTAACGAAATCCCTTTGACCGTCCTGCTCAGACTTTGATGGGCTACTGCTTAACAAACAAGGCCAAATTTCACCTTTTCATGTTTACAAATCCACAAGAAGCACAAAGAGGAGGCAATGGAGAGTCAAAAGGAAGAAAGCAAAAAGAAACCAATTATATTCTGCATGGTGCGCACTCTGAATATATAAAGGGGAGCAGCTAAGGGGGTGTAACAGGACCCCATTGAACTCATCCAGTCTCAGCAACCCCTGTAGTTATAGAGCTGGGAATTTAATTCATTTTATCTCTTTTTAAGTAATTTATTGCTGAGAAAGATTTAATTATAAGGGAATTTAGGAGTTGGCTAAAAAGAATAGACTTTTGTTTTAGAATTATGTGTAACCATAACTAGTGATGGCAGAACTGTCTGCAAGGCGAACATGGATGTTCACACTCTTTCTAGCCAGCGAGCAGTACCCGAGAAGGAGCTCACTATTCTTCCACCCACAGGATCAGTAAGATCCCGCAGGAGGAAGAATCTTTTCACTAGAAACCAGGTAGAGAACCCGGTCTTCCAGTGAAAAAACGGCTCTGAAAACCGGAAGTGATGTCAGGTAACGTTCCAGGTAACGGATGTGACATCACTGACGTCACTTCTGGTCTCCTCGATGCAAATTCAACGCCAACAGGTGTCATCACTAGTGATGGCCCGAACTGTTCGCCGGAGAACTATTCGCGGCGAACATCGCATG
>CM070038.1:86489970-86516350 GCA_036250615.1 Ptychadena robeensis
GAATTGCCGATATTCGCGATTAATATTCGGAATCCGAATATTCATGATCATCACTAGTAGCCAGTCCTTCTGAACTTCTTCTAGCCGGCAAACGGGGAGTGTTGAACGGGAGAAGAAAAGCAAACATTCCATGGTCGGCCATCATTATTGACAGGTATCCGCTGGCTTCAGACTATTGACAAGGGCCATAGCACTATGAGTTCAATATTTAAAGCATATAAATGGAAAGACATTGCAAAACGGGAAGTCACGAAGAAAAAGGAGATGCGAGAGAGAGATAACATGGGTCTGCCAGCATCAGTCACCATTTTACAACACATAAATATATTTTAGATCAGGCATGTCCAAAGTGTGTCCCTGGGGCCACATTGTTCAAGTTTCCACCAGCCCCCAGCCTCAGTCATAAATTTAATGATATAAATTGGGAGACACAATTTAACTCCCAAAGGACACACAAATTTTCAGCCCAATGCTTTTATTGTATTCATGACTAAAGGATTGTAGCCAGAAGACTCCTATCTCGCACAAAAAGCAGAGCTACAATGACAACAGCAGCACAGTGCCAAGTTTACACAAAGTTCTGTCTGTGCCGGCTTCTTCATCATGCAGATTATCCCTGGTATCAGGATGCAGCAATAAAGTAAGCAGTGCTGGGGAATCTTCTCACTGATTCTCCATATGTCATGAATGGTCATAATGTCTGGGGTTAGATAAAACGTGGCTGCACAACTGGGAGGACTACATGCTCCATGTTTCCAGCCTTTATCAGTATCATACCCACTTATACCATGCCCATGTTCTAGTTGCTTTTCATTAAATGTCAATTAAAACCTGTCCCTCTTTGCAAAAAGTTTGGACACCCCTGTTTTAGAGGATCAGAGTCCTTTGGAGCAATCCATCTGTGTTCCTGCGGCACCTAAATGCTGCTCTGATTTCTAATTAGATGACCTCATGCTGAAAGCCAATCCTTCAAAACTTTCACCCTTAATCTTTTCTTTTGTTACAGACGAGAAACAAATCTAAAATCAGAACATGGACTCATTTTTGTGTTTTCCAGCTGGGTTGGCGCACAACACGCTCATCAGATATTGGCTTCACCTGCTCAGAGACACCCAAAAAAGTATCTTGAAGTTAATTGGCATGTCAAAACCAAGAGTGTTCCTCGCAGTGGATTTATTTCTACATTAGGGCTAAACATATCCCCCTGTACATCATTTATTTATCAGGTTCCTTGTTATAACAGCAGGGCCGGGAATTTAATGAAATGAAGTTTTCAGGACAGACTATACATTTAAAGGGGAAAGACTTGCTTTGATGTTTTTAGCTGGGCATACACGTCACGATTTTCTGTTCAATTTTAGTGCTATCGTTTAACAAAATCGATTGCGTGATCGGATTGGATAAAAATTGATGCATGCCAAAAGTGTCCGATCGATCGATTTTGCCAAAAACCGGACAGAAAAACGATCGTTCACGGATCCGTTGGATTGAAATTTTTATTAAAAAACAAAGGAATTGTGTGCGATCGGTTTAAGCGATCAATCTATGATTCTTGTGGAAATGACCTTTGTTTGTTTGCTGTTGGTCACTGGCCAGTTCTTCAGCTAACACCACTTCAAACCCATAAATGTGTGCGTGCAACACATATTCAGACTTTCAGATTAGAATCATCAAGAAATTGGATGCATGGTATGTTGCAGTCTGCGATCGTTTTTGCGAATAAAATCGATTCCGGAATCGGATAGGAGATCGTGACGTGACGTGTATGCCCAGCTTTAGAGGGATCATGACATGTATATTTTGGCAGGGAGAATATGCTATAGAGAGATATAGAGAGATATATAGTACCAAGTACCAAGTACCAACCAGAGACCCAATTTATTGCTTCAAAAGCCATCCATTTAGCTCTATATGAATCTTTATTATATACAGAATCTCTCTCTATAACCAAGACTGGTGTATTGGGCTGAAGATAACATGATTAGGGACTAGAGATGGTGGGAATTTTCAACTAGTTAATTTGTTGCACTCATCCCTGCTGTGTATCTGGATTCATATTCTGTTTAACACTTTGGCTACTGCACTTGTGGGACTGATCTCCCCTTGGCTCTGGATTTGCTCCAGGGTCTCTCTAATCTCAGGAATTATACTTTGTGCATCAGGGTTGTCCAAACTTTTTGCAAAGGGGGCCAGGTTAAGTGAGGTGAATATGTGTGGGGTCCGACCATTCAGTTTTACATTCTTTAAGTCAGCATTGCAACACTTTTTTGTTTGCGAGAATCTTTATGAAATGACTAAGGGCCAGATTTCCTTTTGTTTTACCAAAACCATGTAATGTAAGGCGATTGATAAGCCCGGAAAGGGGGTGCAGAGTGTACCCTCTAGAATCAGGGATCAATCAAAAAGTGGGGTTTTTTAGGCACTCAAATCATATCTGATAAAAATATATTTATTAATGATTATCAAAAGATATAAAATTTAGTTCACAAACAATAACTAATGAGGGGTCAGAGCCGTGACACACATAGGGATGACCCCTTAAGTTGGCAATAAAAACATTAATCACAGGCTATTCATCGATACATATACAAACATGAACTGGATTGACTGTAGATTGCCCTGCGACATGTTTCGCCCCCTTGGGGCTTCCTCAGGGAGTACTGAATTTACAATACAAATTCCTGGTTATAGCAATGTAAATCGTTAAAATAATCATCTCAATAATGCTATTGTCATAGTAGATCTATGTGTCATTGGTCATATATGTCAAAATTTAAAAAAACTTTTTGTATAACATATGTGGGACAAGCAAAATTGGTTCGATATACATAGAATCCACAGTTCACATAATCATGCGTATCAACGTACAAAGACACTGTCAGCAGCGAAAGGTAAGCAAAATCATCAGAGTAATACATCTCAAATGCATAAGGAGATTACATCAACTCACCCAGACAGTTCCAGCCAGAAAGCACACCAGACCAATAAGCTAATGAGGATGCGTGGGAGGAGGCATCAACAGGCGGGCCCTAATCCGCAAATCTCAGCTTAGTATAGCCCAAAACATGAGGGTATCTGGGGGGAGGGACACTAGATGATGAAGTCCCAGCCTCCGAATCAACAGGGTCCCCAAAATCAAAGGGAAGCCCAAGGGCAATGCTTGGTGGGTATATAGAGAGGGGAGAGAAACAAGGGGGAACAAGGCTAGTGAAATCTGGAGGAGCAGTGGCCAGTGCAGAGACAGAACGGGACAGCTAAAGAAATTTGGCAGATACCTGTAGAATGTTGTTGCTAACGGTACCCGGTGGGACTCCTGAGAGTGTGCTGAATGATCTAACCAATTGAAAATAACAATGAGGGGGGTGAAAGTATGAACAGCATATATATGGAAAACCACGGCAAAGTTACTTACAAGTAACGCAATCAGCCTGTCCTGGCCGCACACCTCCTGCCACTCCAGAGGCCGCCGTCCACCAGAGGGAGCCCCGTCCCCATTGGTGGGCGCGGCCTCCGACCATACCAGTACTCCCCCAGCCATATCCGACATGAATGTTAATACGGCCGATGTCTGTTGCATTGCTTAGAGACCGCTGGTCTCCAGACAAAGCATCGACTGAGCTGGGAAGAGCAGAGCTGTCTTCCCAGCTCCGCCAATATCTGACAGAAGCGTGATGACATTATCACGCTGCTGCAGGGAACATCAGACGGCTCCAATATCGAGCCGTCTGTACCCTGCTTCAAGCTGGTCTTTAGATCTCTTTGTCAGATATCATTTAGATCTACCAACAACTATGTAGTATTGGGTCCTCTGCGATTGAACACAGACTTGAGTGTTTAGAATGTCCCTCATATTACATAGTTTTGGTAAAGCTAAAGGAAATCAGAAAAATCTTAAGGTTGCGAATTTGGGTGGGGACATGTTACTGGTGTTTTGGGAGCCAAAAGCTGAGGCCTCCATGCCACACTAGACCACACCTCCGGGAAAGTTACGGCAGCAAAGCACTGGCTCTGTGAAATTCGTCCATGTTCTACTGAATGCACATAATGATGTTTTAAATGATAAAGTTACATCTACATAGCTGAAAGTCTGGTTATTTGCTCTGTAACACATTTCTTGTTAAGCAGGTGAAGTGAAATGTAACTTAGAGCGCTGTCTTGTCAGACCTGCTTACTGTAGCATACACTTATAGTGTTCACATGGCTCCCCTATGACCTCCCAGACACATGGGCTCACTAAAATGCATTCATCAGTGCCCACAGCCAGAAACGTTTATATACAGCAGATAAGACATACAGAAAACCAACAGATTTTTACTTGAGGGCCAATGAAATCATTGACCCAAAAGTAACTCCTTCACTAGCTGTTCTCAACAGCAATTTCTATTAAACAGTAAAAAATTCAACATAAATTAGGAGGGTTAGAACAAGTCCTAAGCTCTCTGGTGTGCCTGTTCACCTATCTACTTGTTGGGCAGTGGCGGCGCCAGAGGGGTGCTTGGGTGTGCTTAGCACCCCCAAAATCCTCGTCCAGCACCCATGTTGTACATGGAAATCAAATTTAGTGGGAGGGCAAGCTCCCCTTTGAAAATTCCTAGCACCCAGGTAGCACCTTCAAAAAAAAATGGCTGGAGCCACCCCTGTTGTTGGGTGATGTCAGCTGTGTCAGGCAGGTAGAATATCCAGGTACATTCCTAGGACAACAGAATACCTGGAAATTGAGAAGGAGGAATTATTGGCTCCTAAAATTTACTTTTCCCATGTAAACCTAAAAACAGACATGTTTCTGGTTATTCATTCTTAAAGGGGATGGATACTGGTACTCCAAAGACCTTCCTGTCCCCGGGTGCATACACTTTGTCATCCGTTATATCTATAGAAGGAGCCAGGATTTTCATTGGCTGGATGGATTGGTCAAGAGATGGTGATGCTACATTTTCACCAGGATCCACAGCTATAATATGTCTTTGCCAAACAGTTCTTTACATACATGAAAACTAATGGAGCCATCACATCTAATGACTAGTAAGCTATAACATACTATACATGGAATTATTTTAATGATTTAGGGAATCCCTGATTTATTTATTATAATAAAGGTATATTAGCAATATCAGCAGTAAGTTGTAAATATAAGAACAAAGAGACCATCTTGTATAGACACCCTTGCATTGATAGGTAGTGAAGGGCCCCATTACTTTGGTGGTCAGGGCAGAAGTGGCTTCTGTCTTTGCAATCTGATACTGAACATGGTATCAAATTTGCTGGACATTCAAAGAATGGTTTTAGGAACATTAGAAAAAAAATGCTAATTATTGTTCTAGCACATTTAGTTTTTGCAGATAGGTTCAATGACAAGGCAAAGATTTTTCAGATGACTTAACTATGAATTTCATTTATGCAAAAACTATATAAGCCAGAGCAATATTATATTTCTTTACATTGTTCCCACAACCCTTCTCTACATCTTCAGACATTTTGGTGATATCATGTTTAGGGGCTTTACAATTTTTTAACTCACAAAACAGTAGCACATTTGCTGTGTGTTTCTGTGCCTTAAGGCCCTCCATACACCTGACGAGCCAGGGCCGATAGATGAGAGATGGAGTGCAATGTAATGACGTCATCACGTTGCACTCCGTCGCTTAGAGTATCGGTGGGCACTTTGTGGCATCGGCCAGAGATTAACAAACATGTCTGTTCTCTGGACGACTGAGCTCCCTGTCGTCCCATGTAGGCACCCGTGATGCGCGGACTATTTTGCCGCCGACCAATGGCCACGAGCACGCACAATGCACAACGCTCATCTGAAAAATCAGCCACGGCTCACTAGGTGTATGGGGGCCTTTAGCTGCTGCATTTCCCACCCTTGGCTTATACTCAAATGATTGAGCTTTTTCAAGATTTTTTGGGTTAAATAAGCTTGGCACATATTCAGGTCAGCTTATACTTGAGTGTATATGGTAGTTTGTATGCCTGGAAGCACTGTATATGTGCATGTGATTTATGTCTCCCTGGATTCTCATACATGTTATACAATCTTTTTAATGTCACAGATATCTGAGTGTTCAATACTCTTCTTTTCAGTGTATATGGCAAAACCATTTGCACGTTCAGCAAGAATGTAAGCTGGCAAGTGCAATAGCTATGTTGCATGGTAACCAATGTTGTAGGTGATAGGTAGTGTGCCACCCTAGTTGAGAAAATAGAAAACAATCCTAATCCCAGATTTAAGGGTTCTGGGTGACCGAACTAGTAGAAGAAGGGTTTTAAGGCACATAAGGCATCACAATAAATGTTAAAACAGGTCTTTATTGGGCTTTTGGACCTATATCCAAACATAAATCTATAAAAACTATATATATATGTACATTAAGAACATTCATCCATATGGACACCAAATTACAGTACGTCAAATTATACAATGTAGGTAATAGTCAACCAGTGTGGTAGATCCAAAAACACTCCGACGCGTTTTGCCTCTACCTGGGGCTCCTCAGGGAGATGGTGGATAACTACAAAAAACTAAACAGGCAACAATCAACTTTAGCATTACTTAGAATGTCACATCATTTTGATGAATATATTATATAGAGTCATTGACTCCCTAGTTTACACATGTCTATCTATTTACATAGAGCTATATATTACAGGCGCTAGTTTCACCAATGTTAGATACGTCCTAGACTGTGTTCTTACTACCAACTGATACCATCATCTCTATTACAACACACCTGCATTGGTATTACATTACAAAGAACATACATATATTTGTGCTTGTCACATAAGTGCGCTTGTCACATTCTGTCTCCGCTGTCGGCACCTATACATATCAGTATCATCGGACACCTAGGTCCTCTGAGTAAAGTTATCTTGTTATATTATACACAGAAACATCAACTCAACATACATCGTATCATTATGCATAAAAAAGTGATATCATAACAACCTATGTCATATATTAATTGCTTGCATGATTCACTTTACATAAAGGGGTCAGATTAACATACATCACAGCATTGCATATACCATATCAACATATATTGTATACTGATATTTCTCACATGATCATAGGCGTACTAGTCTGGTTTGGTGAGCATATGGAGAGCGGGAGGTGGCGTCAGATGCTCCCAGTGCTAAAGCCACGCGGCAGCACGGTGAAGCCAGGATCCCCTTATGGCTATCCCCCAAAACCCCAGATAGGGCAAGGACTGGTAGTCGCCCAGTGCTGGGGGGGACACGAAGGAGGGCGCTAGAGAGACAGGAGCAAGAATCAGATGATCATAACCCCATTCCATGAAGTCCCCGCCATAGCCCTGGTCCACCACTCCCACCTACCCTGAAAACTGTGCCTGAAGAACAATTAGCAGCTCCATGCTTGCATGTTCTGCTTTGGAAATACGGTCATGGAGATTCGTCAAAAGTAAAATGTAAAAAGGTAATTTTTTTACATAATTCTCATTAATAAATTATAATGATTTATTAATAAATTATAATTTATTGATCACAAGTATAGAAGACGTCTTCCTTTCAGATGAGCGAAGAAATCGTAAGATGGAATTGAGTCCTCAGGCAATCTATAACATATATCCTCACACATTTCTGTATGACATAAGCTGTTTAAATAAGCTGTGAGCCCCCGGAGTTAGATATAATGAATTGACCATTAATAAAATCCACCATTGCAAACGTCTGGTATGGCGTGCGGGCGAAATACAGCAAATTAACCGGGGACAGCAGGCAATCCTGTCCTTAACATCAAACATATCACTTTACAAGGCTGCTGCTCTTTGACTCTCTGAGGCATGTATTTTTCAGTAAGGAAGTCTCAATTAGCGCCGACAATGTTTCTGCTGCAGACAAGCCAAGCGCGGCATGGCTCATCGCAGATTAAAGGCGCCAGTCTACAGGAAGTTAAACTGAAACGTTACTGGGGCGCAGAGAAAAGAACAGCACCAGAATAGGGATCCTGCCTCATTAATCTACAGACAGCAGGAAGGCAAATGAGACAGTTACGAAGGATTGTTGTATTGGTCACATGACTTGTGCTGCGCCACGTGGCGGATAAGGGTCATTATTACTATTTTTAAAACATGTCTCCAAGCAAGAGTTATGTAATGCAATACAATAGTAATACAGGATAATGTGCATGCATTCTGCTTGTTGGGGGATCTTGATACACAACTATGGGAGCTGCCATTGTCTACTTGTTTCCAAGGCGCAAGTTCCAAACCCAATTTTGTTACTTTAAAGTGAGTCCCTGGTATGGAGATGAAAAAAGTCCGCACCATAAGCTGCTATTTCTTTTTTCTTCTGACGAGTACTAATTTTGGATGTATAATCAGCGGCGGTTTTAGATGCGGTCAATATGGGTGGTTTTCCCAGGCCAGCATCATGCTAGGGGGTGGCATCTGAGCATCGAAATTTTCGAATCGAAAGTTTCCAATGGCCAGATGCCTCCCCCCAATGTGCCCACCTAGGGAGTGCTGGTAAGTCACAGAGTCCGTAGGTCTGTGACTCACCAGCAACCTCCCCGGAGAGCTTTCCACCAGTGAAAACATATGCTTGGCCAGAGGGGTTGCTTGCCCAGGACACTGATCTACCTAGGACTGCCCCTGTGTATAATAATGGGTTAGAAAGGTGATGGGTTAAGGCCCCCATACACGTTTCAATTTCCCTACAATCAATGTCAGATTAGATCGTAACTTTTGATCGACATTGGTATAATTGATCGAAATACGTTCGAACTACCTCCTACATGGAGAAACCGATATTTGGTCGATGCTGGTTCGATCGATTAAAAGCATAATCGAAGTCGATCGTAAATGTCTGCCAAAGGATGTATAAGTATGCTTATTAGTACAAAAGGGGTTAAACACACACACATGCCCAGTGCATGTATGTGTGTCAATGGGCGTTCCCATTCTGACAGAGACTGAAAGGACAGGTAAAGGGATTTTATGAGCATCACACAATGTTTAGGGTAAGTATAAATGTAAACACAATTTCAATGAATAAAGTCCACTGTTTTAATAAAGTCCACGATCAAAGGAATCTGTATCCATCCAACTTATAATACATGTAGATAAATTGCTTCTAATCGCGTTTCGCGATACATCGCTTCCTCAGGACAATATGCAATTAGGATGTACTATGTAAGGCACCAAGAAATCCGGGCAGAGAGGCTTTTAAAATCCCTTTACCCGTCCTTTCAGTCTCTGTCAGAATGGGAACGCCCATAGACACACATACATGCACTGGGCATGTGTGTGTGTTTAACCCCTTTTGTACTATTATAGTTGGGATGATGGCACAACTTCTGATCTAGTGAGATCACCCTCTTTTGCATAAGTATGCTTATTATTTACATCTAACAAAAATCAGTCGGGCATAAAGAAATAACATTTGATGTATACTCGATTCATCAAAATTTTCCGACATATCCGATAAATTTTTCAACCAATATTTTGGTCAATTATGATCGAACTTGTTTGATAGAACCATGTGGACAGGCATTGCTTTTTGGTCAAATTGACTTTAAAATCAGCTGGTTTAGGTCGATCGAACAGGAAAATCGAAACGTGTATGGGGGCCTTTAGAACGGGTTAGTAATCCTGGCTACGATAAGTCCATATCACCAGCACTGACGTCAATCTTCACTCACTTGCCATTGTGATCAACCATGATGGTGCATTGCTGTCAAGCATCCCATTTTGTTTTTTAATTGGAGGGATGGGAAGTAAACCTGATACCGGAAGTATGTGACGTCACTTATGGTATTTGACAAGTATGTGGTGGTGAGGATCAACAAGAAGGTTCATTCATCTCGCTGTATGCCTACATTATTTAAATTAGAACCCTTCAGGCAAAAACATGTAAGCTTTGTACTTTCTGTCCCTATATTGTTGAAAAAAAATATCTGGATGGTCCCAGTGTTGGCTTTGTGTTTTATGAGTGTCAAAATTGTACAAAGAGCTGAACATTGGCGGCTCACTGTACTTTCCAAAAAATATCCTAAACAGAGACGTATTGAGAAGACACTTTGGCAATGCTATGCTTTCTGTCCTACTGGGAACTTTGATATGCATTGTCTAGCAATGATTTCTATTTTTCAGGTCTTCTCTGCTGCCCAACCAAAAGCTAATTTAAAAGACCACTGGTTGGTAGATGATAGAATGTTCAACCATTGATGGTTTCTTATATCTCTCAGGGATGATATCTCCGCTTGAGTTGAGTCAGGGGCTGATTTAGCTCCTCCAAGCAGTCTTTAAAAGAGAAGATAAACTCTTGAAGAGAAAACTCCAAATTTCACCCTCTTCAAACTAACCCAGGTCTCAGAAATATACATTTAGATTTTTCAATTTCCTCTATAGGGCACACAAGCATTCTTTCCTCCAATCTAATATTGGTTCATATGGCTAGGGTATATCGTTCACTATGGTCAGATTTAGTGTTTAGGGACTATCCAGAACAGACATGGGAAGACGTGGACAAACTACGGCTACCGTTTTGGCTATATGGATATTTCCTTTCAGTAGGCAGCAGCTCAGAAAATGGGCAGGCGCTCCTGTCAGCATGCACCTGCAATCTTGTTCAGGTGCTTGGGGGCCATTTAGATAAAGTCCTCCTGAAAGGTCTATCAGGCGTAAGCCTGAAAACCAACCAGCAAACGCTTAATGTCACGTTCACTGGGCGGTTGCAATAATTGCTTATTTACCAGGAGGTTAAAAAACAACCGTGTAAACAAGCCCTTAGTCTTTTGATCATGTTGGTGTTTGGCTCCTTGAAACTAAGACTGGATTATGCACAAACTTCCCAATTGATGGCACTCAGAAGAATGAGGAGAGCAAAAGTCTAGCTTATTGAAGTGGAATAATAAGGTTATTGTTTAAATAAATATATGTTATATGTGTTAAAAGTGAAGCTTTATGTCTAAGCATATAACTAAATATATATGGGTAGGATATATTTACTTATAGACAATGTGCAGAGTTAAGGTAGAGCTCAGGGACATGCCTGGGAGGGTAGGATGGGTTTCAAAGCAAAGAACAGTCGATTTACAAAATGTAGCCCTAAGCATTAGTTGAAAACAAATACAACAAAGGAAGACAACGGAACATGGAAGGAATCATAATAAGAATTTGGAAATATCTGACTCAGACTATAACCTGACCTGACTCTGACCTGATTCTGACCTCCACTATAAAAAATCATTGGGCCAGTCCCATTTGCAGCCCAATAAAACAGATCTGAAGTGGATTCAATGACCATTGGAAAGGCAAAGTATGGCATGCTGTGCCTTGAGATCTCCAATCATTGGGTCTGCAATATTGAGTCTGCTTGTGTATACTCACTTTGACGAGCAATTGTAGGTAGTACTATAAAGCAGGCCATACATGTAAAGATTTCAAGAGAATCGATATCAATTAGAGTGAATAGTTCGATTATTATATAAAAAATCGCAATCTTTTTATAAATGTTCAACACGGTGAGTAATCAATCGATCTCTGTTAATCATCGAATTCTAGCGGGATTGCATGTAGTGGTAGGCATGCCTTGAATGCTTCCTTGATCCGTTGGTAAAATTCATGTCTCGATTACACTGCAATCAATTAAAATTTACGTACATGTCCGATACAGTTCTGATCGAGATTCAGTCCAATGTCTAATTCTAATTTGTAATTTCTAATTACAAATATTCGATAGAGGTCCAATCAAGCAGAAAATTGATCACTTTTTGCCAATCCTGAATATCAACACGTGTATGGGCACCTTAAGACTCCTTGTTATCTATCTCTCCTTCATAAAGTGCTGGTTTGAAGTGAACAGCTGATATTAAATGTGAAAGAGGAGAGCTGTCACCCATCTAGAGACCAAATAAGGACATAAGACGACTCTCAAACATACACTGACCTTTCACCACTTTTACTTGCCATTGATCTGACCTGTTTGTGTGATCTGCCAATTGAAATGAGATATACCGAGAAGCTAACACCATGGTAATATCGAAGGAGACAAACATTCATCCCTTTGTAATGAGTTCTACTCCTCTCCAGCAGAGAAGTGAGAATAAATTATCCTCCGTGCTCTGTAGAAATGTAGATTGAAGAGGAGGGGATATGTATTCCGTACAGTGCTGGAGATGTTCTGCTGAATGTCTACCCTTCCCGAAGTGCACCTGTCTTCAGCTGACACACGACACCATGCACATAATTCTACACTTTAAAAAGTACAAAATTCCCAAATTAGGCACAATTTAAGGTAGAATATTTGGTGGGGTCTTTCCTTTAGGAGAACATGGTCTAGTCTTCAAAGCTTCCCTAAGTTTCAGATGTCTACATCTCCCACCACATGGGCCCATGTAACGTCTCCTAGGCTGGAGGAACCACCAGAGAACAGAGGTAGACCAATATTTTGATGGAGGCTGTAGCTCCTAAGGAAAGCGAAGTACTTGACACCCACCAGGGAACTCTTGTTTTCAAGTCACTGGGTCACTTTACAGTTGGATTGTAGGCTGAATGGTAAAGAGTGTTGTAGAGGAACTTAAAGGAAATAAGCACTGGGGAAATATGTGTACCCTAATTTCTACCCATTCAGATCTCAGGTGTAGTTAGAAGGAAGACGTGTGGCCGATACCTGGTATTAATTAAGTTCGTAAATGGGGCAAGAGGTCTTTTCCGATAACTTCTGAATGGTTGGTACTCAACCAGCCTATGGCTGACTAGAGAGGCAACCTACGTCTTGTTGGACCAATTAGAGGTGCAAACATACTACACTTACATCAATATGCTTTCTTGATTTCATTAACAAAGGAACCAGAAATTTACTTTTAAGGTTGTCATTCAGTCTATGGTAAACTGGAAACTCACCTTGGCAAACCTATGCCATGAATATGGAAATTTCTCCTAGTCAATACCACTTGGAACTGATGCTAAACCCATGCCACCCTTCATCCAAAGTTTAATGATCTAGTTAGCACTCCCCATTCCATTTTACATATCATATGATAAACTGAAAACGATCGTAATGTATGACGTGGAGCTCATCTAGGCAGACCAATGCCATGGATAGGAAATTTTCTCCCCACCATTTGGAACTGAAGCTTAACCCACGCCACCCTCTGTCCAACGTATAATGATCTAGTTTGCACTCCCCTTTCCATATCATAAGAAAATGGTGTCATCTACTTTTTCGTAAGACAGACCACTCCAAGTCAATTATTTCTTCCATTTTGAAGGATAAGGATATCAGTGTGTGCCAAAGGCAGAGCACATGTGCTGACATTATCAGACATCCAGGGATGACATGCTTTGTCTCAGCCGTCTTATTGGACTTTTTCTCAACATTGGAAGATGAGTGAAGCTATTCTTTTTTTTTTTCCTGCTGTGACAAGCTCAACGATGACAACCTTTTTTCTTTTCTTTTTTTTTTGCTATGTATCTGTCATCCTGGTAAATGCACCCTGGTGAGTTTCAAACATGAAATAAGTCGCTGTCAGGATAATAGTATGGTAAAAGCAGGTAGGACTTTTAAATACCCATCTTGTAATGTCTTTGTCCTAAAGAGGGGTTGTGATAAGCTACCCAAGATAACCTTTGGAAAACAATTTATTACAAGATATATATACCGTATTTTTCGGACTATAAGATGCACCGGACCATAAGACGCACACAGTTTTTAGGGCAGGAAATCCAGAAAAAAAAAGATTTATTAAGTTTTCACATCAATTTGGTTAATGCAATGAATTCAATTAAGGCAATATTCAATTCAGCCAGCAGGGGTCACTAGCAGCAGTACACTCTCAAGCGTCTTCACACTGATCACACTGAACACTCTGGAGGAGGAGGAGGGAGGGGGCAGAAATCTGCAGCCTTCTCCCTCTCTGCTCTAAACAGCTGTGAAGATCAGCTGTGATTGTGTCCGTGGGAACTGCTGAGTTATTGCGGTTCCCACTGACACTGAGAGAGGGAAAGATGGCAGTCTATCTCTCCCCCTCTCTCCATTGCCTAGCAAAGCTCTGCTGACCGGCAATTTTACAGTACAGCTGAGAGAGCCGACACCAGCCGGCATCTCTCAACTGACAGTTCCCTCCAGCTCCCCCCGGCTAATCTCCGTGCCGGGGGAGTTGGCGGGCAGCCAAGATGCGACCACCAGCGGCCGAGTGGCCGCGGGGGTCGCACATTTGGACCATAAGACGCAGGCACTTTTTGCCCCCAATTTTGGGGGTGAAAAAGTGCGTCTTATGGTCCGAAAAATACGGTATATATACAGGGCAGCACAACAGTGGTACGCAAGCAGAATAAAAACAAGATATGTGTAGCTGCTGTATTGTTACTATGCGCATTTGCGTAGTAACAGACGGCCTGCAGCTATCGGGGAAGCTGAGATGTCATGGAGAATTGCAGATAGCAGTAGAGATATGTAGAACTCAGCATCCTCCTCAGATTACACCTCAAAAACTATTTAGATTACCAGAATTATTTCAGTTTTTCTTGTTAAATGTATACAATTTATGTCAGTTGAATAACAACAGGGAAACAGTAATTAACATGAAAGGTTGCAGTTAGGTGTGTGAAACTGGAAAGGTAGGTACTCTCAATTGTAAATTACTAATGAAAAATATATTGGACTTCTAAGTAGTGATGATCGCGAATATTCAGATTCCGAATATTAATCGCCAATATCAGCAATTCGTGAAGATGGTGAATATATTGCCGAATATTTACAATTCCGGATATTCTGTACTTTTTTCCATTACACATGACTCTCAATGCAAGTGGAAGAATGGGAAGGCTGCAACAAGAGCTTAGCAACACTCCCTGCGACCATCAACAGTTTTTAAATTGAATATTGGGGTGATGCGAATATTCAGAATATTGCGAAAATCTGCACTTTTGAAAATTCGCATGCAAATTCGCACCATGTTTAACATATATTGCGTGCGCAAAATTCGCAAAAGGGTTGCACTACTGAGGTCTGAGATCTACGGGACCAAACAGTGTTGTACTGTGAGAGTTAAATTTGACCCAAAGCCAGCTGGTGACCTGTGGATGGAGGCAGCTTATTGGAGGATCAATCATTAACAGGAAGGTCCATCTGCAACAGAAACTACCATGCAGGAAGCTGTAGCAGAGGACAGTGAGGGAGATGTCACTTATAAAAACCACGCTACATATGGTGTGCATCTCCTGTGCACCCCTATATATATATAAAGAGAGAGAGAGCATTTGTGGTCCACACTTAGAAAGCTGCCTAGTGTGACAACCATGACTTCGTTCACAGATGGGGTGTCCTGCCCCTAAAGCAGGAAGTGCCATGTTTATAGGATTACCAGGTAAATAAAAAGGGAAATAAGCCTGACAACAGAAAACTAATGCAACTACCAAATTTAAGGACAGGTAACTGTAATATATATATTTTTCTTTTTTATGGATTAAATATATAACCATATACCAAACTACTCCATCCATCTCCATATTCATGACACATCCTTGGTTTGTAGGGGAGAAGGATAATACATTCTGTAGTGTACATAGGCTTTTGATATGTAGACTTTGCGGTAGGGAATAGTGGAGCTTTGTTGTAACCCTAGATGTAAACTACAGTCATTCTGTACATATGTAATTACTACAGGACCCCCAACAACATGTTATATTTATCTGGATGTTTTCTCATTATACAATCATGTGATATACATAAACTCCCTTCATTATAATGAGCTGCTATGTGTTACGGAATTATAATGAAGACAGGGCTGGGTTTATGTGGCGCTGGATGTGATGTTTTCTATTGAAGATCTAAGCATCCTGGAGCAGTGTGTAGTCAGACAACACAGGGGCCGCGCTCTCAGCTCCCCCTGGTACCAACCAATGCTGTGCCATGAATGATACATTATTATATGGCCTTAGCTCTGCTCCGTCTTGCTGCTAACAAATGCATATGTTATGCCGAATCACTTACAAAATCTAGTACTTTCTTTGGTGTAGAGTTCTTTTTAATAATATATTATTTAAAGCAAAACTCCAGGAAACACTTTATTAATTGACACTTCAGTGCAGATAATAACATGTAAGTATTTTTATTTTTATCCTGTGAACTGTAGCACCAAAACCAGGAAAGGAAGGGTAATACTATTGCCGTGTTTGCCTGATGAAGAAGCCAAAATATGCGACAGTTCTTATTTTCGGGGGATGTCTTAATCTGAAGGGGAAGGGGACAATGAATGGCACAGACTCAAGTTTTTGTGGGTTCTACCAGCCGGGTAACAGACTCCATTACTGTAAGGCAGCAGCTTGTCCTTCCTGGCGCAGAGGCGCGGGTGCAGGCACGAGCCTTTGCAGTCTTTGCGCGAGCCTTTGCAGTCCGCTCTGCACTGCAGCCAGCCCTGATGGAGGCACACAGTTACCGAATGGGAGATTCGGCCATGGATCGTGGGTGTCGTATTTGCAGTGAGTGTCTGCTTTGCGGGGGGTGGTTTATTTTAAAAAGGGGGTGGCTTATTTCAAAAGGGGGGGGGGGTCTTATTTGGTAGGGATGTCTAATTATCTGGGAAACATGGTAGCTAACTAGGTTTACTGTGTTACTATGTTGATAAGAAGAGATAGTAGAATGAATGACTCCTGCTCATTTACTGGGCAATCAGCAGACAGGTGGGAAGTTAGCATTGCATACAGGAACGTCACTTGGGTGGTGTGGGACACACTGGGAGACACCCCTACCTTTTTCACTCAATCCACTGGATAAAAATCATGCTCCTGTCGACCATTTCAAAGATTTTGAGTTAATTGCAAAGCCCCTGAACATGGCATCATCACTTGCTGGAGATGAAGTGAAGGGTTGGGGGGTATACTACAAAAAAGTATGGCTCTAACACAAATAGATTTTACATAAATTAAGTTCAAAGTCAAGTCAAAATGTAAAAAATGGATCATCTAGTCGGAACATTTGAACATCTCTAAAGCCTATGAGGGCTTGGAGGACTTTGAAACCTATACAGGTCCAAAATGGATCTTCACCAGATTGCATGTCCTCACGCAAATGAGATCATTAGGATACATGTATGTTCGTTGTGTATTTGTTTGGAGGTATTTTGTAATGGAATATCGCTCATACAAGTTAGCACAAAATGTAAAGCTAGCCATACACGTGTCGGATTCCATGGCCGATTGATCACTGATCCGATCGATTCCGGCGATCTCAGCGGGAATCGGAGCTCCGATCAATCGGCCAATTAAGAGTATCCGATCGCTGCATACCACCTTGTCCAATGGATTCCGGGACGATTCCGTGTCCAATTGTCCACCTCACAAATGGCAACTCCCCCTGATGTGTGCAGAATCGGATCAAAAAGACCAACATGTTGGTTCTCTGTCGGATCCGATTCTGGGCCCCCGAACGATCGGACCTGATCGATCGGACAAGGTGGGCTGCACGCGATTCCGGCACGATCGTTTCTCGTGCACGCGCCCGGAATCGATTGTGCCGGAATCCGGTGGGAATCCGACCCGTGTATGGGGGCCTTAAGAGTAATTCTGTGAATACGCTTAGTAAGTGCTGACATATTAATATCTTGTTAGATGAGATGGTGAGTCTTGCAGGATTCATTAGGCATAATGAAATTCCTTGACAGTAACCGTCAGAAACGCCAGGGAGAGCCGCCTTACACCAAGATATCAGGTACTAATTACGTTTTATTGCTCTATTATACAGTATCAGAAAAAGATGGTCACAAATTGCACAGCTAACTGAAGATTTAAGCTGGCCATACACCTTTAGATCTCTCTGTCAGATATCCTTTAGATATACCAACAACTATGTAGTATTGGGTCCTCTGCGATTGAACACAGGTAGACTTAATTGTTTAGAAAGTCCCTCTGTCAGAAATTTAAAGGTGTGTGGTGGCCCTTAAGCTGGGCATAGACAGGAGGATTCCTGGCCGATTATATGGACGATCGTCCACCATGTGCTTTCCAGGCAATCGGCTGGTGGTCGGCCAAAAATTCTTAAATTACTCATTACAGGTGAGTTTTTTTTAGCATGCTTTTCTCCCTATTATCGACACTTCTAGTGCTATTCATAATTTTCTGGTGGTAGGTCCACTTTAACTGATGTGTTCTTTGCACTCCAAGTCTGAGCTATGCTGTACAGGTGACTACATAACCATTTTTACATACAATTCTGACCATGATTAACACTCTGAGTATCCACTAAGTGGGTAATAAAATCATGTTATACACATGCACTGTTTACTGATCTGCGGAGCCATCTTTTTAAATGAAGCCATGAAAGTTTCCTAACAGGGGGAAAGGCATATGATTTGACATGTCTATATATAGTGAGTTGTTACTTGTTATCCCCACTCTATGATTACGCTTCATACAAGTTAAACGTGTCAGAGGGGGTGATCCCTAGAGGGACCCTGTCTGTTTTATATTCATGATATATCAATAAAGCCAAAGAATATTTAAAGAAGAGTGCGGACTGTCGCTACTTTACACCTATGTCTTCATATACAGTATGTGGATGAGCTGATCCTCTGTGGCCCAGCACCTGGAGATTTATGTCGGCAGGACACTTAACCCAAGAGGGAGGCTGTGTACCAGGAGTATATGGACATTTAGTGCGGATGTGCGGATTGAGTTCAAGTTTTTCCTATATGATTTGAGAGTTTGCATGACCAGCTCAGCTAATAGAAATCTTGGAGCTGCTGGTAACCAGGTTGTGTGGGTATGGGAAAAGGATGGACCGGTATGGGATGTGGTTCATTGTTTTAATAGTTTAACCAATGCCCTAAGGTATTTAGCCCATCATCTTCCCCAGTAGTAAGCATGGCCAAGGCATATCTCACCGTTCCAGGTCTAACTACTCTTCAGTCAAACCGCATTCCAGGCATCTCTGTGGATGTGCACAGCACAGTACAGTCTGCAGCCCTGCTGTCTCGCCTTGGGGTAGGACATGTTCAGTTTAAATGAACCAGTCAATTTTTCCCCAATCCCAAAGCGCCAGGTGGCACAATGTGATTGGGCAATCTTCCCATTTGATGAGGATCTGTCTTGCACACCATGTACTATTATATCCTTTGTATAGCAGTCTGTTTGGGTGTGCTTCTGTGATTAAGCTGTCTCTGCAAGTTTATTTGTTGCCATCAGTTACCCGGCCTGATCTCTGACATTGCTTGAACTCTGCCTGCCCTGACTTTGAATTGTCCTTGACTTCACCTCATCGTACTAATTTATACTGACCTATTGTGTATGACCCTTGTTTTTAGGATTAACCTAGAAAGCCTGTTACCTGGATATCTGATGTTGGTAGTGATTGTGTGCCCAGGCACATTACAACCAGTCAGTGTTTAAGTCTGACACATGGCGTGCAGGGTATGGTGAAAGTATAGCATACTAATAGCAGTTATACCTGTAGTATTGTACATTAAATATAATGACATCACTGGAGCAAATGATATCTGATATGATGAATGATAAATGTCATTATGCCTATTCCCAGATTCCAGCTTCACATAATCACCCAGCTGCACATGGAAAGGATGCCGAGCTCATATGCAAGTCTTCGCTTCAGGTGTAAATGATGTATAAGCGAGGAGGGCGTGAAGTGTGACACCATCCTAGGTGATAGAATTTCAATGAAAGTCACCAGCCTACATAAGGTATTCCTTAATTATTTATCCTCATATAAATTGGTAATTTTATTTACTTTACTTACAAACTTAAATCAGATGGTATATACCGTATGTGCTGCCTTTTCAGCTTAGTTTGTTAGCATTACTACCTGCAATACTACTTACATTAACATGATATTACATTTGGCTGATAAGATACAAACTCTCCTGTATTAGAAAATGGCAGAACAATGGGGTTTTATAGTAGAGATGGCCAATGAGATGCTGACATTTCATATTAACATGCAAACTGTATGCAGCTCCCAGAGACAGGGCGCAGTCCATATGGCAGCAATTACAAAAGAAGGATCTGGTGCCAATGGGAAAAGGTGCTGGTTTTTTTAAGTGGACAAATGTCTCTAATCCCAGGGTGCTGTATAAAGGGGGAGTCATCCTTCCTCTGCCCTAACTCGGTAGGAGAAAAGGGGAGTTGTAGTACGTCTTACATGTCAAAAGTGATCTTTGCAGTCCCTCAGGCCTGGTTGCTAGGGGGGTAGTCCTCCTTCCTCTACCCCTACTTGGTAGAGAAAAAGAGTGTTGTCATATGTCTTACATGGCAATAGTAATCTTTTCGGTCCCTTAGGCCTGGTTGCTAGGGTGGAGTCCTCCTTCCTCTAGCCTTACTCGGTAGGAAAAAAGAGTGTTGTCTTACATGGCAATAGTGATCTTTGCTGTCCCTCAGGCCCGTTTGCTAAACCCACAGGGATGTCCTGACTGATGACACAGGAGTTCACTGAAGCAGCCCAGAGTGGACAAAGATCATTGGCCCCTTCTATCAATCATATTTATATGGCCTCTCAGCACCCTCACTGTACTGGGCTTATCCCCATACTGTATAGGCAAAATCAATAACTGACACCTGGCCAAACTAACTCAAATTCCAGTGAACATCCAATGCACTGTACTAGTACTACGATTTTCTTTGATTGTTATTGTATGTTAATCCCCCGTTCTCTATTCCCCAAAGGGTGATCCCTATAGTAGGGAACTTTATACAGAACCCTTTTTGATGTATATATTTTTGCTTTCTTTAATGGTGTATTAATACAATGTGGAAATTCAGGCGAAGGCACATTCTTTTTGTTTTTGCAATGCTGTTATATGTAATTTAATGTTTATTCTAGTGATATATATAATGTTTTAGTTGTCTGCTTTTAATTTGAAAATTATATATGTATTACTGCAGGTGATACTTTTGTTAGCTGTAAACAGACAGTTAAAAATCAGAAAGTGACAGGTTACCTTGAGATTTAGCAGGTAAGCCATATAAAATAATCAGTTGTGTGTGTTCACTTCTCTTCCTCAAGAGGTTGACAACGTTTTCCAGAAATCTCCCAAACACAGAGCAGCCGCTGATTACGATTCATCCCTTTTATATTTTTGGCTGCTGATGATAGCACATTATTATTGCTTCCTCTCCCATCTTTGACATACTAAAATGTAATAGCGCTGTCAGACGGAAAACAAACAAAAGAAAGAGCCAGACCATAAAAAAAAGCAGTTTGACAGACTTTTGTATGAAAATAATAACTTCGTAATTAACGTCTGCGAAATATAAATTGAAGTCCTCGGACAGGATTCATTTAACGGAGAGCTATTATCTATGAGCGCTGGTATTTATGGCGGTCTTTACACGGCTTTGTGAAGCTGGTGGAGCTCGGTAGGAATTGATAACCTCGTTTCTGTTTAATAGAGTGGAGGCTGATGTCAGTGTTCAGTTAAAGATACTTCTCTGGGAAGTTAATGCATTGTTAAATATCCATTAACCTACTCGTCAACATTTTGATTAAGGGACGTAATTGTTTGCAAATTACAGTTGAGATGGCGGGAGAGAAATACGGAGAAGAGACTTTAAGACTTGCAGTATAAATATACATAGAGAGTATATATAATGGACAGGCAAAGGAGACCTACCAATCACTCCTATTCCAGATTATTGGACATTAATCAACAATCCAAATCCATCACCCATATAATCAATTATGATCATCAATAAGCTGTAGAAAAGTGAGCCCATTTAGCCAAAAAATATTAGGAGTGGTGATTTCTGATATTGGCCAAAAAGTGGGTTCAATTCATTTCAAAGGTGTTCAGTAGGGTTGAGGTTGATTTATGGAACTAGCAATATACTTATGAATACACTCATGCTAGACCAGCCAAGAGTCTTCCTTAAACTGGTGTCACAAGACAATTGTCAAAAATATATTAATATGTTGAACCATTAACACATTGTCGAGTGCCAATTGCAGTAGGTGTTGCCAGTGCTTAGAGCTTTGTATGGCTGAGCAACACAAGAAGCAAAGGGTGCATTTGCTTGTACCATCTATTAAGGACGGACTGGAGATCCTATACCCCCCGGGCAAGACAAACTATTTATAATAAATAAATAAAAGTAATTCAAAATGCTTGACTGTCCTTCCAGTCACCTCTAACAATGTCTCTGATCTTGGACCAAAAGGCCAGCCCTGGGAGGCAGGTGCTCAAAAGAAAGGGCTTGTGGTGTCAGCAAACTGGTGTCAAAAAGATGGTGGTCCCCAATCACCATGACATTTTTTTGCACATTTGGAGTACCACTCCAGGGACACTGGCACAGAGGGCTCTCCTTACCCAACCCATGGCCAATCACAAGAGAAGTTGCATAGCTCATACCATTAGTGATGGGTTATTTCCTTGCCAATCACTGGGGACATGTCTGGTAAACCACACAAGACCCGGGAGTAAAATAAATTACCCCATCACCCATGAATTACCACATTGAGAGTCCTGGAATATAAGGGACTGTGGACCAAAAAGCATTAGATGCTCTTCTACAGTATAGTCAAGGCCTTGCCCATTTCTACATCATACCTGTCAACTTTTCCCTTAATAAATAAGGAGAGGAATATAAAAGGGAAGTTAGTGGCATCACTACTGGTATTTGGGAGGCAGAAGTGAAAAGCCACTTCTCTGTTCTATTTAGTACCTGGCTAATTAAGGAGGGAGGAGGCATGGGAACTTAGGACGTAGAGCAACACCCTGATATCTGGGAATTTGGCTGGGAAATTCTCATAAAAATGTGACTTTCCCAACCAAAACTGGAAGCTTGCCAGGTATACTCTACATAGCTGCCTAAGGTTTCATGGTATTGATATGAATTTAGAAGTTTGATGGACAGCACTAAGTCCATTCATTCCACATTATGGACTTTGATTCATCTCCTGAATTTCCTATGAACAGACTTTTTGGAGAAGCACACTTGTTTACGGAGAGACAATGTAAGCTCGCACGGAAAGTCAAGATGTTGAAAACCCCCTATAGCACTATGTCTGCTGAGCCTTTCCTATCACCGCACAACAATGCATTCTTATAAACTTAAGATGTAGATTTAGAAATGTGTCGATTTTCCTTTTATATCTTCTAGCCATACACAGCATTTTCTCGCCTCATTAAAAGAAGTCTGAATGCTGATTGGCCTTGGTCTGCGGCAAACATATTCAGACTTTTACTTTGCAGTCAACAGCTTGAAGGTCTTTTTCCATTTTTTACTTGGTAAATAAACCATCAACAAAGCCTCTGTAGACCATCCTGCCGATAAAAGGGAATTTTTCTCCAGATCAGAAAATAAGCTCAGGGCTCTATTTAGTAATGCTAATGCTGTCTCGGGAAAAGAGTGATTCCCCCAAAATGAACGACTTCCAAAATCATTCATGTAAAGATAAATGCCCGTTTAGCATAATTAAATGCAACTGGTGAGAGGGGATAGGAACAGAGGATGCTGGGAAATCTCCAAACGTTATGAGTTGCACAGGGGAAACAAAATGAAAGATGATTAAAAAGTGCAAATGAATACTGAGCTTTTCTGTCAAAAACTGTTTATGAAGGAAAGGTTTACAATTTACCCCCTTAATGAGGCAAACAAATAATTTAGACTTTTACTAAAACCACATTTCCTGGCTGCACAGGAGCAGACAAACTAATATTGACTATTTCACATCTTGAGGGCCACATTTACTCTCTACTACTTGAAAATACAGTATAGTATTATCCAATTAGGGCCAAACAATGGTCAATGGGGTGAGCAACTAGGTAAGCAGTAGAAATTTCAACAAATTACACATCCACTAGATGCCAACCAATGGGAGCCCTTCATGTTTAGGGGGCATTCACACAGACATCTTAAAATACAAAGTTTCCAGTGCCCGAGAGACGCTCCTGGCCAATAGAAATATAATGGGGTCATTTTTAAACAACCTGAAGAGCCATAAGATGCGGGAGGTTGGGGCGCTAACTTATCAATGCTGCCTTAGTCTAGGCCATTTTGTTATACAAAACTACATGGAGAACTCCTATTGGTTGAGGTACTAGAGAGGGAGCCCAGTTGGATATTGATCCTCCAAACAGCTGGCATTCTCTATCTATCTATCTATCTATCTATCTATCTATCTATCTATCTATCTATCTATCTATCTATCTATCTATCTATCTATCTATCTATCTATCTATCTATCTATCTATCTATCTATCTATCTATCTATCTATCTATCTATCTATCTATCTATCTATCTATCTATCTATCTATCTATCTATCTATCTATCTATCGTATATCCTGTATATATCTTCCTATGAATAATTCTTATATATATACATTCCACACACCTACATACTGTACAAGGATATACAATTAGGAGATCCATTTTCATTTGTTGGGCTGATAAATTAGGAATAACCTGCAATATTTTAATCAGCAAAACAGCCTTAAAATGTGGATGTAACCTCATTACAATGCTGCACGTAGGAGCAATCAAATGAGCCACCAGAGGCCAGTGACAGCGGTAACAGTTACATATTTTACGTAATTAAAAGCCATTGACTAATTTAAATCACAAATGCAGTAAAAGCAAACATTTTATAATGGCCACGGCCTACAGGTCTTATCATTTTCAATGCAACGAGTGTCTATCATGTTATATACTGTATAGTATGAAGGACAAGACATCTGCTTCTCTGATCATATTTTTATTTCTATGATTGGAGCATATTACTGCAACAGCCCATTTGATTGTTCGATGCTTCTGGTAGGAGTAAGAAGAGTCCATCTATACATTTAAATACAGTGATACCAAACAACCAGTTGGCCGCGCTCTGTATGATGTCTCTTCACCAAATCTTTTTCCAAAGTTTTTAATCCCTCTAGGCGCCGTGATCATTTAGTCGTTGGTGATATGGGTGATGGTAACCGTACAGAGCCTGTTCCACTGACACATGAGCCCACATCAAGAAAGAAAGGATTGGCACTCCGAGGACTAAAGCCCCCCATAGACAGGCCGATTCCCAGCTATAGTTGTAGCAGACCAACCTGCGTGCTCGCTCCCGCCGAGCACATAAAGGATGGTCGGCCGCAACTATGAGGGAGCCCACCTTGAGTTTTGTAGAAAAATAGCCGGCAGGTCGGATCGCACACGAATCCGTCCTGCTGGTATTTATTCTGCACGAACCTCTGTTCCTGCACTGCAGGCTGTTAACTTGGAGGGGGAGTCGCCACCCCCTCCGAGTTAATTGGCTACAGTCTGACAGGAGTCCCGTGTGTTAGTGGAACAGACTGTAGCAGACTGCTCACAGCGTGGTGACGTCACCACGCTGTGAAGAGTCTGCTAAATGCCGGACATAGATCGGGACTTCTATGACCGGCTTAAAGCAATCCAAATCACACTTTTTATTATTGAACTTGTTTTAAATCTCACAGCAAGTTCCATGTCACCCCCTTACAAGAGGTAATAATAAATAATAATATTTATTTATATTTAATAATTAAAAGTGTGATTTGGATTGCTTTAGTCCTTGGAATGCGGATCCTAACCGACTTGATGAAAATACAGTGATGATGGGCAAGAGGTGATTTAAAATGGGTTGTTAATAATAAGGATGTTAATAAATTGTTTCTTAATAATAATAGACTTAAAGGTCTACTATTAAAGGGTCAACATGCCCCTATTTGGTGCATATATCCTAAAGTGCATATCTTTTGTTTTACAAAGGGTTTGTTGTATTATGACTGATTCAGATAAGAGGATTCTCATTCCTTTAGGGTTCGTTTACATGTACGGTTTGTAACTGCCCATTAAGGGAGCCATTACTGCCCACGAAACGCTTATGTTGCTGTTATTAGTTGGTTGCTCCATTGAGTTAATATGAAGCTTAATGGAGTTGACCTTAAAGTTTAAAATACTCATAAACCTTTAGGTTTATAGCCCCCATACACCTTTAGATCACTTCATACAATTTCCTTTAGATCTACCAACAACTATGTAGTATAGTGTCCTCCCTGATAGAATACATAGTGATTGGAAGGTTTAGAAAGGTCCTCATATTACATGGTTTTGGTAGAAGAAAAGTTGATTGTACATAAATTGTAAATAAATTGTATGGTAAGATTGTAAGGTGTATGGTGGGCTTAATGGTTCTAGAATATTAAATTAAATGTGGACTTTTGGAGCAGATATAAAAAAACTATTAGTATCTGTGTGCCTTTATGTTAAAATTTAAATTTGGAGAATGAAGTCCAGCATTGTGAGCTGGACCAGTGCTAACAGATTGCATAGTACTGCCAGTTTAACATTAGAAGTCAGCTGACTGGAGCAGAGAGTAGAAAAGTAAAAGTTATGATTGTATCAGTGTGGTCATGCTACTCCAAATTGGTAAATTGGATGCCTGCCTGGGGGGGGGGGGGGGGG
>CM070038.1:86516371-86529770 GCA_036250615.1 Ptychadena robeensis
TGCAGTGGCTACAGGTTAAGGTTACAGATTCACAGAACCTTTGACCCGTCAAAATAAAATTTGAATGCCATGCACAATACACACAGGCTAAAGAATATTTTGCTTCCAGTATGTTGCTTCCAGTAAACTGGAAAATGTTCTCTGGAGCTTTCCAACTGAATGCAAAAGTGTCTCATTACGTTACAGTGACGCCTTCTTCAAGGCAGGAAGACACCGGCAAGACCCCCTACCATTTTGTGTTTTACATTTCACAGGAAATCTCTTTCTAATGGTATAAAACACAGCCATGATTCGCTGGTGTTCAGAAATCCTTCTCAAAGCTCCACTTTTTAAATAATTTCAAAGACCAGTGCATGGTGAAAAAAGCATTGAAGACCTTCTGTGACCTGCACATTATCTACATACTCTCATTCCCCTTTTCTGCCGCTCAGCAGAATCCACATCTTTGATGCTATCATATGAAAAACCTATAAAAGAAAAGCTGAAATAGGCTGTTTAATGCGCAAATTCCAAAAGGCTTGAGATTCCGGAGATGGCTAACCCAGCGGAATAGATTAGTACCTGGCAGACAAAGGTTTTCTATTAATGGGTGATACATTGAATAGCAGGCAATGTGCCTGTCTGGGCTGTGAGGACAAAATCTCAGGACTGGATGGACAAAAATACAAATCTTATTACAGGTAACACATCTTCCTAATATGTCATTCATTATTTTAATGAGCTGTTTGAATGGAGTTCCATTGTGAACCGTGTGCCTTTTTCCATAGATACATTAATATTTTTTTATTTCTATTGAGGGTTGGAAACCATGGAAAGGGGAATCTCATTGTTGGATTTTGAAACAGGGTTTTTTTGAACCCACCAGGTTCTATTATTGCCTATAGCTAAACTAAAGCCCATATCAACCCCCAAACCAATTAGGAGTCTCCCCACTATATACCTAATGCTTGGCATACACACGCCGATTAGCGGCCGATTTTTCCCCTGACTGACGGGCGTGCGCGCTCGCGCTGTTGGTCTGTTACAAATTCGGCCGCCAATCGGCATGTGCCCACATGGGGCTACAGATGCCTGTCGCCCCACAGTTCGGCCCACATATCTGATGTTCTCTGGCCGATGCCATTAACTTCAAGATAATGGCTGGCACACAAAGGGTGCCCTACCGACTAAAGCAGCCCCAGAATGCACTGCGATGACGTCATCACGCTGCATATCGGAGCTTGTCTGTCAGCACCCGTCTGTGGGTGTATGGCAGGCATAAGGCTGCCATTAGTCTGTTAAAAGAGTATATTGAACTTTACAGCACGTTCACCAAACTCACGGTAGACGTGGCAGATATAATGCTCTCAGTGAGCTTTTCCATGGAATGAGAAGTGCAAATCCAGGCTACTCTGTGGCGCCCTCTAGTGACTTCTCAGTGAGCATCCGCCATGCAAAACCTGCTGGGATTCCCAGTTTTCTTCTTCCGGAATGGGAGTAGAGAAGCTCAGTGAATGTAGCAAGCAGAGGGGCTGTGTAGAAGGCAAATCTATCTGTCACATCTATTGTAATGATCTGTCGGGCTCAGAGTCCAAGTGCTGAAACAGCAACAGGGAGGTAGGCGGGGTAGTCCACAAGCAGTAGTAGCAGATAAGAAGCTAGAAGAAGAATGGTCAAGAACAAGCTCAGGTCAGAAGCCAATAGTCTCAAGTATCAATGGAGTTAGATAAAGAGTTGTCGAGTTGCCAATAGCCAAAGGTTTGGTACACAGGTGATGATTATAAAGGCACAAGTAGCAATTAGCAAGAAGTTTGAGATACTGGCAAGGAGCACAATTATCTGGCAGTGAGGCAGAGTAAGGACATGGCTTTTAAAGGGAGTACATGGTTCATCAAGAACTGGATAACTAAGTATCTAGTGCAAGAGATCCGACAGAGTACCGAATCAGAAGTGTAGGAGGCTCAGAAGACAGAGCTGCAGCCAGTAACTGAAGCATCCCTGGGCTTGGATCCTGACATCTATCTAGGGAGGAAGGTGGAACAGTGAATACAGTTGGACAACACACACAGCATGCACTCCACTTTTTTTAACACAGCTTTAACGTATGTCAAGAAGAACCATTGAATCCTATGGAACAAATGCACAAAAAATATGCTTGAAAAGCAACTGACGCATTAATGACTTGTCCAATGTTACATTAACCTGGGTCTGGCATATGCCAATGTGGCTAACTGCGTTGACATTGTTGCAACACTGATGCTTCTGTGTGTACGCGTCCATTTCATAGCATGGCCTTTGACTGTCTACATTTTAAATTTTGGCCCACTGTGTATTTTAGACCACCTCCTCGTCATTGATTTGAGGAGAAAATGTGTTGTTGGGTTAAGCCTTTTCTCATCAACCTCAGCCGATATCAGATTTCCCCTACAGCTACAATTGCCAACATCAGTACCATTAAAAAAAAAACATGTTTGAATTACATTGTCAATGAAGGATCTGTATGTGTCTTGCCTTTCATCGTGTATCTCGTCATAGATGACCTTTGCTATTTTCCATGCTCTAGAAAGACCCGACAAATAGATCACCTTACCTGACAGACAGATTTCAACAGAGATTCAGATCATCTACCAGATAACTTGCCGAGTCAAGATGAACTTGTGAGCGGCCTTATCATTCACCAGATGCCTTCTGTCATCCTTGTCTGTAATGAGATGGCTGGAACTTGGCTTGTGCTCTTCTCTGTCACCATTGTTCGGTAACATTCTTGTCTCGTATATCTTGAATGATTCTACCACGAGTCACCCAGTTCATCAAAAGCACATTCTTATTACAGCTTGAGAAAGGAACTCTTCTTTAAAAAGTATATTTTTAAAATGTCAGCTGTCAAGTTGTAAGCAGGTCCATGCTATGAGGAGTGGATTTATAAAAGGTGGTGATGATCATGTCTGCCTTGTAGAGCATGTTAGAGGTGAAATCAAACTGGTTGTCATAGACAAAAGGAAAAGCAAAAACCTTTCATTTGTATTGGTTTCTCTCAAAAATATTGTCCTAGATCTGTGAATCCATTCAGGTTGGGGTACACCTGTAGAAATAATTCAAAGCAACTGGATCCGCTGAGTTTTTCTTGAACACTAGTCATCTTGCTTTCTCCATCTTATGTCCTAGGGTGACAATGATCATTTACTGTACAAAATTAGACTTGGAACTGATAGTGTTACTCAGAGAAAGCAGACAAAGGTGAAGGCACATACCTAAATGGATGGTCTTCATGGACTGATTTGAAGCATTGCCCACATCAAATAAGGAATTGGTATACTTTCCTATGGGTTGGTAATATTGGTTTGACCCTTAAGCTGTATCTGGGGTATTCTACAAATAAACTGTCCTGGAATCCAAAAAGTGTCAGGTGCAAGACTTTGACAAGGACCATGAGCTAAGCTGGCCATAGACGGCGCAATGATGTCATCACGCATGGCCAGTTGTTCTGATAATTTGCCTTGGATGGGGACACTTGTCACCATCCAAAGTAATGCGATCAACCAAAGAAAAATGGACATGTCTGTTATTTGGCCGAGGATCAGTCGTTTCAGGTGGGTGGCTTAGATCCGCAGCTGTATTTCTCCCAATCAATCGCCACACGCATGCATGGATATCGATCTGATACAAAATCCACTGGGGATCAAAGGGTCTATGGCCAGATTTAAGGTTTGTTTTAGTGTTTTTTCAATTATGTGTAATGTTTTCTGTATGTTATTTGAATAAATGATTGCTCAGGCTATTGAACAAAAAAATAATGTTTGACTCTTTATTCATATGTGGAGGGGTAATATGGGATTGCGGGGGATAACCACTGTCTTGCTTTAACTGAATCTTAAATATACGGAGGAGCACCTCAGAGAAAGCTGAGAGAAGATTCTTACAACTGATTTTCATTGTAAGGCTTTGTTTCCATTTTACGTCGGGACCCCTTCGCTAAGCTTATTGCTTGGCAGGAGGTCCGGACGGAGCACATAGACTTACCTGCTAGGTGGATGTTGTGTCTTCACTGCGCTGAGCCACTCCGCCGATGTAAGGCTCAACGTACTCAACTACATTGAGCCTTACATCGGCGGATGTGTAAACAGAGCGTCTGCTGGCAGGCAATGTCTATGTGCCTCTAACATGTCCATTTTTTTGGCATCCCTGCCAAGCAATACACTTAGCGGAGGGGGTCCCGATGTATAATGGAAACAAGCCCTTAGGGTTTACATGTACTTGAAATGACACTAAAAAGTATCTTAGTTGGCAATAGTATAACCTAGGCACACTGGAGCTCAACTTTGGCCAAGGCCTGAATTATTATCTAACATACCCTGGTGTTGGAGGGAAGGGTAAACCTATCCAATCTAGTCTATCCAGTCTACACAGGCCATGGTAATCATATTCTTTTTGGTCTAGCACAGGATAAAGAGAAAGAAAGAGATTGCTGTTGGCATAATGAGGTCCATATACACCTTCATGCTTTACGATCCACAGTTTGTAGAATCTTATTATAGCGAAACATAGTCACACATCTATCTTTATGTGTACGCATGGCTAAGACATGGCAGATTCTAGCAAACACCCGTTGTCAGACTTGACAAGAAGCTTTCAGAGGCAGCGTATCCACCTGATTAATTAACACTGTACAAGGTCTCCCATATGGTATCTTTATTTGTAGAAACCAATGACACATTAGGAAAACTGATTGTGTACATCGTATGACAGACTGAGGCACAGTCACTCACATCTAAACCAGGGCCAAGAACAATGTGTCAGTGTTACAACACATAATAGAGGCAATATGTTAAACTGTTATGGAGCAACTCTGGGTAATACGTGAAATAATATCCAATAAAAACCATATCATAATTCTGCAATTCCATCTAATATGCACATACTGTACTGTTCTACTGTATATAACTTTTCACAGTTCTTCCAGAAGGATCAAGTGAATTGAAAGAGGTTGGATTTAAGCACTTAACATGTAGGCTTAGATTCAGGGCTATTTCAGACAAGAACAAGTAAGTACACTTTTAAGAAGAGTGACTGCTAGAGATGAATGTCTTCCATAGAATGTGGACAGAACCTAGAGGCAAAGAGCTTGGGAAAGAGGGAGACCAAGCAACTATCTTCAGTCTCTAAGAGAAAGGTGACTGCTAAAGGTGAAGGTCTTGCATTGAACATGCAGTTGGTTAAGAAGAATCTCAATCTCCAGAAAGAGGTCGCTGGAAATGAGGTAGACCAAGCAACTACCTATAATCTTTAAAGCTGGGAATAGACAGAAGGATTTACAGTCGATTCCCAATCCGATTTTGGCACTAGGACCGGGTGTGATGACGTCATCATGCCTGCCCGCTAGTGCCTAGAATCAGCCGGCACTCTTTGTGTGCAGCTCATTACAGCCGAACTAATGGGATCGGGTTAAAATTTACCCTCCTGTTGGATCAATGTGCGATCCAACATGACGGCTGATTTTAGCCCAATCCTAGTTAGTTGCTGCATCCGATTCCTGCACGACCTGATCCCTAAGGGATGTGGGAGCGCGCACGGCAACGGATCAGCGGCCGGGCTGTACAGGAATCGGAACGTCTATGCCCAGCTTTTGAGAGATGACTGCTAGCAACAAAGGCTTTGGATTGGACATAAACGGAAGCTGCAGGAGGACAAGAGGAACATTAACCCGCAAAACGTAGTCACTGGAAATTATGGAGACCATGCTACTAGCTTTGATCTTTAAGAAAGATGACTGTTGGATGTGAAGGTCTTGCACAGAATGTGTACTGAACCTGAGGTCAACCTCAACCTCCAGAGTGTAGTCTCTGGAAATGATATAGACCAACCAACTAGCTTTAATCTTTTAAAAATATACCTTCCAGAGATAAAGGCCATGCATTGGACATGTACAGAACCTGCAGGAAGACAAGAGGAACATCAACCAGCAGAAAGTGGTCACTGGAAATAAAGGAGACCAACCAACTAGGTTAAATCTTTAAGAGAGGGTCTTCTAGAGATGAAGGTCTTGGACTTTAGAGATGGAGGTCTAGAAGTCTACTGCACACAGTATTATGGTACATGTTGATAGCCATGGTTTTCCTTCCGTGTGTTGTGTCAAAAGCTCCATTAAAATTATTGCAGGAGGATTCAGTTGAGCTTAGCATGTCCTATTTCATGATTATCGGCCAAACTTTCTTGCCACATGCTACATTTTGCATTTATTCTCGTGCTTTTTCATTCGAATATCAAACACAATGTTTGAAAAGAACACCCGTTAATGCGAGCAATTATAATAAGCAACTGTCATTAAAAGATCCCAAAGCAGAAGACATCATAAAACATTCATGCTGAGGGTATTATTGGTGTGGTTGGTAGTGTCACATTTCACTATGTTGCATGTTTGTTTTATTTAGGAGATATTTAAGGTAAGTGAGAGTTAAAGGAGAACATATTGACATTCACAAATGGAGACACTGTTGTTGCACAGTGTACATCTCACCACAGGGCATGAATTATTAACATGGACGTGTTCCTAATGCTCCTAATATTCTTGATGCATATAGAACAAGTGAAGCGTTCAGTGCTACGAAAGATGCCAAAGAGAATTATATACAACTTGTTTTCTATCAGAAAAAAAACAGTTAAATACCATTCCGTATTAGCATAAAAAGTAGTTTTCCTAGTAGCTTTTTTTCTGGTCAGGTGACTAATATTCTCCTTTTTCAACTTTAAGTCACAATCCCGATGACAAAGCATTCTGCAATAATTTTATAACATAAAAGGATAACATTCTAACATACAAGTAAGATCTTTCAGGGATATCTAGGCATACTTAGATCGGTGGCACCCTTGTAGACGGAACACCAGCCTGCAGAGAATGGTCAATGGGATGCAGGATCAATAGGTCTATTTACAGAGAGGGCTTTACATTAATTAAAGGGATCTCATTATGACAAAATGCATTTTGGACTTGGCAGCAACAAACTGACCTATGTTGTCCCCACTGTATTTTGCAGAATGGATTGGAACATTTGAAGTCACATGACCTCATTAAACAAAAAATGTCAACTCCGGAACTGAGCACAAATACAATCTATAATACAAAAAAACGACTTTTGACACTTGTTTGTAATTTGTGTACTAGTCAAAAATATCCTACAGGTGGACTGTACTGTAGGTGGTTCTTTAAAACTAGTACGTTATATACTTTATATATATTTATATGCAATACCCTTATCTATCTGGAAGAAGCACTTAGGCTCCACTATGCCTTAAAACCCTGCGTTTGACGTACGTTTCAAACGCAGGGATGTTGACACATCCATTGAAAGTCAATGGATGTGCCTACACATCCGTTGGTGTGATCCGTCACCTTGCATTGCGTTAAAATCAATGCAAAGCACTGTGGTGACTTTAACACAACGCATTATCGCACCTATAGATAATGAATTGAGTCCGTTGAAACGCAATGGTATGCGTTGTTCGGCTTATTGGCTACGTTAACGCAGCGCATCCTAATACATAGTGGAGCCTAAGCCTAAGGGGGGTTTCCACATCCGTCGGGACCCCCTCCACTAAGTTTATTGCTTGGCGGGAGGTCCCGACGGAGCACATTCAATTACCTGCTCGGCGAATGCTGTGTTCTTACAGCACTGAGCTGTTCCGCCGATGCAGGGCTTAAAGTAGTGGAGTACGTTGAACCTCTGCATCGGCGGATGTCTGACCACAGCATCCGCCGAGCAGGTAAAGTCTATGTGCTCCATCGGAGTCCCTGCCAAGCAATGCCCTTAGCTGAGGGGGTCCTGACGTACTGTGCAATACATTAAAGGTGACTTTAAATTTTCTAACAATGCATCACTGTGTCTAAAACCTTCAAAAATCCATCCAATGTTATTAAATCTTCCTTCCAATAAACCATCCAGTAAACCATCTTGTACTATTGGTTTTGTTATCAATCAATTTTAGCCATACGTACTAGCCAATGATACCGTCCATCCAAGACAATTTCAAGCATTTCAAAGACTTAATTTGGTCATATACACCATATCAGTCCCATATGAGCTGCGGCCAGACATTCCAGTCAAGTGATGTGGCAAACACACAAAATGCAATATGACCCAAATATTGTTTCATCACTCTGTCACGCTGATGTCTAAGGCGACGAGGGAGAAATCTATTTTTCCTTTTCATTTTTTTCGAATTATCACCTTTCGTACTACCGCCCCCACTAGCAGAAGTGTGTTGAAGTATGAATCATGATTTCTTGGAATGTGGTTAGCTGTATTCTGAGGCTTTGTGGGTACTCTCTGGCGCTGGAATATACAATGGCTTTTGTGTCATCCATTCGAAGCGACGGTGAGACATCTTTTGTTATTCTTAACCTTTTGAGGCTTTTTCATTGGACTGTTTTACAATGAAGAATTATTTTGAATGTGGTATATTGAATACAGAGGTCTAAACTGGGGGATACTGGTTTGATTAAAGGAATATTTTCATAGCGCCAATAGAGAGACTTTGAAATAAAAAACATATACCCATGCAGGCAAAAAATCTGGTTCACTTTAATTTTGCCCTAGCTAGATGGACATCGTTGGCTTCGCTTAATTGAAGCTCTGCCAAGGGCAAAGACCCTCGAAGGAAGCTCCACATCATAACTCATAACCTATAAATCATCAATATCATATGGGTTAAAGGGGAGGGAATCACATGCTACCCCGTACCCAGAACAATTGGGTATTATTTTCTCTTTCCCTTTCTCTTTTACCTCCTAGAAGTCCTGAGGTGCCTCTAGGAAAGTTAATATTACATGCAATAACCCCAATTTTTCTTGCAGACAGAGCTCCTTTCTGTCCCTACAAGAGCAGAAGAGACTTTACCTATATGCATTATCTATTGAATGGTTAATGCAATTATACAATCATCTGTCATTGGGCAATGACCAAACAATTTACAGGGCTCCCCAATACCCAACTAGACATAGGCTTCTTAACAAATAGGCATGAGCTAACCAGTGCAAACTACTACTACTACTACTACCTTGCAAGATTAAAAAATCAAGTGTATACTGCCCAGCAATATATGTGGTTTAAAAAATCAAACATATATGAGTAGACCATGAAAGCTGAGGCTATTTATAGATTGCTGTATGTGATAGGCATGTTCTTTTTTTCAATATGGTTTGCTTAACCTTTGACATGCAAGACAGTTTGAATTTCATTACTAATTATCAAGAATAAGAACCCTTTAAGAGCTATAAAGGAAGGTGTGGAGGGGAATAAATGTATAAACGTACTAAGATGCTCTTTAAGAGTGTATCTGGCTTGGCTAAGCATATTAGATTATGTTTACGGGATGTATTTACATATTGATATGCCAAAAGTCTATCTACTACAGACCAGTGGTGATAAGATAAGGTTTAAACCTGCGCATTCAATTTTATATCTCACTAAATTGCCGGCCAGGCCATCTGCAGATATCGTTGACTAGAGTTGGTTGAGTAGGAAACCCTTATTTCATGCATATTCCATGCATGTAGCTAGCATTAGACTGCCTATAGATAAGCACTAATATAACTGTAATGAATCTAAGACTCCAGGAGCATTTTTTTTTATTTGGACAACATAAAACCATTTTATTTAACATGTTCGGATTGCTCAGATAAAAACAAATCCCATTTGCAGTTGCCCATAGTATCTTCCCAATTAAGGAAATGTAGGCAACATTGACTCCTATTTGCCCCACAACAACTCCTCTTCTTAGGGGCAGAAAACAGCAGAATAAAGTATTTTACTCCTAAACAATAGATGGACAATAGGACCCAGCTCATTATGTCATCACTGAAAATAGGAATATATCTGTAATTATATTGCTTTCCTACTCTGAATTCTAAACAATTTATAAGGGTTTGTCACTGTCTCTGGATACTCCGCTAAAAATACCTGCAATATATCTGCTGGGATTAAAGAGGATTTATCTATGCAACAGAAATTGCTCTCACAAAAGAATACAATGGGTTTCATCTGAGTATATATATGCAGGGCATTTAGCTAGCTTTGGTATGATCAAACTTAAAGGGAAACCATTGTGTCTTTAATATATATGTAAATAGTGTAATCAATGAGGGTTAGAGCAATGATGTCGATAAAATAAAGATTGGAAATAAATTACACTGTACAAAGAACACCTTGAACTAGTCAATTCACTTGCTGTCAATGCTGTCAGTTTCTGTTGTAATAAAGAAATTCCTCCAGATGAAGATAATGGAGGATCTGACACTTGCTGGAGTGCCAATGCCCAAGTACTCTCCACCTACCCATGCAATTTGTTTCCAGTTTCAATGCAAATCTGCATATAAAATACATACTTAGCTTTTAAGCTTATCCCACTCAACTGACACATGTTATGTTATAATATAGGATACCAGATACAAGTAGACCAGATAGAAGTATTTTCATTATTTATCTTTAATTCTCATTTATTCCAAAAAGAGAGTGATTTTAGTCAATGATGTTAATATTCAGACGTCATTTGTCATTTATAATTGCCCCTTATGCCTAGACTTCACAAGGCAAGTCCAGGATGCCTAGTGGGGGATGTGGGCACGATTTGCCCTGGTTTGTGGTGCATGAATCTTTGTGTTAATTGCAGAGGAGACTTGGGTGTGTTAATCGCAGTGGAGTCTAGGCCTAATGCCTGCCTACACTTGTCATGAATGCGTCAGCCCGCGGCCAACCTGTGGATCACCTGCAGTTAAGGGCACATTAAGCATTGTATTGGAGTTAACACACCCTTTTAATTTGAATTGCACCTGAAAAACATTGGGCACATGTTTTACACGTCCATGGACTTCCAATGGATGTGTAGCACATTACAGCTGGCAATGCACTACATTTGCACAATGTGGCGTGTTGAAAGCTATCAAGTGCCTGTGTGAACAAGCACATCATAGCCTATTGCTTTGAATGGGCCACGTCAGCCCAGCATTGCATCCAAACATTAGACAGCATTGCCCTGGTTTACTTCATATGGTCTTTTTATTTCTGAGAATGTTGAATAACAACAGACCCTTTGACATTAGAGGAATACAGGCAGGGACAGGGTTCTGTTATTTGACATTGTTCTACGGCTTATCCCCACATGTATTTAATGGGGCTTATCCCCACATCCGAAATCGCCAGCGGTGTGGCCTGTGATTGAAACATGGGTCACTACATGATCGCGGCCAATAGCCCTTTATTGCAGACAAAGACATGAATGGGCGTGGTTGAAAATCACGAGTTATTTTAACCGCACCCATTCACTCTCTATGGGCGCAATCAGGCGGGGTGGGTCAAGATTACCTGTCCCACCACCCCACTTCCTGGCAAGTGTTTTCCGTGTCGCGTTCTCATGGCCTAACTCAGGAGCCAGGAGACAGCATGCAAAATTTAGAGGAAGTTCAGAGGTCAGCGATTGTCCTTTGACCCCTGCCCTTAGAGAATCCATCAAAAGGAAACAAATGAAGAAAAACGAAATAATAGGAAACCATTATTATTTTATGAGACGTTAAAGATGTAACACTGAATATTTAAGGTCTTGAATATTGCTCATTAAATATTGGTTCTCTGTTTAAAGCAACTCAGAAAGGAAATGTTCAAATATGTTTTGTTGATTTGGAGGTTCTGTGGGTGTTACATTTACTTACAAGAATAAATGGAATTCACAAGGGAGCGTCATGTTGTGTCTACACTTCCCACAGGCAAAACAGAAAGAAGTTATAATTATAGGATTACTTAATAGATAATATGGAATTATTTATAAGGTTCAGTTTAATTAGACAGTATGGAAGAAGGTTTATGGATACCTGGACAAATGTGAACAAATCTCCTACCAAAGGCCGAACACCAAACAAAAAAAAGTCACTTTGGGCTTGTGCGTCAGTTCTTCATATTTAGTATACATTGACAGTATGGGTAATTTAGCTGACAATACGACACTGTAACCATAGCAACATGTAATTAACGCTCAAACTTGTATATGTAAGGTGACATAACTGTGATATCAGCATTTAGGTAACAGGAAGATACTAAGCACTGTGTAACTGAACACACAGAAATGTGTCATATCTGCAAATCAGCCATGTGCGATGTGATGTTTTTACATTGAGCGAGATGTTACGCATATATATTTAATATAATGGCTTGCCACTCTATGTAGAGTTCGTAATTGGAAAGGAAAAGTACCCGTACATTTTAAATGAAGGGATTTATTTTCTAAAACAAAAATCTACAAATTCACATATCAATGCCGCGAAAACACTTTTGTCAGCAATGCGCAAGAAATCCAGGAAAATGGCTGGTTTCTGGTTGGAATTACAAACTTTGGGGAGGTGGGAGACCATAGGAGATACTGTAGACAATATTATTAGGGAGAATAGGAAAGAAGAGAAAGGTAAGTAGAGATTATTCTGGTGGAAGAATAGGTAAGAAGAGAAAGGTAAGTAGAGATTATTCTCTCTACTTACCTTTCTCTTCTTACCTATTCTCCAACCAATATTGTCTACATTATCTCCTAGGGTCTCCTTCCTTCCCAAAGCTGTTTTTTTGGGGGGGATTTTCATGTATGTTGCTGACAAAGGTGTTTTAGTGGCATTGATATGTGTATTTGTAGATTTTTGTTTTAGAAAATAAATCCCTTTCTTTAAAATGTACGGGTACTTTTCCTTTCCAATTAGGAAACTTTACATAGAGTGCCAAGCCATTATTTTTGAGAGACAAGAGCAGAGGAGAGTAGAAGAAAAGATGGTTGGGTTACTGTACAAGAAACCATTAAGAGTAGGAAAAACAACAGTGTTATATATAGACATTACAGGAAAACCTAAGAGACTAATTTATATGACTTTGATCCTTGTGTCATGTGATTATTTAAATAAAAATCTAATGCCAGCATAGGTAAAGCAACATGTTGTCGGTGAAATGTAGAACTACTTTTCAACAATGCTGTTCATCTAAAAAGATATTCTATGTTTCTCTTACTAGATTTAGCCATAAAAGTTAAGAGTAGAGATAGCCGAACTGTCCACAAGGCAGACCGTTTGTGGCGAGCATTGTATGTTCGCTTTTCTTCTCGCCGGCAAACAGTACAGGTGTTCAAGCCACCCCTTTGTCGTCGAGAAGAAGTTTATTTAAAATGTTCTATTCAAAAAATTGGGTAAAAAACAGAAGCCAGTCAGTGACGTCACTTCCGGTTTTACCCAATTCAAATTTTCTGCGGACAGCGGGATGTCGGACTTTTCTAAAATTCCAATCCGCCTGTTTGCGAATTGACAAGGCTATCACTGGACAGGTGGACAGATAATTATTATATTTAAATATTTTCACAACATTTTAGGGTTTTGAGCTGATCTAGATCAGTGAGGGGGGTGGGA
>CM070038.1:86538022-86555620 GCA_036250615.1 Ptychadena robeensis
ATAGATAGATAGATAGATAGATAGATAGATAGATAGATAGATAGATAGATATCTGGTTGTGCTTAACTTTTGCTTTCAGCATAGCTGGGTAGGGCTGGGAGTCGGAAAAATCTATATAATTTTTCCACCTGAGCGTTTACTAGTGGTAATACACTCAGGAATACTAAGCTATCCCCAGTGAGCCCTTCCACCTCTTCTGGGTCATCGTTGGCGACGAAGAGGCAGGGAGTTGGTACCGAAGAGGTGAGGAGTTGGCACTCCATGTTATGGAGTCAGTGCCATTTATTTCAGCACATTGCTAGCATCATTGATGACGCTAAGGATGTGAAGGGGGAGGGAGAATCTTTTCTGATGCCCTATTATCTTTTGTGATCTGCCCTCCAGATGCCGGCATTGGAAAGCATAGTCGGAGTATTGATAATAGGGCAGATTGAAGATCAAAATCCAGCTATGCTCCTCCCCTCCAGTGACATTGTGCCGCAGCAGGAAGGTGACCTTTACCTTCTCAAGTCTCCTTTCGCCTGAAAGCTGGTAATTCTGGAGAGATGGAGCGTCAATGGATTTAGATCTGGACTGGTGAAAGGAAGAGAGACCAGAAGAGTCTCACACCTCCATCTAAAATGCTGGAGGACAGGACACTCCAGGTATGGCAGCACAGGAGCAACGAGGAGGGAAAGGTAAGTATGGGATTTTTATCTTTAAGGATTATTTTTCCCGGATGAAGGCTACATGTAGATAAGTATTTTGTATATGAGCTTTTTGTGTTTTTTTTAACACTTTAAAGCCACTTTAATACAACTCTAGGAGCATACTGTACTGTCTGGCAGGGCTGGCTATAAAACAAGACCAGACACATTTACAAATATTTTGGACAGTTTGAATACTATGTAGATTTGTAAATAGATTCAAGTACAATCAGGCAACGTGCGCGGTCACGGTCAATCTGTTTACAAACCTACCTGTGTCTGCCTTCCTTCGAGCAGGACCTATTAAAGAAACTCGATTGAACAAGGCTAAAATATGTTGGACACCCCCGTTCAATCTCCATTACTTTGAATAGAGATTTAAGTCTACATTTAAAGTATTGGACGTGCTGCTACAGCCTTGACCCCCTGTCAGTGTGAAGGGGGCGGAGCCAGCACATCTCTCTGTGAGGCTGTGTGAGGCTGGCTGCCTTTCTCCCCAGCTGGCAGCTGTGTTGTGTTGAGAGAGATACACTTACAACACAAGGCTGTGATCTGGGGAGAAGAGGTCCCAATTGAATGGGAATCGATGTGCCCATGTGGTGCACATTGATTTCCGTTCAATTGATCCCCAACCAATCACAGCATGGTGACGTCCCCATGCTGTGATTGATTGGGGGTCGATTGCACAGGAATCTACCCGTGTGTGCCCAGCTTAAGATGGTTTACGAGCTCTTTGCAGACTTAAGCCCCCCATACACCTTTAGATCACTCCATACAATTTCCATTAGATCTACCAACAATGTAGTGCTGGGTCCTCCTTGATAGAATACACAGTGATTGGAAGTGTTAGAAAGGTCCTCACATTACATGATTTGGTAGAAGAAAAGTTGATTGTACATAAATTGTATGGTAAGATTGGGAGGTGTATGGGAGCCCTAACCGAATTGGTATTATTATTGTATAACCTTACATGTTTACAATATGGGTAATATAGAATACACAAATCATAAAACTAATATCTTCTGACGCAATAAAATTGTTTCAGCAATTCCTGAAATCTGCTTGTTTGTCTAGCTGCGAGGACATGATATTTGTGGAGTTTCTCTCTCTACTCCTTCCCTAACCTCTTGGTTGGATTTATCGCGGAGAATTGCCTCTCCCCCTGGGCAAAGCTGGCGCTTTTGTTTGCCTCTGCTGTTCTTCCTGCACCTGCCGTCACTCGGCTAATTACCTGTCTGAGCCAGCGGCTGGGGATGCTGATCTGGTGCTGCCAGCTAATAACTTTGTGCTATCACACCTTATGTAGGTCTAATACCTCCCCGAAATAGACTTTACAAAGGTGTTAACTGTTCTCCACTGTACATGTGCAGGCGGGATGAAGACACAATTATGCCAGGTCTGTTGTCAGGTCTAAAGGTTCTATTTAAACATGCATGTTAATGGTATGGGTACCTAGTAAAATAACATGTTTATAAGTGTTTAAAATGATTACCATAGGTACAAAATAAAGAATATTCCCAACCTAAGCTTTAGCCTTTTATAAATTACTTCACAATTTTTTCTTCATAAATAATGAATTTGCAGGAATCCACACCAATGGCACTTGCCAGAGCCGTTTCCAGGTGTAGGGGCCACTGATCTAGTTCTTGGTGACTGGTACTATATTGTCACATGATGCTGCTGTCACTCTTCTTGATTGGACCCCCCCCCATGGCTGGACAGCCAATTGATACCCTTTCATGCAGGTAGCAACATACAGATATGGAATAGAACCCATGTTTCCTGTGAACCCTCAGAAGAGAATAATTGCTGGAAGGCCACATGACCATGGCCATTGGTAAGTAAAAGGCGGCATCTACATTTTTTTATGTCATGCTAGTAGAGTGGGTGACAGGAAGGGTTGGCTCTGAAAAGGGAGCTTGAACTGTTTGAATATTGGGCATAGGCATTATAATTTGGCCATGGCTTTTGGTAAGGAAAAGGTGCAGTTACATGTTTTTTGGCAATAATTAGTTAAGAGGTGAGAGGAGGGTTAATGGTAGCCAAGAGCAGATTTAAAGCTCAAACAAAAGTATTGCTTGGAAAGAAGTTGCTAAACACTTAAGGCTGCCAAGCAGATGCCTTCAAGCAGATGACGTCATCGCGCTGAGCCTGATATCGAAAGGCTGGAGGCACAGCTCAGCTGATGCTTTGGATAGGGAATCGCAATTTATGGTCATGTCCGATAACCCTGTTTATCCCTAGATAGCTGTGAGCGTGTACAGCACTAGAAGCGGCCTTCGATCTAGCCCCTATCTATGCGTGTATGTGCACCTTAACACCCATGTTGTCTTGAATGCCGTTAAGTTGCAGATAACCCCCCCCCCCCCAGGTAGTGGTTCTTCATTGACCCTTTTGGAAGTGCCCCAATTGGTTTCATGTGCCCGCCACTATATAACTACAGGATACAGAGTAGCGATTTGTAAAGTAGACATCAGGGAATTTCAATTAGCCAATTACCAGTAGTCCAAATTACTACATTTTGGGTTCCCGAAGGACTAAACTAGAAATTACTGTGATTCATCATAAAATGATAGAAAATAACAGCATTTTGTTTTTCAAATGTTATAAATAAAGATGTTTCATTTCTAAATAAGACCCTTATTATCTTGCTCAAAAAAAATAAATTACATATAAAAATATACAAAGACCTTGTGGCTGAGAAAAGTGAAGCTTAGAATAGGTGATAAGTGACATGTCTAGGCACTGGTAGTCAGTGGACGGAACAAATGGACGGTGTTGTTATTCACTGGGAAAGAAAGTTCCTTGGTGTAATATAGTAAACACTTTAATGTTGGTGCCCATTGGATAAAAATTGCTGCAGCCATAGAGGTCAATGAAAGGAAAATTGATCAACTGAGCATTGGTAGCTGGTAGCAATGGTGGGCACAATAAGTGTAAGGTCAACTAGACAGTTATGTTACATGCATGCCTATTCATTTCTAAGTTTGGCAGTTAAACCCAGCGACCTCGAATTTACCTACGTGAGGAGCTAGGCCCATCACTGCCCTTCAAATGCTAAGGTGGGAAATGTCCTGAAACTTCAATAACTTTGAAATTATCTTCAAATAAACACACAAATATCCCAGGACAACAATTTGCAATTTTGAACAATTTTGAATTTTTTTTTAACTTTGGGTGCTTAAAGCTGGTGCAAAGACTCTTAGTAAATGAGAGGTTTGTGTATATATACGTTTAATTAGGGAAGGTTACCAAAAGTGAGGTCCCAAGTAATAGTATTTCCAGCAGTGCCATTTTTAACCTTTCAGGGGTCCTATGCAAGTGCCCCCTTAGGGCCCCCTGATGACCCAGGGTGCTATTGGTGGAGCTGATGATGCACCCGAGCTGTTGGGGAGGGGGGGTGCCAGCAGCTCCTTCTGCTCCGATCTACCCAGCAGGGAAAGCACCAGACATGAGTTCCAGGGTGCCAGGGGTTACATGGGGTCCACTGGGCCCTATGTGCACACATATTCAGCATAGCAGGAGAAATGGTCTTGATTTCCAGTCTTCAAGCACCAAATGCAATGTACGGTTTTCACTGCAGAATGTATAAAATGGGAATGGGGAAAGGCAGTAATGGTTAAATTGTAGTGCATTCCAATGCAGGGAGTATTGATTGGCCTGTATAACTATATGAGTAATTGTGATGGGTGTCTAGTACTGCTCTGTGCAAAGGGGACTTAAATGGCCCCCTATATGGTTACCTACATGACCTAACTTCCACTTGTTAAAGGGTGGCCAGATGTGAATAATGGGGTGTAACCTCCCTTGAGATAGAAACTCTTCATTATTCATAAATGTGCTGATTCTAGATGAAGTTTACAGAAAATGACATAGGTTGTAGAAGACCACAACCCGAGGGACAAGTTTTACCAACTGACATTTGCCCCTAAGACCCTTTTACCAGAAGATATCTGTCTGCCTTCCCAGACATGAGGTCATTCCTGTTCCAACAGACATCAACTATAATAAGCTGTCATACACAATCCTTAAGCTTCCCCATTGCAGTTCTTCAAAATGTCCTTATACATACAGAAAATAAGTAGCATCAATGAAAACATGTAGTTGCAGAAGTGATATCCAGGCAAAATGAATATATTTTCACCAAATACACTAGTTTCAACTAAATGAACAAAAATCATTAATAAAACACAATTTAGTCAAGATAGGTATCTATGCCATAAGGGTCCCTATAGCTGCTGAAGGGTTGTATTACATAGAGGGTGCAATCATCATATTTAAGGGCTACAGTGACACATACTGGCTGTTGGTAGGTACTACAGTCTATCTATGACACATGACATTCTACATGATAGCACACATAATTAACATGTTATATGTTCAAGGATATCAGACTAAAATGTAAAGCTGTCTGGTACTTTTTATTTATTTCTACTCCAAAATCTTGGAAATACAGTCCTGTACCTTTATAGAAAACAGTTTTCTCCTAAAAAAAATAAGAAAAGCCTTTGAATTATGTATTGCTGTCAAATATAACTGTATACCACAAGCCATAGAAAACCCTCTTTATTCAGACTCTGGTCTCTAAAGTGGATCGTTACCACCCATGGGCAACAACCTTGGAACTCAAATGTGTGTCTGCGCCTGAAGCGGTAAAATGCATAATGTATTCTGCAGGTTAGCCTTGATATTGTCTCCAAACAAGTTGGTGAAACAGATGTCTGTGTCTATTGACAGTAAGGATTTCAGTGAAACTTGTTCAGTCTTGTTGTGTTCGTTGTATTAATTTATATTGTGTTCATAGAGTGCAATAAAAATTCACAAAAACAGTAACACACCACAGCAAATCAGAATCTACTATTCACCCATTCATATAATTAGGGTGATATTGGTGATGGGGAAAGGTGATGGTTGATGGTAATGGTGGGCAAACTCAGAAAAGCATCTTTGCTCTTCAATAGATAAAAATGTCCAGTTTTAGGATGTTATTTGGGATTTTTTTGCAATTGCTTATTTGTAAACAAGTTTATTAGCTCTTAGTAGTGAGAGTCGAACCACCAGTGTTTTCACGGACTTAGTGAAAATTTGATAATTGGCATGCAGATGATCTCCAATCAACACCTATTGGACAAGCTGAAGGTTCCCCCTCTGCTTCTCATAGTACTTTATCCCTTCCAGGACCACACAGTCATCTTCTCACTTATACCCATGACGTGAAAAGGTTCCACTATGGTCCTGGCAGGTATATGGTAATATGAGATGAAGAACCTTCAACCAGTCTAGTAGATGTTGACTGGAGAGCCATCATATTCATCAAATTGTCCCCCGTTCCATGAATAAACTGGAGGTCAATACTAAGAGCGAATGAACTTACTGCCTTGACACCAGTTGCATTGTCCAACCACCTTCTAAACTCTTTGAGCAACCCTCCTATGGTTAGTCCTGAAACTTGACAAAAATGGTCATGGAAATCATCCATGATGCTGAACAAAAGGTCAAGTGCTTCTAAAATTATTACATAAACAACAGAATGAGTTAACTGAACGATCGCTCAAGTCCTAGTGCAACAAATCTGTGCAACAGGTGCGTTCAAATTGCTCAGTGAATAACAAATAATGTATGAAGTGTTGCCGAATTTGACTTATTTGAAGTATTTGACTCAAAAAAGCAGCATAATACTCAGGATTCCAAATACAACTGAATTCTAAAACCAAATGAAACAAAGGGAAAATATGAATGGCAAATGCTTTTTTTGGATGTGCCACCTATCAGGACTATGCTCATGACCCCCCTCTGATATTTCTGCTCGCCACTAATAAACATGAACTCTTCTGCACTGTCTGCAAGCATTTCTGTCTTGGAGAACTTGAATGAATACTGTTGCTTGCTTTACCCACGAGGGAACAATTTGGTGTGCTGCTTCTGCTGCATACCCAAGCGAAGACATTTAACTCATTAGTAGCTGCGGATGCCTGCAGTGCAGGGGAGCCATTAAATGCAGACATTAGAAGCCACCGGTTGGATGCTGCCACCATTTACCCGTAGATCCACTGAGCTTTACTGTGTCACAAACAATCATCCTCCTCGCTGTGTCAGGCTGGGGACTGGAGACTTCTCACCGTGTCCTCCGATTGACACTGACAAAGAGTGAGCATCAGGCTAGGGATGGATGCTCAGGCATTTCTTGGACCTGTCTGCATCCCATTGCCATAGTCCTATTTGTTTTCATTGAGAAAGCAGGCAATGTAGCCATCATTTTATTTGAACAATAGATCATGAAAAGTTTAAAAGATGCCAGTCAAAAAAGTTAACCTACTAAGAACAAATGTAAGGGTTCCCATACACCTTCAGATTTTTCTGTCAGATTTCCTTTAAATATCCTTTTGTTTTACCAAAACCATGTAATATGAGGGACTTTCTAAACAATCAAGTCTACCTGTGTTTAATCACAGAGGACCCGGCACTACATAGCTGTTGGTAGATCTAAAGGTAATCTAACAGAAAGATCTAAAGGCCCTTATATTACATGGTTTTGGTAAAACAAAAGGATATTTAAAGGAAATCTGACAGAGAAATCTAAAGGTGTATGGGAACCCTTAGACTATAAAATAAATTGGATGAAAGAAGTCTACCTACTAGGTTGTCCATTTGTAGACCAGGGTCTTACTCCCAATACAACTGTCTTCTGAAGTCTACAGGAGTATAGATCCCCAACCAGCACACAATGTGAGCCAAAACATAAACTAACCACTCAACAAGCACATTTCAGTGCAAGAAAGGCATGTGTGACTTTTTTTCCATAGTTATGGGCAAAAACTAAGGGAAAAAAGTCATAAAATCTGCTTACTTTGTAAGTTTAACAACACTAGAATAACTGATACTGAAGCAAGAGGTTGATAAAGAAGAGGCAGCCGGCTGCAGGTAAGATAGCAGACAAGACAGGTAGAGAGAGACATCATTGAAGGACCAGAGGTTTAGAGACAAACACAAAAAAGGAAAACATTTAAAGTCATTGAAATAAAGACTACCTACTGTGCTTCTGTGGAAGGCTGCCTAAATCCATTGTCTTGTGTGGAGGGGAAGGCTGCTGAACAGCTTGGTGTTAGGATGCAAATGCTCCCATCATTGTGTTTGGCTTTGCGCTGCCTCTCGCTCTGCTTTTCTCAGCAAGTGGAGCATCTCGTGTGCAAGTGTGTCTGTTTCTATGGGAAGCTAGTTTGAAATTTATCCCACTGAATCAGTCAGCCACTAAGGATTCATCACTTGCCCTGTCAGCTAGCACTCCGGTGCCATAGAGCGCAGGGAGGAGGACTGTTTAACATTGGAGGGGGTTTTATGAGATGGTTGAAAGCCTCCATAGATTGATTAATAATATGGACACTTTATAGCAATATGCACTAAAAGAGAGCTTGGCATGGTAACCTCTCATCTCCACCATGACCCTAGATGAGGTTAAGATGACAAACCTAGAAGCTGTGTTTGCAAATAACATGAAGATGCTTTGTAAGTCAATGTAGTGGGTACTTACAGCTGCCTTGTCCAGAGGTCAAAGGTTGGGAGCACTTTATAGACATGATACCTCCTCATAGCAAGGTTGCCTTCTATTATGTGCTGAAGAAGCGTTAAGGTGAGAAGAAAACCAGAAAAGTGAGCTTAAAATACAATTGAGTAGTGTATCATATTAACAACTAATTATCTGTGTATGGAAGGCTCTGTAATCACCATGGAGACAGATGAATTTCTTTTCTCACTTTTTTTTTTTCACCCAACATTTGATTGCAAGCTCTATAACCACAGAAGCGCTTCGGTAGGGTGCTGCAGAGCTTTACAGCAAAGAGATATTTCAAAGATTAGACCGTTGTGTGCTGGTCATCTGGATGTCCACTTTATTCTGGGCTGGTGCAGCGGGGTATTAACTGACACGTGTATAGACAGATGTATGGAATTTAACAGCTGTATATAGCACCGGGTCTAATGCTGTAATCTTCTTTTCCAAGAAAATCTTTCATTTTTCCCAGCAGCGTGAGATGTATAGATGGGATTTGATTGTGTACATGGAATGTGATGTATTTTTATACATGTGAGCAATGCTGGATCTCCACCACCTCTTAGATTGTAAGCTTGATAGGTTTGGCTTGTCGTCTCCTTCATTTTGTGTATGCAGGTTTGTCAGCTGCTGCCCCTATTCATTGTACGGCACTCTATGATATGCCTTATAAATAAAAGATAATATTAATGCACAAAGGGGAATGCATTTTGTTTCGAAAAGTGAGGTGCAATAAAAAATGAGATATAAACTCATATTAAAGGTTATTTCAGATCCTCTATACCATGGGTTCTAAAACTACGGCCAGAGGGGCCCATGGCTCTCCAAGGATTTTAGTTCAGCCCCTGGAGCAATCACACTTATGCATTCGAGCTGTCAGAAAGCTCCAGCTTATGGAGGGAACTAGAGCTGTGATATACAGTGATGGTAAGGGGCACTGAGGGCATCTTGTGGCAAAAGAGAGTAGTGCAGGGCGATTTTTTGTTCCCATTTGACTATATTATGTATACACTTTTTAGAATACCATTATTCTTAATTAAAGTTTTTATTGTGTTTAAAGTTTATGTCCATTGAATAGCCACAGGCAAACATTAATATAACTATGAAAATTAGGTGCAATTAGGGGTGTGAAATTTAGGGCATAAGAATTCTCAGTGGTAAATTAATAACCCAAAATATATTAGACATCAGAAGGTCCCCACACACGTATTGAGTGGGGACCGACAAATAAGCTGTGGAGAGCTTCATGACATCATCACGCTGCTCTCCAACGCTTACAGCATCGGCGGGCACCCTTTGTGTGCGGCCGTTAGTTTCAATGGGGCCACGAGCGCTCACGCATGCGCCACTCATTGCGTGTGTGGGGGCCTTAAGGGTGTCGGAGATCTGGAGGTTCAAAGTCAGAGAAGGCATAGATATGCAAGGGTAGCAAAACCACAATTCCCATTGTTGTTTTACGCTTTATCGCCGTACAAATAACCTATGTGCACTTGCCCTCCCAGTTAAAAAGCATGCTCTATTTGATATTCTAGGGACTAGAAGTCTATTGTTTCTCCAGATGTGGGGAGCATTTTTGGTGTAAGATATGAACAATGTAAGATCTCAGTTAATGCCCCAACACATGCACCGAGTGGGGGCCGACAGAGTTGCTAAGATCAGCTCTGGTCCCGAGCTGACAGCATCGGCGGGAACCCTTTGTTTGCCGGCCATTACCTTCAATGAAGACCCCGGTCTCCATTGAAAGTAATGGCATCGGCTGGCATCGGCCAGAGAATATCGGACATGTCCGTTCTCTGGCCAGCCGAGCTATTGGGCGACAGGGATCTGTGGGTACCCCGATCGGTTGCCGATTTTGCAGCCGACTGACGGCCACGAGCGTGCACGCCTGTCGGCAAAATCGGCCGCCGATCGGTGCGTGTATGGCAGGCTTTAAGGTCCTAGTTTAAGGGAGTAGTTCCTGAACAAACCTTACTTGTAAGGCCACTTTATGTGCACATTCATTTTATTCTCCTTCCCTTAAATTTTTCCTGGTAAACAACAAATAATGATATTGTTTTTTTCCAAAGGCATAAAAGATGTAGCAGAAGTAAGTAAAGCTTTTAATAATAATTGATATCAGTTTTCCATGGCCCACTGAACTGGAGTCATGCAAGAGATATGTTATTCTACATACATTGAGCTGAACAGTGTCCCTCAGATGATTGCTTTTTGCAAGATTTATTTTTTTGGCCCTTAATGTGGTCCTCTCCAATCTCAGCAAATTAGGAGGAATAGAGCCCGTCAGTGATTTGAACAAGAGTGGGTTACCAAACACCATGTACTACATAGATACAGAGGTGTTACCGTAAGCATTTCATGGGACTCATTTTATGAGCTTACCCTGTACTCAGCTTTATCTATTACACAAGAATCAGCAGTCATCAGGAACGCATGAAGCATGAAGCCACCATTAATTACTAGTGAGGGGAAAATACAATTGGAAAGTCATTGTGTTTTGATGTATGGAGGTTGGGAATTAAGAAAATCTTACACATACTTGGCTGCTCACCATGTGATTCACTATTTCATTTCCTTTAAATTAAACATTTTACCTAAAATGAAAGTCTTTCGCCATGTATAAAACTTTGTGCTACAATCCTGTAGTGTTAAGCAGCATATGGTATATTCAAATTCGAATCATTTTGCGAATATATTAGGTAAGATTAAAAATTTGATTTGCCTGTATTCTATTGTCTTCCATTGCGTAGCCATTCGCAAAGATTCGCAAAGATTCGCCATTCTGGTTCACAGCGTCTCTTCTTCATTATGTGATCTTATCCAGTAGGAGCAATGTGCGTATTGCACGTATCCATTCGCAATGCACACAGATATGCGCGATGTATGCCAGGAAACAATGTTGAAGCATAATATGACGAATATCCGCCATTGCGTATATCCTAACGTACATTCGCAAAATATTGCGAATTCTCGAATGTCGGATATTCGTCGCATATATTAGAATTTAGAATATTCTTGCTCAACACTCTAAGGGTAAGTTTCCACCGACGTAGCAGATAGACATTGCCTGCTCAGCGGATGGTCTGTCTACACATCCGCTGGTGCAGAGACTCAACGTATTCAACTACATTGCGCCTTGCAGCAGCGGAGCGGCTCGGTGCCATGGAGACAGATTCTCGGCCGAGCAGGTAAGTGTATCTGCTACGTTGGGGCCCCCGCTAAGCGTAGGTCCCGACGTATGTACAGGGAGTGCAGAATTATTAGGCAAGTGGTATTTTTGAGGAATAATTTTATTAGAACAACAACCGGGTTTCTCAACAGACCCAAAAAACTCATAATATCAAAGCGGAATATTTTTGGAGTAGTTTTTAGTTTGTTTTTAGTTTTAGAGCTATTTTAGGGGGATATCTGTGTGGTGCAGGTGACTATTACTGTGCATAATTATGGCAACTTACAAAAAACAAATTTATATATACCCATTTTTCACTTATTTATTTTTTTACCATTGAAACCAATATAACATCTCAACATTCACAAATATACATTTCTGACATTCAAAAACAAAACAAAAACAAATCAGTGACCAATATAGCCACCTTTCTTTGCAGGACCACTCAAAAGCCTGCCATCCATGGATTTCTGTCAGTGTGTTTGATCTGTTCACCATCACATTGCGTGCACCCACCACAGCCTCCCAGACACTGTTCAGAGAGTGTACTCTTTTCCCTCCTTGTAAATCACACATTGATGATGGACCACAGTTTCTCAATGGGTTCAGATGAGGTGAAACAAGAAGGCCAGTCATTCGCGTTCTCTTTTATACCTTTCTTGCCAGCCACGCTGTGAGTACTTGGACTGCGTGTGATGGAAACCTGTTCTTGAAGGATGCAGACTTCTTCCTGTACCACTGCTTGAGAAGGGTGTCTTCCAGAACCTGGCATTAGGCTGGGAGTTTGAGCTTGACTCCATCCTCAACAACCCGAAAAGGCCCTTTCTTCGTTCATGGGCATATTTTTGCGCCTTTGTTGTTCCACACGCTTCTTGCGACCCTGTTGCTATTTGAATGAAACGCTTGATTGTTCGTTGATCACGCTTCAGAAGCTTTGCATTGTTTAAGAGTTGCTGCTGCTCCTCTCAAGATATCTCACTATTTTTGACTTTCTAAGCCTGTCAAGTCTTCTTTTGACCCATTTTGCCAAGGAAGGAAGTTGCCTAATAATTATGCACACCTACATAGGGTGTTGATGTCATTAGACCACACCCTTCTCTCATTACAGAGAGCACTCACCTAACATGCTTAATTGGTGTAGGCTTTCGAGCCTATACAGCTTGGCGTAACCAACATGCTAAGGATGATGTGGGGGTCCACAATACTCATTGCCTAATAATTTCTGCACTCCCTGTAGAAACAAGCCCTTATCCTGCCTACCAGAGCAAATGTCCTGGCTCCTGACCTCTCTCTCTTCATACTTAATGCCTTTGGTTGGAAGAATGGTGCACTTACAGTTCTTAAACCACTGATGCTGGAAAGGGGTTCTCCGGTAAAAATGAGATAAGAGGTGCCCGCCTCAAATAAGCAAATTTTATTTAATATTTGCAAATTATAAAAACACCACCGCATTTCATGGTGTGACTGTATTCAAATTTTTCAGGAATACTATCAGACACTTCCTGTAACTACCTCCTGAGAAAGTGGTCTGTGCGCCACGAAAAGCATAGAGGGGCGCCTCTTTTTTTACGTGGAAACCCCATTTCAGAATCAATAAACAACGAGGGAAGGTTTGAGCAACCACAATAAACCCCCGTCACCCAAAGGCAAATAATAATGACACTCCACTGAGTAGAGACAGTGCTATAAAATTCTCTACATACGAGGACTATACAGTTGTTGGCATAAGAGAGCTAATAAATCCTCTAGTCCCAGCAACCAAGAAAGTATAAAGCTGGCCACACACAAGTAAATTTTTCGCTTGCTTCCCGAACCATCAATCGCCATGCACGTTTGCCATGATTATTCAGCAAGCATTTGTTCATTAAACCCCTGTTAGATCGGCCAGGGTCCCCATCCAAAGGACCCTATTAAATTTGTCGATCGAACAGGCATCGACCCATATGTGGCCAGCCTAAGCTAACCTAAACTACTTTGAGGCACATCTGTCACGCTCCTAACCTTATTCTATTAAAAACTTATTTCCCGCTTCTTACTAATGATCACCGGCTTCACCTGGAGTTTATAAATATAGATACTAGCTCCCCCTCCAGTTCTTTAACTATGTTCCTGTATACTTTGAATGGAACTGCTATCAGAATAATGGGACAATTACTCAACTCTTCTAGCCAAAGCTAGGCAGTAGGAACGCTAAATTAATCCTGTACGTCTCCTTCAATTCTTTTCCTAGGAGAACTTTCCATCTTTAGCAGGTTGGTGATCTCTGGGTTTTCCTTATAATGCCTGGCATACACATGCCGATAAGCGGCTGATTTTTCACCTGACCGACGGGTGTGCGTGCTCGCGCCGTCGGTCAGCAGAAAAATCGGCCGCATATTAGCCAGATCCCTCTCGTCCCACAGCTCGGCCGGCCAGAGAATGGACATGTCCGATATTCTCTGGCTGAAGCAAGCCGATGCCATTAGCTTCAATGAAGACCGGTGCATATCGGAGCATGTCTGTCGGCACCCATCTGTGGGTGTATGGCAGGCATAAAGGTGGGCATACACAGGATCAATTTTTGTTCAACCCTCGAGCGCATAGTGATGACGTGACCACACTGCACTTGAGCGTTCGTCCATTGAACAGAGAATCGAAGCACACCACTTTGCGCTATTGATCCCGTTCGATACTTTGGATGGAACCCTAGGAAGAGACAGGTGACAATTTTAAGGCAAACATCACTTTGGGAACACACCAATGGAATTAGCAGCATGGCCAAAGTCCTTTCTAGATTCAATTCATCACACCACATCAAGCAAGGGAGCCATGACGGTGTCACATTTCCGTGGACCAGCCAGAGAGACACCATAAAAGACTGAATAGTAAAAAAATGTCAGTGTCATGTCAGTGCCAATTAATTCCAGCGTGGTAATATATACTGTGACATGGCCTCATATCTGGTCCACCATGTTTTTAGCACCTGTACTTAAGATTGTGTTAACTGCAACGTATGGCACCTTTTACCAGGACAGAACATGAAAAGAATCTCTCTGTGACACAAAGAGGTTCTCACCCTTTCCCAAAGTTCTTAAAGTTAATAGTACTAGAAAATGTTATTGCTGTCTTTGTTGCCATTAAAGAGTTTTCCTATTTCTTGGCATGGTGACCACTAAGTAAAATGTTCAACGCATACTGTACAGAACGCCAGGGATGGATCCTGAATGGGGCATATGTGTCGCCCATTTTTGGCCTGTGTCCCCTTTTAGGTAACCCCTAGGGTGCTGGATGGACACCGTTCAGGATTTGAATGGCAATCTGTGGACTGCAACGTGTGAGATTGCTGAGAGGGCCTTGACTGTGCATAGGCAGGATGGTTCACCCCACCCAGCACCTGTGGGTGTATGTTGGCTGCACAGCAGTCTTATAACCAGGTCACCTGAGCTAATCAAGGTGAAAGAGTAATGGACACTGTCTGGAGGACAAACAATGGTTTCGGGAAACCCTCTCCACACGTGAGACTTCTATTTATTTTCTTGCCTTTGCTGTATTTACTGAATGACTGTTGTTTTTGAATGGCTGAAGCTAAGCCAAACTGTTCATTTTTGGCATAAATAAAGCCTTGTTGATTGAATTCCGGTGTGGTGACTGTGAAAACACCACCCCCCCCCCCCCCCCCCAAGTTCACAATACATAGACAGCAGAAGAAAATCAGCGCCATATCCAAAAGAACTCCAGAACCTCACATTGAGCCCCAATAGCAAAGGAAGAAACCAAGCCTGGTGGATTGTTACATAAGCATGAAAAACTGGTAGATGACCCAGCTATTCAATGTCAACTAATTTATGGAACACATAGTAAGTGAGTTTCTCTGTTGTCCACAGTAATTTATGACTTCAAGTTTGGTAGGCCTTAGCCAACAATAGAATGTAACACGGTAAATTGGTATACAAACAATAAATATTGTTTCTTTTTTCTAGGATTTATGAATATGTTTTTGAGTTTTTTTTGTGTTCATGTTGTCCTCTGTCAGAAGATGATAAATATGGCTTACAAAGGTCACTACAATACATAATAGATGTATTTGAAAATGGGAAGCAAGATGGCTTATAGACCATTTTATGTGGTTCCATCTGGGTTAATAGCACTTTATATCATGAACACTTTCTAGAAAGGTGGAAGCTATTAGACAAGTAAAGATAAGAAGGGCTGTAGTGAGGTCACGGGGGGTCACATGTGTGTCAGAAGTTGACCGCTGAAATATATTGGTCCAGATTTACAGTAATCCGGTCCTGTGTGCCACCAGTTTTGAGCTCTGCTGTGAATAATGGGATCAATAGTGAACATTACTTCCTACAGTATTAATATGACCTGATGGGAATAGACTAATGCATTACATATCTAGGAAGGCTTGTCTGATATTAATGGTTGTTCACTTAGTGTGATGTTCTCAAGGCTGGAGGAAGGCTCTGACACTATATTTTGCTTCGTGAACTAATACCATACAGAGAATAATTAATCAGATGTCAAAGGTGGATTGGGAAGACTCTGAGGAATTGTGTAGCTACTGCAATTCAATGGAGCTGCTGCTCATCAAACAACCCAATCTTCATCAAATTTTTTTTATTGTGCATTAGTTTAATGTTACAAATCAGGTAATGCTGAGCATATGGTGACCACTGTCCACTACCAAAACCACCAGCAAAAGACATGTAGATGGACTTTTGATATACATAGTTTCATAAGGGGATATGAGGAAAAATAGGTAGAATTCATTCTGGTTCCACCAATGGCGTCACTAGGTTTCACCCCATAGTGGCGTATATGGGTGTCAAGTTCTGTGGCAATGTTGTACAGCTATATGTGTATAAACAGCTGGAGCCGAGGGCAATAACCTAAATCTTAAGTGTTAAACTTACTTTGCCGATACTGAACACACTGCAGACATTAATTCACCCCCTCCCCCATTATGACTAAAGGGATACTGAGGATGCACAGATACATTTAGCTAGGGATCCATGGTAAGTGAAGCAGGAATGACCAGAAAATACATAACCAAGAGAGGGAAATGTGTCACGAAATGTGGCAGTACTCCTACTGATATCTCTTGGAGGGAAGAAGCACTACAAACAGCATGCAGCTATAGGGAAACCAAGGATGCAAGGAAAGGAATTTCTAACAAGTGCCAGGTCTTTTACCATATCCTGATGTAGTGGGGATGTCACCCAGTTTGGGCCACATCTCCTGAACCCCCCTTGTGATGCCCCTGAATTCTATCTTCACAATTGAGATTTAAAGGATTTTCTGCTAACATTTTTGGAGGTTTTGTGGAGTCCATGCTTTCATGGGTTGCAGCTGTTTTGGCCACAATCTCCACATGATTAGGTAAGTGTTGAAGCTGATCACAGTAGATTCGTTTTGACTACTAAAGAAGCCTTTTTCTTGTCTTGAGTTCAGCTCTACTGTATCAGCGAGCAAATAAAAGTCCCTCAAATGTGAAATGTTTTATATTTCTACTGGAGATATAGTGTAATTATATCTCATTTATCCCAGAAAATCTCCTCAAAGGAGGTATTCCATTTAAAACAAACTGACAGCTTGACATATAGATGTCCAGGATCCATTGTGATAATGAACTACAATGTGAGCCTCTCCGCAGATTGGCCTTTTGCATTTGAATGCCATTTACAGCTCAACTTGTGCATAGAGACATCTCTGAAGCATAATGGAGTTGGAGCATCTCTGATTTTAGTGTTGGATGAAGTAGTTGAGGGACAAAAATCCTGGTCAGTTTTTTTTTAATGTTTTGCTCTGGACAACAAATTGAGTATTCCTGGGACCTGCTTCTAATGCATTTCACTTAAAGTTTTGGCCATCAAAGTTAAAGCGGACCTACCACCAGGAATCTATGTTTTCATGAATGGCACTAGAAGTGAATGGGAAGAATCATGAAAAAACCCCCAAAAACGTACCTGTATGAGCAATTTAGTAATTACCGGCATTCCTGTTCACTTCCTGTTAATGAGGCTCACAAACCCGGCAGCACGTCACAACAACACTGATTTTTCAGTGTAGTAATCCACACATGGTGGTCAATATCGCGGTGGCCACTGGGGGCGTTCAGTGATCTTCTATGGCAAAGCACTCACTGAAAAATCCGTTTGTTGTGACGTGCTGCCGGCTTCTGCTGACACCATGAACCAGAAATGAAGAAAAATGGC
>CM070038.1:86555645-86565844 GCA_036250615.1 Ptychadena robeensis
ACTTCTAGTGCCATTCATGAAAACATAGATTCCTGGTGGTAGGTCCGCTTTAAGTCAAGAGAAACTGACTGTCACAGATCCCCGCAGGACAAGAGTGTTCAGATCCCTCTGCTGGATTCTAGCTGTATCCCCAACCTTGTCAGGTGCCCCTCCCTCCTGCCCCTATTTAAGGAAGTCTCAGGCAACAGGAAATTGCCTGCGCAAGAAGGTCTTTTATGTCTGTGCCTCCAGGTTCTGTTGTTGGTGTTATCTACTCTCTGACTCCCTGGCTTCTGACCTATGGCTTGTTATACAGATTGTTCCTGTCTTACCCTTTGGCACTTCAACTTGGTAATCATTAGCTGCTATCTACATGGGTGTGTCCAAGGACCCGCAACCTGGGAATTGTCTGCAGTAAAGTCCATCATGCCTTACTGGATGCCAGCTGTGCAGTTAGTTCAGTGGGTCCACTACTTTGTACCCCTGCTCTGGTGTCATCAGCCGTGGCTCACCTACTGTCCCTTGAATTTAAAAAATGTAATGTCCTGCATAACAAAAAGAGTATTCCTTGGACCTGCTCTTTTTACGTATTTAACTTATAGTGTTGGCCATTGTAATTTTGGGTTTTATCTCAAAAGTAAAAAAAAATTATGCCCCTTGTTTTAAAAAAAACTTTACTGTTCTGGGCCTGCTCTTCTAACGAGTTGCACTCAAAGGGTTAGCCAAAGAAGTCTCTCTTTTCTATTTCATTTACAAGCTCCCCATCATTGAGTGCCCTAGTTAGGGAGACTCATTATTGCAATAGCAAAGTCTGCAAATATGGGAACATCCTCCATATCTTGATTCTGGGATTAGACAATTATTATTTTGTTCTGATACTTCCAGTGCTTTTATCTATTTCTATCCTTTTATAGGTCAACTCTGTTTTAAGGCTGCCATGCACACCCTGATGGGTGCAGACAGACCAGTCCCGATATGCACCGGGATGCAAACGTGATGACGTCATCACGTTTGCACCCTGGTGCATTATGGGGCCCCTTCAGTCGGCCGGCACCCTTTGTGTGCCGGCCATTAGCTTCAATGAAGACGCCGGTCTTCATTGAGGCTAATGGCATCGGCTTCCATTGGCCAGAGATTATCGGACATGTCTGTTCTCTGGCCGGCCGAGCTGTGGGGCGACAGGGATCTGTTGCCCCATGTGGGCACATGCCGATAAGCGGCCGATTTTTCCGCTGACCGATGGCGCGAGCGCACACGCCCATCAATCAGGTGAAAAATCGGCCGCTTATCGGCATGTGTATGGCAGGCATTACTCGTTTTTTTTTATCGTGTGCTGTTAAAGTGATATTTCATGATGGACATCCAATGTTATTACCATAAGTCTTCAACTTTGTACTACGTAACAATGCTATGATGTTTTAGTAGGCTTTGTATAGCATTCTGATGGCCCTTGTTAACCAAGCCATGATTGGTTTGCATTGCCTGGAAAACCACAGAGACTCATTGATGACATAATTGATTACTAGAGATGGTTGAATTCATGTAATAATATTTAGCTGGGTCTTTTTTTAAAAACTAATTTCAAGGGCAATGATGCATTGGATGTTTTAATGATAACTTCATTTAACTGCCTCCTCATAAAAATATATCTCCGGCCTATATTAGGGACACATCTGGTGTGGGGGGTCCAGTTAAAAAAAAAATCAACTAAAGCTTTGTGACAAGAATCACTCTGGCTGGAGAGTCACAAATTACCCCGATGATGGTGAGGAGAGGTGACACCTCTGATAGACTGATGACAGACTGGGTCTCGTGCCTGGAAATCTCCAACAATTCCATTACCCTCGAAGTGATAAGGAGCATCATAAAAAGAATGTTGTCACCACGACCCAGGATTGTACTGCAGTCTTTTGTCTATTTTACTGCTGATATGGGACCGTCCATCATCTGAGATGTACCACATCACTGCTTACTATGTGCTGTCAAGGAATTTGTAGGGAGAATTTACAAAATGGACCCCAATTGTAAAAACGTTTCCTTTCTTGATATTCATACTTTAGATATCAATATATTTCTATATATTCTCTCTTTTATGCTCAGTGCTAAACCTTTGTTAATGTTCTTTGCAACGTAATTTATTGTCTTCATCCATTTCATCCATTATAAGCCATGTTGTTTAAAAAAATCATATGTAAATATATTCCTCAAAATCAAATCCTGATATTACCATGTAAAAGTAGCAGTAGCAATGACATCATCGCTGTGGGAGGAACCACAGGAGGGGTGTATACAAGACCAGATACTTTTAGGAAGGAGAGAGAACAGTGGTGATTGGTCTTTATCACAGGAAACATTGAGTTATGGCAGTGAATTGGCTGGGATTTGGGTGTACGTACATGAGCCTGGAAATGAGATTTGTTTGGATAGGAATGTTCCTTCTAAACCTTGTCCTTTCCCAGAACAGAAACCTAACTAGGAAGATCTAGTGGATCTTCCATTTACTTAGCTTGCTGTTCATATTTAAATTTACATTCCAAACATTAAATAAAATTTGCTGCCATCAAGTGGTGAGTTCCAAAGAATAATTTGTGCTGTAAAAAGATACATAATACATACATGCAAAGGTAAATGTATAGCTCTACACCTCCTCCCTTGGACTTCCATGACAGTGGTAGATTTACTTCTGCTTGGTGTAGAGAGACTTGGGAAGGGAGATGTCATTGCCTTCATGACACTCCATTCACAAGCCTCAGGAGATACATTTTTAACTTTGAAAACACGTTTGAATTGCCATCTAGTGGCCATTCCCTGTACTGTAGTTACAGGAAAACTGGCAAAAGTGGCAATACTATGAATAGAAGCTTTTAAGTATACATATGTTTTGTTTTGATGGTGGAGCACTTCTCCTCTAGCTCATATGTAAGTAAAAGTATAATTAAGTATGTTTTTGGTCTGCTTTTACCAGTAACAGCTGTCTGTGAGATATATTTCATATATTTCTTACGTACATTTATACTTATACTTTGGGAAACCTGTAGAATGTCAGTGCCATCCAATCCCTGAGCTCTTGTAAGATTTTGGCCAGATAAATCAGAATTGGTTGCTATGGCAGAGAATTGGCTGCCGTGGGATTTGGGTTTACGTCTGCCTCCATGTACCTGAGCCTGAAAATGAGATTTGTTTCGGATAGGAATGTTCCTTCTAAGCTTCTCTCTCCCAGAACAGAAACCTAACTAGGAAGACCATTAGATGAGAAAGAATCAAATCAATACTAAAAATAATATTGCAAAGAGAGGTGAAATAATTGCTCTCTTGATGCGTTTAAGGAAACTGAAGATTTGAGACCTATCCCAGAGGAAGGGAGTCACGCAGGTGAACTGCGGGAATTATGTGGCAGAAATTGCAGAGGTAAGCTCTTTTGATTGTCCTGGTGACTAGCAGTCTGTGTTCACAATCCTGGAGGCTGGTGTGAATTTGCTCTGGGATAATTAAAGCCATTTATAAAGCTTGTGATGCAAATTAGAAATGCTGTGAGATTTGCTGTCACAAAGCAGATTCGCAAATAATAGTTTCTCAGTGTCTGTTAGGGGACTTTCCGTAGAGACGGATGGAGGGAAGGAGCATGGCCAAATCACAAAGAATTATTAATGAATTAAAATTACTCTGCAGCCATAGACAGGAAAGAACTGTCCTTCTATATGAGCAATTGTGGTTGCTATTGAAGTATAAGCATACCCTCCCACAGGCTCAGTGACCAAGCTTTTAATGTTTTCTGAAATTAAAATTCAAAAGGTCAGGGTCCTAAATTTGTAGTCTATGATGGCTATCAACTGCTCCTCCCTCCTGCCCTTTATATGGAAGTGTCAGACAACAGCAAGTGTGTTTGCCTCCAGTCTCCTTGCTTGTTGACTCTATGACTTCCCGGTTCCAGACTCTTGACTTGTCCAGTGGATTCTCCCTACCTCTTGATTCTCAGTACTTCATTCTAGTACCTCTCCTGACTTCACGGGTCCAGACACTGGGAATTCTCATGATCTCTTAACCCATGACCATACGTCTCAGAATCTCATCAGCTACCAACTTGCAAGGGTGCGTCCAGGAGCCGCAACCTAGGGGTTGTCTGCAGCAAAGCCCATCACCAAGTGGTCCCTTAGACTCTGCGCATGGGATTGCACCTTTGCCAACTGTGCAAGTTGGTGCAGTAGGCTTTACACTCCCTGAGCTTCAGCACCCCCAGGTCCCTTAGATTCTTTAAGAGAATGCTTTAGACAGGCCTCTGCTGTGGTGAATTTATTAATGGAATGCTGGTATAATGCAAAGGAAAACCTTTACCTTTCTTCCATAAGAAATATTTATAATCTTTCACTATCCCTGAGCCCAGGGATAGGGTCCAGTCCATAGGGTACAAACGTTGCAAAAGTCAGTAATAACAATGAGCTGAGGATATAACCCAGTTGCAGAGGTGCTGATGTCTTGTAAGGTAAGCGGAGAATAGTTTCTAATACCAAGGCTCTGTTAAAGGTGGAGTCCTCCTATCTCAACTACTAGCAATAGCAAGGGGAATTGGCAGGACTTCTGGGTTAGATGAAATGTGGCTGGACAGAAATATGCCCCATAGCATGCTTTGACAACTGTCATCTTTCGCTTTTTGGCTTCAGCTGGCATCTGGAACTAGAAAAATTTCACAAAATAGTTCATATGCATTTTATGATTAACGTAACCCCACCACGTGGTCCTCTTTACAAAATGTTTTGACACTTAAGAAGCTTGAAGTAGCTTTACTAGTGTTTTCCAGCACTTATGTGTAATTTAGCACCTCCCTGTGCCCATACCTCATTGGCCAACTCACTAAAGATGGGTTCTCAGGAGCAGAGGCATCATAGACAGCACCAACAGTTCCAACATACAAAAACCAGCCAACAGGATATGGGAATTCTATTCCATGTAGCACATAAATTGAAACTCAGGTGGTTGTCATCTCTTCTACATGTGTAGACCATACTCCAACCTATGTGTGGTCTTTATAGAGAGTTGGAAAATCCAATTATAAACACATATTGCTTGGTACAACCAGCAAAGTACTTTACAAAGGAGTTGGCCCTACATATCCCAAAACCAGAGAACAAGAAAATAAACATTTTGGTTGGTCTTAGCATTCACCTTAAAACTTCACGTAGATGAACCTTTGTAGTTCTGCTGCACACCATATGTTTATTACTCAAGCACACAAAAGCATCTTTATTCATTCGCCCAAGGTGTTAAACCATGAGGACCACTTTGTATAAAACCCATCAAAGTTCCTCTGTATGTCTGTTTGCTCATACTTACCTTTTTACAGACATTTCCGGGGAGCAAAATAACTATACAAATCTATTATCCAGGATTGTATCAATACATTGTATGTGTCAGTCTGGTAAATCTATATGGTAGTTCTTTTGCAGCATCTTTTATTTTATTTACATTGCAGACCTATTAAGTCCTCCTGATCTTTTTCCAACCTCCATTCTGCATCCATGCACCACCGAACACCACGTCTCCACACATTACATTAGTGCTTCATTAGACCATTAAGCTATTATTACACCAACCTCCGCATGAAATGTCTGAGTAATTAAAGAATTTGTGTCACAGTTGGCAAAGCTGTATCATAAATAAGACATGCCAGGTAATTGCAGAAGTGTCTACTATCCCGGGGTTTTATAGTATTGGGATAGATTCTCTTTACAGTCCATGGTCTTTAAGATTCCATCACTGTCATGGAAATCATATATATGAGGGTCAGTCTTATATGGTGTCATTTCTGCCACATGTTAATGCCAAAGAGACAGCTGTGATAGGCTCGGTCTGGCAATTGGAAAATACCCAGGAGGGTAAATGTCTAAATTCTTATTTCAAGAATATTTTTTACTTAAATCATCCCTATATCAGGAAAACCATATAGTCATATGTTGGGTTTGTTATTACTGTGTGACATAATAACAATATAACTATTTCTAGGTAGGCATTGGTCCAAGAGCTCTACATGGTTAAAAATGTAAATTATAACAGGCTTTCTCTTTATTCATAATATATATATAGTTATTTATTTATAAATAGTATCCCCAGTGACCAACTAGGGTAGTTAGACATGCATGCATGACCCAAACACTTTGGAAGGTATGCAAACATGATAGCTCATCTTAGCCAAGCATTCTGTCTTGTTGCTATGGAAAGGGACAGAGGATGAAGAGGAATTATGTGGCTACCAGTATATTTGGTGAACGTAACACTTCCCCACACACATACCTCAATCAATGAAGGGCGATGGGTGCTCTGGAGTAGAGGCACCATAGCTAGAATCATAAGGGGAGCAAACACATCTGTAGAGTTGACCTTACTGTAACTGTAGAGTTATCCTTATGCTTGGGTTTGTTAACATTTATTATGAGAAATGTATCTAATGAATGGACTGTAATAACCATCCAGGCAGACCAAACACTAGAACATGGGAATCCTGCTCCAATTAGCTATAACTGACCACTGTCATCTCTTCTCTACCGGTTTTCTAAACCTTCTAAATTATAAGTAATGATACCTCATACGAAGTACAATAGGCTTGAAATACGAAGTACAATAAGCTTGAATTAGCAGACAGCCTTCTGATTATAATTTGACCTGTTGATAAGCATATATGGTTGTGTAGCAACTAATAAGGCAAATATTCCATAATGACAAACAGACAGGAGTTACCCCCACCCACAAAAGCATCTCTACAAGAAGGTACAAGAAGGTGTCCTGTGGAATCTGGAACCAAGACATAGTCCTGTAAGTTGCAAGTAGGAGCCCTGGTAAATTGTACTTATTTTGTAACAAATGTTCAGATATATGGTGTTATGCGCCCAACCACATCACCTAAAGGAAACACTTTGTTTTGCTTTTTTGTTAGAGTTTTTGTAGGATCAAACAAGAATTGGGTGACCATGCCAATGGACTTGAGTGCCTGTTGAGTGATTAAGTACTAGAGATGATAGAGTTTTTTTCGACCAGCTGACTCTGTGAGTTGATTGCAAAGCCTCTGAAAATGGTGCCATCACCAAAATTGCTGGTGATGTAGAAAAGGGCCATGTAATGTAGCCAAATAGTGCAAGCTTTAACTTGACTTTAAACTTAATTTGAACTTAATTTATGTGCCACATCTCCAGCCGTTTTGGTGATGCTCATGTTCTGGGCCTTAGCAATTACTACACAAAGTCAGCTAGTCGAAATAGAAAAATAAATAAAAATAAAACATCTCTATTGAGTGCCACTTGGTGGACCACTTTTGGTAAGTTCTTACTTCTGAATTCTGCTGACCTACCAATTTGATAATGGTCTGATTGATCCTGACTAGCCATCACAATTTGGCCACATCACACTCCTTACATCCATTTTCCTGCTACTCATATGGTCCTTTCAAGAGCTGTCTTTCATTGCTGCCTAATTCACCCCACACCAGTCTAATAGGCAACATTATTAGGAGCTAACCAATATTAATTGTTCTGTCAGCATTGTTAATGTAAGGACTGATTGTCATGTGTATTTGTGTGTGTGCTTTCAGTATATATTAGTAATATATATTTACCATTACTTTATTTCCAGATGTAGAGCAGGTTACCTGATCTGCTGAACTTCTCACAAACACAGACACTCATCTGACAATTTGCTGTGTTACATATTTAATGCTCAGTACAATGTGCTCTTCAATATATTAATCTACAAAGGGCAACTACTGGGGGAAAGCCAACAAATGTGTAACATTACTGTTTCCTAAAGCAAGATACAAAATAAAGATGCAGGTTAGGTAATAGAGACTGAAAATACAAAGGGCAAATGGAAGATATTATTGAATAAAAACGTATTTTCCCCTTCACTGTATAACCTTCACCCATCTTGAGGGAAATGTGGACCTAGGACACATTTGGGTTGTTGAGTTCCTAGTTTTGCCTATAGCCAAACATGAAGAGGCAGGACAAGGCAGTAGTATGATATAGTAACTGCTAAGGATTAGGTAAACGTAGAATTTTATTGTGCACCAATGACAGGGGGAAGGGGCACTATTAATGAAAATTCAAGAGGGCATCACTGACCAATGAAAACCAATAATATAATAATAATATATTATATATCATTATATACAGCAACTATACTAGGGTTTGTTTAATTATGCATCATAGTCCACCACAATATAACTATGCCATGGCATGCTGTGTGGCCCATATCCACTATGATATGTCCTTCTTTCTTACTTTCAAAACTATGCTTTCCATGGTGGATTTAGAGAAGAAAGTGATCGCAGAGCAGCCAGCATTTCTCTTCTGGCTGCTCCACAATCACTTTTTTTTCTCTGTACATATAGTCAGCAAAGTTAAGCAAGAAACAGATGGCTCGATATTGGAGCTGTCCAATGTTCCCTGCAGCAGCTTTCAGATATCGGAGGAGCTGGAGAGAGACAGCTCTGCTCTCTCTCCAGCTCATTCAATGCTTTCCAAAGCAATGTACATCGGTCATGACCGATATGAATGTTTTCGAGCTGGATTAATTGGTCCTGCTCAAAAACAGAGCCATATGATATAGGCCAGATAGATGGCCATGAACATGCACAGCACTCGAAGCGGCCATTGATATGGCCCATATCTACAACTGTGTACCCTGCTTTAGTCTCCTGTGTGTGTGTCTGCAGTGGGAGGGTGGAAAAGCACACACCTCTGTATACAGCTGTATATAGGGTTCTGTCATTTTATGTAGTGTGTCTTACCAACCTCCAAAAGACAAAACTTGTCAGGGGTGTGGACAAGAAAGCAGCCTTTGACCAATTTTTGTAAAATAAGTTCTAAGTTTTAAATCGCATCTCAAAAGTTTGGTTGATATATGACCAATACACTTCACTTTGGGGCTGCTTTTTGCCCTTCTAGGACTAAGCATTTAGTTAGCTCAGCTCTGTGCTCTCCTCACGCTCTCTCTCTGTTAGCCAAGTCCAGCTCGGGCTGAAAAAACTTACTGGTGAAATGTACACAAGTGCAAGCGCCATCTTGTGAATGTTTTACTGATATTTACTAGAGCTGGTGGAATGTTTTTGTTTAAAATTTTCATTATGTGACTTTGCGAGTTAATTACAAAGCCCCAGAACAGGGTATCATCCCCACAATTGCTGGAGATAAACAGGGTTGTGTGCATGCAAGTTAGGAGTGAGGGAATGTTACCCCAGGACATCAGCCTTGTGACATCACTTTCAGGATTTTTTTTTATGTGTGTATGCAGGTAGGAGTTGTGAGGCATTTCTTTACTTGGACAGAGGCAAGGGGGGTCTTAATGGAAAAGGTTGAGAACCCTTGTCATAGGCCATATTGTATAGACACTAGTAACGACAGATATAATGCCCTTGTTGTAGGACCTCTGTCACAACCCTAGATTTAGAAAGCCTTTCAATGCGCTATTTACACAACTTAGAACAATAAGACATAAGGCGTCCATAGACGGGTCGATGCCCAAAAGACGGATCAGCCGTCGAGCTCAGCATGATGACGTCAGCCTGATATAGGGGCTGGAGGCACAGCACTGCTGCATCATTCAACTCAGCCGATGCTTTGGATGGGTCATGACCGATAACCCTGATTGATTGATCCTACTCGAACACAGATGGCCGCATTAGATATGCACCAGATAGATGGCCGTGAGTGCACACTGCGCTAAAAGTGGCCATCTATCTTGCCCTTATCTATGCGTGTAAAGGCACCTTAAAAGGTGTTTAGAGAACAAATGGATGCACATGATAAAAAAAACAGAAGGAAGTTTGCCACAACAATATTAAAAGTAAACATCTTCTTTAAAAAGAAACACAAAAAAAGTTAATGGGATGAAAAGTGTGTTTACTTTGAACTGATAACGCTTGTATGTTCCATTTGGGAAGATTGGACTGTTAATAGAATGCTTGTTGGGATTTGTGTATGCGAGGTTCTACTCAATAAATCACAGCTTGCTTGTAGCTGTCTTCCTTTTAACAGCACGTTGCACTTCATTTCAGATTTTCATACTATTTGTTGCTTAATGACTATGTTGAAGAGTTGTGCAATTAATTATACACTTTGAAGTCTACGGTAGTACTCGCTGTAGCTGACGATTAAAATAATGTCTGTCTCATTTGGAAATACAGGGAGTACAGAATTATTAGGCAAATGAGTATTTTGACCACATCATCCTCTTTA
>CM070038.1:86565944-86588240 GCA_036250615.1 Ptychadena robeensis
ATACATAGTGATTGGAAGGATTAGAAAGGTCCTCATATTACATGGGTTTGGTAGAACAAAGGTTGATGGTACAGAAATTGTATGGTGAGATTGTAAGGTGTATGCGGGCCTATAGTTTGCATAATTCACAATTATCATATTGTTTGTGACTTGAGATCACAATACTTGTTTGTTAACTTATCCTTATTACTACAACTTTCTGTGTATCTATGTATCCATTAAAGAAAGTAATACTTTGAAAACATAGTACAGCTTCCAAAAATAAAGTAAAATATAATATCCGTACATAGGAAATATAATTTAAGTGATTTAGATTGTCACATGCAAGGTTTATTGAAGCTTCTAAATTTGGACTTGGCATGTGTTTATTCTCCAGTTATGAAAGGGTTAAAAACTCATATCAATTTTGGATAAATGGAAGTCCCTGTAGGGAAAGCATTCAATCCCCGATGATCTCATATCTCAATGAGCAAATTCTGAAGGTTCACTGCTAATCCTCAGCCGCCACCAGCTGGAAAGACGCCACCTCCGATGCCCATTCCACCGCTGCCATCAGCTCAAGTCAAATACTAAAATGGTGTTAGCGGGTGTTATGGGGAGATTATAGGTGGAGGTGTATCAGCGGCTCTTATCAACAGAAAACTTACAAGTGTGGCAATATTTCTCAAATCAGAACCCTTTATTGGTTTAAGACGAATTTTAGGTAAAGCTAAAAAAATTGTTGGAGTTAAACCTGCACTGCAATTGTTACATGCTCTTTACTGTGTAGAGGGTGCAAAGGGAGGACAGTTATATAACCTATGCCTGTGATGGCGAACCTATGGCATGCATGCCAGTGGTGGCACTGGGAGCCCTCTCTGTGGGCACACAAGCTGTCAGCCAGCACAGAGGAAAGAAATGCAGCCTATTGACTCTCAATGCTGTCAATTCTCTTCCCCTCTCTTCTGATTGCACACAGCACCCCATACCCTCTCCTATTATCTCTAAGGAAGTAGAGTGTGTGTTTACATGTTTCATGTGTGTATATGAGTTGTGTATGTGTAGTTCAGGTAAAATTTCCTTGTCGGCACTTTGAGATAAAGAAGCAGGGTTTGATTTTCAGTTTGGGCACTCATTCTCTAAAAGTTTCACCATCACTGCCCTATACCTTGTGCTCTGGTTATGCTTTAACATAAAATGTGTATACTGAAAATAAAAAATAAAATACAAATAAAATTACCTTTTACTTTCTTTTGAGCTGGCAAGATACTTACCTGCTTTTCCCTTAAATCATATGAGTGATTTCATATTTAGCTGCCAGTCTAAATAGTTGCAGTATCCCCAGCCACCACTAGAGGCCGCCAGATAATATTTTTTTTCAATGAGAAAAACATATCTCCATAGGATTTATACAGAGAGTGATTATGTCTTTCCTGGCTATCACTGCTCTCAATGTCCTTTCACACTAACTGTGTTACACATGTTAGCGTGAATAAATGGCTCCATAGCAACCCTATTCTTCCATTCACAATTGCGTGTGTATTATGCCCTGCAGCACACTTTTATTATCACAACACTAGTTTGTGTGGTTATTCTGTGCTACAGGGGGAGCACATCTCGACGGGGGAGGATCGACAAAACACCGGCGCCTGACAGGGACCACCGGGACAGGTAAGTGGGACCCTGACTTGAGTATAAGCAGAGGGGAACTTTTTCAGTTAATTTTTTTGGCTGAAAAACTTGGTTTATACTCGAATATATATGGTATATAAAACGCATCCAAAGATAATAATTGACGTCTGGTGTGTTTAGTTAAGTAAATGCAATAGGACTAGGTCTGAAGGACTTATCAGCCCTCCAAGATGTCAAGTAAACAGGTGGGCATTCCCAGTGACCTTGTGAGGTGTCATCTAAATTCTGACTATTGTTGGTTACCGGAATCTCAAAACTCACTTTTCTGTGGATGAAATAATAAGCTCCTTGCAATGGTCTAATGCCCCCCCCCCCCAAAAAAAATTTGTTTTTATATATTTTTTTTATAAATGATACATTGACATGGGTCTCCATGATGGGTGTCACAGTACACAGGATGGGGAAGATGGGCCCCTGGGGCTTACAGCAAATAACGATATGCTCATTTAACCCCTTTGGACTGCCGACTGTTGTCACTCTGACGTTCACTGTTAAGCAGGGGAACATTACAAGATGGGAACACTGCTGGTTCAATCAATAGTTGACTGATATTTGTTCCCCTCTGAGAGGCCAATGAAATGTTCCATCTGCTCCTAAAGTCAGAACTCTGACAGGGAAAAATAATGAGTGCAAGCTGCCTACAGGAGAGCTTGTTAACAGGGAACTCTGCACACGTAGTGATTGCTGGCAATCAGCAGCGCCAGAAGGAAAATATTAATCACCAGCCGATGCCAAGTCCTTTACTCATAGTCCTCAGGTACGTGTGACCCACTCGTCACTTGCGTGCCTGAGTGATAATGAATTCTGGTCAGCTTGTAGATCACCAGGAATCACTGCATACACAATTGAAAGCCATTGGTCAAAGCTAAACAATTGTTGTCCAAATACAAGAGACATGCGTCTTCTTCTGTAACTTTTAATGTTCTTTGTGTATCCGTTAGGCTATGATTCAAGTGCGTCATCGGCTACGGAGCCGATCCCCATTACCTGTCTGCAGCAGAGGCTGTTCTCACAGAGTTCTGCTGGCCTTCCGCTGGAATACTGTACTACGCTGACCTTCTGGCTGGACACAGCACTGGGAAACCCAACAGAGCCGATAGCGCCATGGAAACATAGCCTTACAAATCTTTTGAAATGAAATATAAATCTGAGACTTCTTCTGATTCTGGGTGGCTGGTCTATCCGCATCATCTCCAGTCATATTCTCCAGGTTACCATCCATCCTATTATGTACATTTAGCCTCTGAGCCGGCATGATAATGGAGAATTACCCCACAATTCTAAAAATATACACTCTTAGGTCCCCCATACACCTTTAGATCACTCCATACAATTTCCTTTAGAACCACAAACAACTATGTAGTGCCGGGTCCTCACTGATAGAAAACATAGTGATTTGACGGTTTAGAAAGGTCCTTATATTACATGGGTTTGGTAGAACAAAAGATGATTTTACAGAAATTGTATGGAAAGATTGTAAGGTTCCCCATACACCCTATTTCCTTTAGATCTACTTTTGTTTTACCAAAACCATGTAATATGATGGACTTTCTATATAATCAAGTCTACCTGTGTCGCAGAGGACCCGGCACTACATAGTTATTGGTAGATCTTAAGCCGGTAATAGACAGTACGATTTACCGTCTATTCCTTTTCTCTACACTAGAAGCAGTGTAATGACGTCATCATGCCCGCCAGCTAGTGCCGAGTAGTGTTGAGCTTGAATATTCGAATTGCGATTATATTCGGCGAATATCAGCTATTCGAGAATTCGCAAATTTTGCAAATATGGCGGCGGATATTCGCAATTTCGAGTATTCACATTGGCATGCTTATGGGCATGGATTGCGAATATATATTCGCAATGCAAAAATAAATAGCACATGTGACCATTCATTTTAAAGGTAATCACGAGGCAATTATAATTGCAAATCTAGAAACGAATATTAGTAGAATTATTCACGAGAGATCGTGAATTCGAATATTGCCTATGCCGCTCATCACTAGTGCCGAGAATCGGACGGCACTCTTCATCTGCAGCTGTCCCCAGCCGAACTAATGGGATCGGGCTAAAATTTACCGTCCTGACGGATAACTGTGCGAACTGCTGATTTTAGCACAATCCTCTTTGGTTTCTGAATCTAATTCCTGCACGACCCGATCCTTAAGGGATGCAGGAGCGTGCATGGCATCGCATCGGGGATCGGATCATGCAGGAATTGGTACGTATACGCCCAGCTTAAAGGATATCTGACAGAGAGATCTAAAGGTGTATGGCAAGCTTTAGGTGTATCACAAACCTCTTGTTGTGGATTCCTTATTTATTTGTATGGACAATCTAACTAGCTGAGCCCGCTAGATGGATCAACAAACATCGGGACAGCCGAATGTTACTGCCCAGATCAGTACAATAAAGATTTGAACTTTTAAGGATCATTTGGACTTTTTATACAGTCACCTTTGCGACTGTGACATGATCAGCACAACCTTGTATGACCTCTAATCTCTATCTCTATGTACCCACAATTTTACTATATTTATGTGTTTTTCCAAAAATCCTCAACTGAGGTACTATTTCAAGAGCTGGGCTGGCCACATTTAAAGTCCCCGTGTCTTTGCCTTGTGGCAGAGAGAAAAATCGGAAGGACCGTGGGTCTGAAAAACTTTCGGAACCCACTGTCCATCCACCCTCCTTTTTTGTGATATTAATTTGGGATGGTGGCCATTCCCTTGAAGGTGTAAGTGGTATTCTGTGTTCATATAAGCTTTAGGTGTATGTGGGCCTTTAGCTGCTGTTTTGAGCCACTGCCACTTGGAGGCCGTGCCACTTAAGCACTGGCAAATGACTCCTCTCCAGCCAGTTTTCCTGTGTCAGTCTTACTGCAATACCATAAATGGCCAATGGATCTGGCTAGCTTACTTTTTTCAATGCTGAAAACATATCTACTGAGTCTTGGGAAGGGAGTTTCATTAGGGTCATGAAGTCTCTCTTCCCAATTCTCTCTGAGCCTGATATATCAGGGTAAGCTGCCTTACAGCCAAATCAGAAGGTATTAGTGATTTATTGGTTTTAAGTTCAGCTTGCCATACACCTTTAGATCTCATTGTCAGATATCCTTTACATTTACCAACTATGTAGTGCCCGGTCCTCTGCCATTGAACACAGGTAGACTTGATGGTTTAAAAAGTCCCTCATATTACATGGTTTTGGTAAAGCAAAAGGAGATCTAAAAGAAATCTAAAGGTGTATGAGAGGCACTTAGGTTTTATTGAATATTGTGTATGGTTGTATGGTTTATTGAATACTGTGTATAATGTATGGTTTGATTGAGAGGGACATGGAGCGCAATAGACAAGTATAGGTCAGCTTTTTCTAATTTATTATATTTTATTATTCTAGAACTTGCTTTATGAGTTATTCAGTAGTACTTCTTTAGCTTCCAGGTACAGATACCAAGCTCCAGCTAGCTATAAGATTCCTAATCCATTTTCTGCGCAGAGGACCACACATTTCGAATTTCTGTATTCACAATATGTACTTCTGAGACTAGATTCCAAGAGAACGTCAAATTATTCAATTATTCACAGGAAGAATTCTCCGGATGCTCAAAGTCATTGAAAGCTTCAGGCAATCTACCTGCTGGAGACCTATAGATTGCACCCCTCTGGGAATTCGCTGAAGGAAGTCTGACACTCTCACGCCCGAACCTGAATCAAAACCGAGCTTTTTACTAGAAGTTTCCTGTCTATAAAAAATAAACTGCTGTCATGTTAAGCTGGAAGAGGATAGGAAGATGCTGATTGCTGTATTCAATTACCACTTCAAACCCACCGCAATATAAAATACTAAAATGTGCTAATCTTCCCGAGTCTGTTCTGATCGGTGTGTAATTGTCATTATGGAGGCTGTGTATGAAGCAGGAAGCTCTGCTGGTGTTATCATAAAATTACTAGTGAATCATTCCTAGCTCAAAGAAACAAAAGGCAAAGGAGATTATTTGCATTATAATATATTGCTACATGAGCTCATTAGTAGATTCGGCTCTTAAACATAGGGACGTGCATCAGTTTCACTGTCGGCTACAGAATTCAAACTTTGTTTTTTACTAGGGACCATCTAGATGTTTTAAATGTACTCTGGAACTTTTGCCTTCTTAAACGTATTAAATGCACTTCCTCTGTCTACAGCTTCCACAGTGTATATGTAGTGTGAGACCCTCTAATGCTAGCCATACACATGGCGACTTAACCCGACATCTGCCGCCGATATCTTTCCGGGAGGCTAACGTGATGACGTCATCACGTTTAGCCTCCCATTGCATTGTGGGGCCCTTCAATCGGCTGGGCACCCTTTGTGTGCCGGCCATAAGCTGCAATGAAGCCGCCGCTTCATTGTAGCTTATGGCATTGGCTCCCATCGGCTCGCGCCGGCCAGAGATTTTCCGACACGTCGGATCTCTGGCCGGCCAAGAAGTGGGGCGACAGGGATCTGTCGTCCCATGTGGGCACATGCCGATTAGCGGCCGATTTTTAACCTGACCGACGGCGAGAGCGCGCACGCCCGTCGGTCAGATTAAAATCCGCCCGTTTATCGGCATGTGTATGGCTAGCATAAGGCACTGTGCATTGGCTTAATTAATAATAAAATATTCAACTGTTTTCTTTGCTGGAAAGGAAGCTGTACCTGAATAGCTGCATGAAGGGATCCCATTGCTTCTGTCTGATCCTTTAACCCGTTCTTCGATAGACAACAGATCAGGTCATCAAAGAAATTGTACAATGAGGGAGCAAAACTGTACCCAGGGGACCCCCTCAGCCTGCCCCGCACCCATATTCGGTACCCTCCCGATCCGAGCTGGCAAGTTGCCGCGGGTGTGGTATTGGTGAGTTGCCTCGCCACTAGCACCACCCCCAATCACCCCAGTCGACAGCTTCGCCACAAGTGCACCTTCCCCAACCACCCTCCATTCAACAGCTCTGCACGGGCTCCCTTCCCGAACTGTATTGGCTATATTTGCAGAACCTCGCTGATATAGCCAATGCAGAGTGTGTGTGGGGAAAGCGGCACGCTGGCAGTTTCCTCACACACACTGTGCAGAGAGCCCCTGCGGACCCCCCCCCCTCCCTTCACCGTGTATGAGGAAGAAGAGATGCCAAAGTGGGCTCTCTAGTGACACCATGTTTGTGGCTGAAATTGAGTACTGCAGGGGATTTTTTTCCCTAATTCATTTAACATCCCTAGCGCTCTTGCAGGGTCCAGATTTCTGTACCAAGAGCGCACCATAGACTCTCATGGAATTTTTTAATGCTGTAGGCCTGTTACTTCCCAAAATATGTCCGTACAAGGGTCTAGTAGATATCCTGAATATAATAATGTTTGAGACACACAATTATGTATAAAAAAAATTACATGAAAAAAATAAATGAATAAAAGGTCATCATCTGAATGATAAAATGTCTAAAATACCTAAGATTTCAAAATAGTATGTATTTATATTTATGTTTTGTTTATAATAAAATTTTTATTAAAATTTTAAATGTTTTGTTTTTGTTTTGTTTTTTACTTTGGATTGTATTGGATACAGTTATCCAATACAATGCCCTTTGATGAACACACCAGGGGAGAAAGGGTTAACTTCAAAGAGACATTGGCTTTAGTGAAGAAGCCAGCTGAGAGGATCAAAGCCACCGGGACAACACAGAACTGTAAGTATGCGCTGCCAGGGCTCTGATCTTAGCCGGACGGCTCCATCTCATCCACTGCAAGACTGACAGGATAGCGCTGGACGAGATGGAGCCGTCAGAATTGCTAGGGGGGTAAACACATTTCCTGCTCTAAAAACTTATGGTCAGGTGCATCTTATAGTTTAGTCTTAGTCTGAAAAATACAGCATTTTTAACCGCCCTAGTGGTCAGGATGGCAGCATCTCGTCCAGCGCTACTAGTGCTACTATAGCACTGGACGAGATGCTGCCATCCAGTACACATCGGGGGCCGCATACTCACAGTTCTGCGCTCTACTCTCCCCCCCCCCCCCTCCGAGTGACGTGATGACATCACATCGGGGAGGCGGCGGGAGATTTGAAAAGTATAGTGCATGAAATCAGTTTTCTATGTAGAAAACTGATTTTAATGTGCTTCTATGTACTAAATATCGCCAAAATAAAAAGTCACTGGTGCCCCAGATGTGCCCATATGCAGTAACCCTCTCTTCCCTGGTGTGATTTTACCACATCCATCACACCAGGTTAGAGAGGGTTAACTGCAAATAGGCACATGTTAGTTTACTTTATTTGGGCGAGATTTAGTACATAGCAGCAAAGTACATAGTACATAGCAGCAAAGCTTTGTGCCCTGATTTTTGTGTTTTCTCATTGAATTTATTAAAATAAGAATTTTTTTATTTGACATAATTGAGTGTTTCAAACATTATTATAGTCAGGATGTCTATTAGACCCTTGTACGGACAGATTTTTGGAAGTTACAGGCCTACAACATAAAGAAAAATTTACCATTGAAGTCTATGGTGCACTTTTGGTACAAAAATCTGGACCTCAGCAGTGCGCTAGGGAGGTTAAATCCCAATGCTTATCTAAAAAGTTTTGTTTTGTGTTTTGCAAAATACAAAAATTGTCTATATTAACCATTCACTTGCCAGTGATTTAAAGTGAAACTATTCAGAAAAAAGCTCCAGGTCTGTCTGTAGAGCCTAGATCTCTTTATGCTCTACAGGCAGAGTGCCTTGTGCAAAGATTGTATTTGCAGGGCGGTAAATTTTCCTAATGGGCAGAGATAGTTTTGAAACTCAACAGAACTCCTTCAAACTTTTTCAAGCCCTATATAAGTGTAGTAAAGTGTTGCCCACAATTTGTCCTTCCATAAATTTTGATTGGCTGTTATGTGCTGCAGCACTTTGCACAGCATTACTGTTCTTAATATTTCCTCATGAATTAACCCCCAAATCGCTTCCATTAGGCATCATTATGTGATGAAGACATAACAAGAGAGTTATAAAGCTTCCACTCCCAACTCTTCCCATTAATGCCGATGCCTTCACGTGAACACAAAGAGGTAACAAAGGGTAGTTAAATAGTTATATAATAGCAGGCAGCAATACAAGTCATCCATTAAGTTATTTATAAGGAACATTTTGGCTTTACAGTCTTACTAGCATAATAAACCACGGGTGTTTGATCTGTCAATTGAATTAGCATGTATGTATTCTTGCTTAGAGCAATGCAATGAATCATCTGCTAAAAGCTTGTGTTACAAATGACTCTTAACTACCTTACTTTATCCACTGAACTTCGAACAACATGCTGAACTACTAATGATTTATATAAGGAAAGGCCTTACGCATCGGAGCTCTACAGGAAATATCCCCATCTGTAGGTAAGCAACCACTAGTGGCCCACAGACCACAGACCAGTGGCCACAGACCAAATGTATTACCATCTACCACAACACAAGAGCTGTGGCCAATGGTGGCTAGTGATGGCCGAACTTCGGACAGGTCTGTTTGCAAACAGGGGGATCAGACGTTCTAAAAGTCTGACGCCCGCCTGCTCACTGGGAGATTCAAATTCCCCACCTGTTTGCGGGGAATTTGAATAGTGAAAATTGGTGCATAGTTCCTAGTTCTGGTCACTGACATCACTTCTGGTTTTCAGAGCCAACTTTTCAGAGTTCTCTACCCGGTCTCCAGTAAAAAAGATTTTTCCTCCGGCGCGATCTTACTGGTCCTGATACTAATGGTGGAAGAATAGTAAGCTCTTTCTCGCCAGCGAACGGTGCGGGTCGAACACCTGTATTGCTCACCAACTAGAAGGAATGCGAACATCCATGTTCACGGCCGAACTGTCCACTTTGCTGACAGTTCGCCCATCACTGATGGTGGCCAACAAGGGTACACCAATGGTGTTTTGTTATGTAGCCCCCAGGAGAAAAATAAAATGTGATAGCAATGGTGATTGCAGTAGTGATGGTCACAGTACATAGTAAAAAATTTCTAAATCGATTGTTTAAGTTGATGGTTTGAAAATTAATTCCTTTTAAGCTGAATCGATCAACCAAAAGTGATCAAAAACTATCATTAAAGATCAACTGAGCAGTGTTTGGACATGTTGGTAAATTTCAGTTGATAAGACAAGTATCTGATGGGTTTTCTAGTTATTTTGATAGATTTGTGTGGTACTATGCAGCATGTGAGCTGGACTTTGAAAAGGAATCAATCGGTTTTGAATCGATCACACTGTGCAGTGGTACAATTGATCGATGTTAGACTCGATATTTCACTCTCACAAGCCCAAGATTGATCAAAAAGGAAATGATGTGTGTATGGCTAGCTTCAATCTGATCCTTTACTTTCCGATACTATCATCTGAATGGAGTGCCAGTAGAGTGAAGGAAAAGGAATGACTTTCTGCTGGGTAGGGGGGCTGAGCTGTGTTGCTTTTCCCTGCATGGGCATAGCACAAGTTTCAGTTACAAAAACGAATTCACAATTACTATATACAAAGTTTTCCAAGTTTAATATAAATATAAAAACTAATCCTACTCAAAGTGTGAACTTTGATACTAACCCTACCTTACAGGGGCTTAAAGGGCATTACTGTTCCATCAAACCAACGATTAAATATGTAAAAGGTCTTTATTTATAAAAAAGAACCTGACAATCACATATATCATAAAAACACAATGAATATATGTAAAACATAATATGTACATCTTTTACAATCGATATATATCACATGACCCATGTTGGCAAACATTAGAAGATTTAAAAAGGTAGAGGGTCTGGAATCATATTCCTTAAATATAAATATATTTCTCCAAAAATGATGGGCCAATAAACATCTGCTGATGAGAAATGTACATTGTCCTGTTACATCCTAAAGTACCATAATTAAAGGGAGGAAAAAGGGACAAGCTCCTCTCATTTATAAATGAATCAGACATGTGGTTTATAGACTTTAAGCTGCCAATGTCTACTACAGTTTATAAAAAGTTTGTACGCATCAGTCTATGTTGTAAAATTCCTATTTATAATATCAGATCTTTTGGCACCAGAACTCATCATTAGGGCTTTTAGAAATTGTCTAGCAGTCCCCCATTTCTGTTTATTGGGTTGTTTATAGCCAGCCATATGGTGTGAACGCTGTCCTAATGAGGACTTGCAGCTTTAGACATAGAGTCAAGTTAACATAAAGCAACCATACATGAATCAGATTTAGTGCTCAATATAAAGGTGCGTCAATTCAATAGACTTGTTCAATAGAAATGTTAACCCATAGATAGGGTGCGCAATAGGTACGCAAGTGCTCACTTGCGTACCTATTGCGCACCCTATCTATGGGTCAACATTTCTATTGAACAAGTCTATTAAACTGACACAACTTTGTATTGAGCACTAAAGCTGATTCATGTATGGCTGCTTTTTGATTCAGTTCTTTGTAATCGATCAAATTACAATGATGAGAGGTCGTGGTTTTTTTCTAACCTTACATCATTCTTATAATCTTGGTAAATCAGCTATTTCCTTTCTCTTACCCAAAAGGACGATCTGCTATTTCACTTGTTTATCAATGGGCACGTTGACCGTTTCATAATGCGTCGCCATATGCCAACACCCCCCCCTCCACCCATGGCTTGGGTTATGATTTGCCACTAGACTGGCTTGTCATTTCCCATAGGGACATAAAAGGGGAGCATCTGCACTACACGTTTTTTGAAAAAAACATAGTGTAGACCCAGCCATGCACTTACAGATACAAATGGCTGAATGAGAAGAATACCTGGGTAGGATAATGTGCTTTCATGCTCTTTCTTGAAATGTTCAGAGAGCTCTCAGATCCTATCTCAAAGCTTAATACAATTCAAAAGACTCCCATTACACACAAAATAGCCAATAATTTATACAAAAACTAATTATACTAGAGCAATGCATTTTTAGTAATGTTCCCACAACTCCTACAATTTTGGTGATGATACCATTTCTTTTTTGCAATTAAAACGGTTCTCAACTGTGGAAAAACAAATAACAAAAAAAACCATAAACACGGTCTTGATACGGTCAAATCAATCCCTAATGAGAAAAAAACCTATTCTCACCCCTTCCCGGTGCCACAATCCTTACTCCTTGTACATCCTTGACCAGTCCATCAGGTAGAAAGACTATTCCGGTCTTGCTCCCACCACCAATCAGGATCTAAATCCAGCGAGCCTCAAGTGACACAGCGGTGGGCTGCCGAGCAAATAGAGGCTTGGGAAAGTAGACATTACTACTGATGTCCCAAGACAAAGCGGTTCTAACAACAGGAAGTAAACCTGAAATCTGAGGGACTGTTTGGAGGAGAATTTAAAAAAGGGAACTGTAAAATGAACAAGAGTCTTGTAAGTATCCTGTTAAATGTTTAATATAATCATTTAAGCTTGGAAGATCGTTTTCCCGGGTGATGACATCATCATGTGTGTACGGTCCCAGGGTCAGCGCCAGAGCGTAAGGAGCACAGGTGCCCAATCAGGAAGGCACGCCTACGCCTACGTCACACAGGTCAGGCGGGTGCAGGTAGGGGGCCCAATCAAGTGTGCACACAGATCTGGCTGGGACCCATAGCGCCGGCACTTACTTTCACATCCAAAGTAATGCAAACAATCTAAGCATTAAAGAATTGTCCGTAACAGCTTAGATCGATTTTGCGGCCAAATTTTGACTAAATTAAGACTTTCGATTTGCACTTGATTTCGCGGCTGATCGACAATCGATCGGCTGAAAAATTGGCTTGAAGTCTAAGGACCTAAAGCTAGCCATATACGTTACGATAATCCCTCGTTAGATGAGGAACAGACGTCATCACACTGTAGCCTGTCCCTCAGAAGATAGTCTGGCACCCTTGGTGCCATTTAAAGTAGTGGGATCTTCCAGGAATTTACCAACATGACGGATCATTGTGCAATTTGACATGCGGGAGATTCCTGGTCGATCTCGCCAGGTGGGATAAAAATTAGGTGAAAATCGGTCCATGTATGCCCACCTTTACGCTGACAATGGGTGCAACCAGAACTGCTGCTACTGGGGATTTTGGATGAGCAGCGCGCATACTTCTGGCTTTAGGGCTTGTTTCCATTGTACGCCGGGACCCCTACGCTAAGCGTATACGCTTAGCAGGGGTCCCGACGTATCTCACAGACTCAGCCTGCCGGCTGATGGTCTGTTTACACATCCGCCGGTGTAAAGGCTGAACGTACTCGACTATGTTCAGCCTGACACCGGCGGATTGGCTCAGCGCAATGAAGACAGACCCGTCCGCCGAGCAGGTAAGTCTATCTGTTACATTGGGACCCCCCGCTAAGCGTGTACGCTTAGCGGAGGGGTCCCAACGCAATAGAAACAAAGCCTTAGTCCTTGGCTTTTGTTGTCAGAAAACTTTTTCTTCCTGTTTCTTAAAGGATACATCCATGAAGTCCCAGATATCTTTTGTGATTAGCACCTGCCACTTGTCTAGACCTCTTCTCATCAAAATCCACTTTACTTATATTTTTTATTTGCAAAATTAAATCAGCTGAAGCCTATTGCTCCATTCATTCAGTAAATGGATTATTATTGCTTTCTGATTGCTTCCATTGCCTTCAGAATCCTCAACAGACGCCAGCTGTCAGTTTGTTTTGCTTTCTTTTTCGGTTATCTCAAGGTATTTACATTAAAGATAGACGAGAGCATTGTGGGTACAGTGGAGTTTATGTGTGCCAGCTTCATTTTCACAAATTGGCATCAGTCTTCCTGTCCTAGCATCTCAGAAATGATGGAGCCCAATGAAGAAAAATAATGCATTCAGCAAGTTTTCCAATTTACGGTATAATTTCTGTGCAGCTTTACAACTAAAAGTCGGCTTTGAAAAAAATATTGGATTCTTAGAGAAGAAGAGGATATTGTTTTACAGCAGAATATAGAAGACACAAATCAATGCGGCTCTGTAATCATTAATACGCCGTTAAATGTATTTTTTTTAAATGCATATCTGTCTGGCACCTTGTAGCAGACCTGTCAAGCCTCCCGTTTTGGCCGGGAAAGTCACATTTTTATGTGGCTTTCCCGGACAAATCCTGGTTTCAAGAAAGCAGGGAGATTTCATTAGCAGGAACAGTAACACCCTCTCCCTGCTAGATCAGATGACATCAGTGACGTCACTTCCGGTACGTGGAAAGAGGAAGAACCACGATCCATATACCGAAAGTGTCATCACTGACATCACTTCCTGTACGTCCCTCAGTTTTTTAATGCCCAAACTTGACAGGTCTGCCTTGTAGGGGGCTTAGGTTGGGTGAATTTGCTCATAAATATATTTAAAAGTTGTATTGGACTATTAATATCTATTATATCTATATATAAAGTTGTATTGGACCGGGAAGAGACCTCGGTGAAAAACTGGGCAAAACAACGGAAGTGATGTCAGTGACGTCACTTACAGCATATGGAATAAGAACTGTGCGGTCCATGTGCAACATGGCACTATGCGCTCCATGTCCTGGAATAAGAACTGTGCGGTCCATATGAAACACGTCACTATGTGCTCCATGTACCGGAATAAGAACTGTGCGATCCATATGAAACGCGGCACAATGTGCTACATGTACCGGAATAAGAACTGTGCGGTCCATATAGAACACGTCAGTATGCGCTCCATGTACCAGAATAAGAACTGTGAGGTCCATATGGAACACGTCACTATGCGCTCCATGTACGGCCCCCATTACAGGAAATACGAACTGTTGCAGTTCCATATATAACACGTCACATAAATGCCGCTTCCATGCACAAGAATAACAACTTGCGGATCCACTTGGGAACACGGCACTAATGCGCTTCCATGTACCATAATAAGAACTGTGCGGGTCCATATGGAACACGGCACTACAATTCGCCGCTCTATGTCCTGGAAATATAACTGTGCGGTCCATATGAAACACGTGCACCTATGGCCGCTCCATGTACCATAGGAATAAGAACTGTGCAGTCCATATGGAACCAGCACTAATGCGCTCCATGCACAGGAATAAGAACTGTGGGCGGTCATCATGTGAAACACGGCAACTATGCGCTCCATGTACCATAATAAGAACTGTGCGGTCAATATGACACAACGCACTATGCGCTCCATGTACCAGAATAAGAACTGTGTGGTCCATGTGGAAACAGGCACTATTCGCTCCATGTACTAGGAATAAGACTGTGGCTGGTCCATGTAGCACTATGTCGCTCCATGTACCATAATAAGAACTGTGCGTCCATATGGAACCAGCACTATGCTCCCATGTACCGTGATAAATACTTGCGGTCTATGTGAACCGCCCACTATGCGCTCCATGTACCCGGAATAAGAACTGTGTGGCCCATATGGAACACGTCCACTATGCCTTCCATGTACTCAGAATAAGCACTTGTGTGGTCCAAATGGGAACAATCGGCACTATCTACACACTACATGTACAGGAATAAGAACTGTGCTGACGGAGATCTCATATTGAACTACGGTCAATATTGCGCTTCCATAAACCGTAATAAGAACTGTGCGGTCTCATATGGAACACCGGCACTATGCTCTTCCAATTGACCGGAAGTGTGCATCACTGATGCCGCTTTTTTTTTTTTTTTTTTTTTTTTTTTTTTTTCCTTCCTTTTTAACACCTTATTCAAATTCCCTGCACACAGTCCATATATTGGGACTTTTCTGAAACTCCGATTCGCCTGTTCGCGAATGTCGCAGAGCCAGCATGTTCAGTCTACTCACTATTATATAAACCTCCCTTAATAAAATCAGTACATCAAAGAATATCCCAATCCTAATTACTTTTTCTTGGCATTGGTCCATTACTAGTTGAAGATGGCTAACTTTTTGGGGCAATGCCTTCATTCCCATCTACAAATAATACAACATATTTAGTGTAAATCCTACTTTGTGAAAACACTAAACGTGTCAATTCAATATTCTACATAAAATATGTTAATAATAGAACATAAATACGTTTTTGTTGAAAGCTTAGGGCAAGGAAATGCTACTCATTACATTTGTCTGTCATGACGAATTTAATGAGGGGACAGCCATTGTTCTCTCATTGCGAAGGCGCTTCAAATCAATGGCCTCATATAACAAATCACAGCTGTAAAAATGTGCCTTGATATGCATTCTCCCCACAGTACCAAAATGTGCTTCCTACATGCTCTAATCTGGGGATTTGGGACAGGCAATAAATGATTGTAATCTAACAAGCTAAATGACCAGTTGGAGGAGAAATGGGGATAATGTAGACTTATCGCCATTTTAGTTTGTTTTGGTTCTATCCTGCAGCAACTGGATTATTCACTGATAATTAACAATGAATAATACGGGTTCCGCAAACCTTTCAAAACGGGCCAGTTTTACAATCAGTTCAGATGGCCTCACTGATGGGCCGAACTATATGTTTTGAAAAAAAAAAAACATGAACACAACTCCCATGTGCACAGGCACATCTTGTAGTGCAGAAATAAACATAAATTATTTTCTATCCTTGCACATAATATGCTTCCCTGACTTTGGATCCTCCCCCCCTGCCCCCCCCCATCGTCGTGACACTCTTGACATGTGCTAATATTTTGTATAATGGTAAATAAAATTTTACTACACGAGAATGCTTACTCTCTAAATTTTCACAATTTCACACCCCTAACCTGCAAAATTTGTTTATAAGTTTTGTTCATGTTTCCAGTGTTTACTCAATAGACATGAAACTGTTTTTATACCCTAGGTTCCCAACCTGTCGGCCCGGGGGCCACATGCGCGCCCTTTGGGCATTCCTTTACGAAGTCCCCTCCTCCTTGCGCCCTCAAAACCTTCCAAAGTCTCCTGCATTAGGCCCGCAATAAAATCATATTGCATCCACATAAACCTCTCAATTTAAAATGTGCATCACACACCATTACTACAAGTGTTTTCCTAATGCCTCTTGAAGTATCAATTTAAAATCAAGTTTTGGTTATGTAACAAATGACAAAATAATTCTATCCCTTAATCTATGTCCTGATGTAATTTCCCAATAAAAAAAATGCTTATACCGGTCAGTATAATATGACAAATTTTATTTGCGGTGCGGCCCTTTATGTGATGCTTGAGGGCCCACCTTGTGGGGTGGCCCTCCATAATCAACTCATTGCCCCACCACCTGTTTTATACAAATAAAACTGGCAACAATTACGTATGGTATCTTAAAACGGGTTATCTGGTATTGTATACATTGATTAGAAGCAGACCTTACCACCAGAAACTTTATGTTTTTTAATGATATGGCAAGCTAAGAAGTACCGATGAAAAAAGAGGAATTCACTAAAAAAAAAAACTTCTGAATGAGCAATTCAAGAAGATAATCCCGCATGCTCTCCCTCACTATTCGGTTCCTTGTTTCTCAGGCAAGGCCAGGAACAACACATCAACGAGAGTGCTTTGTTTCTGTGAAAATTCCCATAGAAAGACCATTGAACGCCCCAGTTAGCACCCGACCACGCGATATGGCATGCAAACACCCCAGGTTCGATGATCTTCTATGAGAATTTTCCCTCATATAATTTGTTGAATCACAGCATTGCCCAGAAAACAAAGTGCTCTTGGACGGTTGGCCTTGCCTTGCTGAGACCAGAACCCGAAGCGGGGTTTGCCAGGATTATCTTCTTTATTGCTCATTGTCAGGAAGTTTTTTATTTCATTCCGACCTTTATCTGCACTTCTAGTGCCATTCATGAAAACATAGAATTTTTTTGTGGTATGTCCGCTTTAAGTCACTCTGTTATACAGTACTTTATTGGAATAAAAATCCTCGAATACCAATTTTTGCCTAAATGCCCTCAGCGCACCCTTACATCTCTGTTTATTATAGCTCCAGAAGCCTGGAGCTTTTGTTCACAGCTGAAACTCAGTGGTTACTGCTTCTGGGGTGGACTGACAAGCACATTGAAGGACACCATATTGTTCCTGGGCTGTATTAGGAAACCATGATATAGATTAGAGAGTTCAAGTGTTTTAGGTCACGTCTCCAAAGTAGAGAATGAGGGTTGTAAAAACAGGAAAAGGAAGACATGTCTGTAGGGGGTGAAGAACCCCACTATATTTGCAAGGGTCCACCCCAACAGATAGCTGGCCTTGAATCACTCCTCACTGGTCGTTCTCCTGTCTCGCCAGTATTCTGATCTATATATTCCTACGCTGTACTATTTTTCTACCCTTACAACGGTGGCCGATAGCCCTACTTAGGGGTGGGGGTATCGGAGTTAAATCTAATCTAACCTAATCACTCTAGCTTTACCTAAACAACCCGAACATTAAAGCTAAGCCATACATGGTTCAATTGACATCGAAGTTTTTTGATTCATTAGAACGTCATGTTCGATTGTAATTGAAATCGAAGTTACACACCCATTGGTATGCCAAATCAAGCCCGACTTCAATTGAATTTAATATCGTTTTTTAACGTAGAGTTATCAAAAGCCATTGTCACAAGGTGATCAAAAAGTGACCATTGATGTTCACAGAGTGATCAAAAAGGGACCCATGCTGTTCACTCGAGTGATCAAAAACCCATAGGTCATATCTTGTGCATTTTTAATCCAGTACATTATAATCGTGGCAAAAGGAACACTGGGACCACATTACATTAGGAGATGTATTCACAGAGATCGCCATTTGGCATGCTTGTGTGTCAGACACACAAGCCATTACAATGCATGCTTGCAGGTTTATTACTTTATTGCATTTCCCTCCTCCCAGAGTTACAGTACAATGCTATTGATTAAATTGAATCTCATTGGACGGGTCAAACAACATACAAAAAGAGACCCATTGGGGACAAAATCAATCAAATTTTCAACTGGCCGTCAAATTTCGATCAAGAAAACTGACAATTAAAATCAATTTCAACGATCGTACCATGTGTACATTCTTCATTTTCAAATCGACTTTTCAATCGACCGACTAAAAAAATGATCGAATTACATTAATTGTAGCAGTCAATTTGAACATGTGTGCTAGCTAAAGCTAGCCACACATGGTACAATGTATCATTCAATTCGAGTTTCGATTAGATTTTGTACCTCCGATTTAAACAAATCGATTGTCATTTTAATCGAAGTCTCCACATGGGAAGCACGATAATTGAACAATTTTTGCGACTGAAATTAAATCGAAGTAATCCCAAAATGTCGATTGAATTCCTCTTACGATTTTTAGTTTCAATTGGAAGTTAAGGGGAGTAGTGCTAAAAATTCGAGCCAAAAAATCGAGCCACAAAATGAGCCAAAAAAAAATCGACCAATCGACCAAAATTTTTTCAACTTGTCCGATCACTTCAATCGACGATTGTACCAAAATTTCCGTTCAACGATCATCGATTGCACTATGTGGGCAGTACACGATTAATGTTCAATCGAATCTTTTTTTCCATCGAAAATCGTCGATTGAACGGCTAAATTGTACCATGTGTGCTAGCTTAAGAGTACCCTGCAATTTGATGAAAACTAGGGTATCTACGCATGCACAGTTGTAAGAGTTGGAGAATAACCTGGTAGGAAATATATCAGACACCAGCCCTATAAAGCATTAAGGTGTTTACTGACTAGTGTGTAGCAGAAGGCTGGCAGAAGTCTTTCTAAAACTTCATAATTTGCCCCCCCTTGGGTAAGGTAAGTAGTGTTCAGAAAGTATCTGTGTGAACTCTTGCCGCAATCTGATATTGGATATTTTTGAAAGTCACGAATAGACATCTCATTGAAGTGGTCTTGTGGATCATTTCATCTTCTTTCTAAAATCTTTATCACCACATTCTGATTCTAGACACAGCCATGAGTCAGGGAGATGAAGGAATGTCTGATTCTGACTAATTTCACAACTTATTCACTTGAAAAGGGAACTCTCCCATTATAATTGGCACACGACTTCGCTGTATTGATTTACTCTGGGCGTTATTGTATTTTATGACTCAGCATTCAGGGAGATCTTCAACAGCTCACAATGTGCAAGAGCAAATAAACACAATTTACACCTCTGACTCAGATCAGATCTCCTCTTACAGCATAAATACATTTAACATGTTAGCTCAAGTAAGAGAACAGTTATCGAGCCCCACTGGGTTACAGTCATAGTGGGGGATTGCCCCAACACCATAACTTTACAGTATGTTTACTGTTTTAATATTCATAATAACTATGAGGCTGAACATCGTCCTTGTCCGTCCGCTAACAGACGGACAAAGGCCGACCACTATGAGGATTTCGAATTCCAGCCTGTTTGCAGGAATTTGAATGGGAACTATACCAGAATGACGCTGCAACGTCACTTCCGGATATGGAATGCACCTTTCCTGGTTCCGTTTGGACGTCACTCCGGACCATGCCCGGTATAGTACTCAGAGATCGGGTGTCCTCTACCCGCTCTCTAGAAGATAATTTCTTCTTCCTCCTCCGACCGGCGCTTAAGAAGGAAGAGTTATTTTAGAACTAGCGGACAGTTGGCCTCGCTACAATACAACAACATTCTAGATCATAATTTTCATACTTGGTGTCCTTATTGATTCCAGTATTTAATGCATAGTCCACAAAGACTATAAGACTGCTATCCTTTACGAAGCTTCCTGTTAGGCTATGTTTTTCCACATCGGCGATGAATCGCCTCACGTTGTCATTTTTATCACTTGCGGAAATCGCAGTTGATCACGTCTATTCGTTGAATGGGCCCTTGTCCCACTCAACTGAATGGCCGGGTTCGCACGCGGACTGCAATTTTCTTTTGTGACACGCCCATAGACATGAATGATGGACTTTGGATTCGCGCTTGGACACGTCGAAAAATCATGTCCCATTATTCTCTATGACGCAATTTTTTTTTAATGGAGGGAACAAATTTTTAAAAAAAAAATCGTGGGTGAAGATTGACTGGTCACCGCTCCCGATCGCTTGAAGCAATCATCGCACGTGTTCACCTGCCCCCCCCCGCGATTACAATCGCAAGTGCGTAGGATGTAGGTGCGTACATGTTGTTCTCTGTCGGATCCCAATTCTGAGCCCCCGATCAATTGGACGCGATCACCTCGGAACAAAGGTGGTATGCGCGATCCGGATCGCTTAAGTTGGCTGATTGATTGCAGCTCCCATTCCCCGCTGAGATCGCGGAATCAATTGGGTGAGTGTCAATTGGCCATGGAAATCCGACACGTGTATGGCTAGCTTTAAGATGTCAAAGGTAGGAAACTCCCATCATATGCTTAATCTAGTCATACACGTAATAGATTCCCCTTCGATCATGAACGCTCCATCGTAACATGATACTTCCCACTCCAAGCGATCATTCAGGGGAATTGATGCGTACCACCCTTCGGTTCCTCAATCTGTTGTACGATACTTTTGGCTGGGGATTGAGGTCGCCATCCATAGTAAAGGAAAATACAAACTGTTCTATTCGTTTTTTTTAGATTTCATCAAAAATACATACTTAGGCTAGCTGTACATCACTGAAGCAGTTCCAGGCAAATCTTTAATGGAAAAAAAAAGTGGAGACCTTCAGGCTATATTCCCACATGAGTGATTCATAGCATACGTCACCACGGGCAGGCGATCGTGAGATCCCGTGTGATTAACAGGCGGATCTTCATCCACTTTTTAAAAAAATATCATGTGCCCCCATTAGGAAAAAAAAAATCCACACCTCGATCAAAATCACAATCCATTAACGTCTCATGGGCGCAATCAGGAATAAAATATGCGACTGCCCGCTGCCTGTGATCACAACGCACACGATCATGGTCATCAGTTGAGTGGGGACAACCCATTCATCTGATGGGCCCGATCCTCGCAGAGTTCCACCCACATTAATTGTCGAGCGTGAGGCAATTAATTGCTGATGTGGGAACATAGCCTCACAGTTTGTTTGGAAATAGCTGATTCCTGAAACCTGATCACATGCAATGCAGTATTCACTTAAACAGTTTTTTTCCTTCACCTGGGAACGAACATACAATCAAAAGCCGTTGCTGAAACCAAGCAATATACAACTTACAAGTTTGATCGATCCGCCTAGACATATTTCTAACTTGGCTAAAAAAACTTGACACTTGACAATGGCAGGAAAAATTTAACAACTTTGTTTGAAACAATACAATTTTTCTACAATCTGTAAGGTTTGGCAATTATGATATTGCCAAATTAAAGTCGAGGCAGATGGGTTGTCCCATTTTTGGCTTAACTTGCATCTGAGGATTATTAGACACCATCCATGCCCTATAGTCCATACAGTATATAGAGATTAGTCTAGTTTATTTTCTAACAGAGTATTGCCTTTATCCAGTTCCACTGGCCATTTTATTTCATAGCAGCTGACATCTCAGCCTGTGCTATGGTGTACTGTGGGAGCTGATAACGTTGGCTAGGTTTGTCTTTTTTGGCCCTGCTTCCTATCTTACACCCAAATCTAAAGCCCCCATACACCTTAAGATTGATCAATACATCTCCATTAGATCTACTAACCAACAACTATGTGGTCTAGTGCTCTCCCTGATAGAATACATAGTGGGACTGGCGATTAGAAAAGGTCCTCATATTACATGTGTTGG
>CM070038.1:86643916-86654949 GCA_036250615.1 Ptychadena robeensis
TTAATTGAACTTTTTGAGTTCCATTAAAAAAGGCTTGGAAATTGGTTGGAAATTTGCTGTCACCCCTCCTCTGGTTGTGAATTGGTTCACCCGGTACAGATCGCATTCCTGCACTAGGCTAGTAACACCTCTGCATCATGAGAACCAGAAAAAGTTACTGGTAGAGGTTGCAGTGAAAACAACAAAGTACCCAGAGTTTGGAAAGCTGGCCATACACGTGTCGGATTCCATGGCCAATTGATTACTCACCCAATTGATTCCGGCGATCTCAGTGGGAATGGGAGCTGCAATCCATCAGCCAATTAAGAGGATCCGATCACTGCATACCACCTTGTCCGAGTGATCGCGTCCAATTGATCGGGGCCATGGAATCCGACACGTGTATGGCCAGCTGAAGACAATCTGAGACACAAACTAATATAAAGAAAGTTTTGGTTGGGCTGCAACTTTAATTTTAGCAGGTAAACCTAGAGGGACTAGATGCTGCATATTTTATTTTGCTTCTGTGGCTTCTTATTAAAGTATCAACATACCAAACAGCTGTCTAATTCATTCCAGGGATAATTCACTTACACCTCCAAGCACTGTATCACATCCTTTGTTCATTCATTTTTAAAGAACTTGTTTATGACTTCCCATTTAAATACATTGTGGGGCCAAATTAACTTCCACCTCGGTGTGCAACAAAGGTAATTTATGATACCACGGGGACTACACTTCACATAAATATTCTAGGAGTAGCAACAAGCTGTCATTTATAATTGGGTCAAACTATTTTAGAAGTATATTAAGTCAAATAATGTTGCAGAGTTTTCAGGAAGAACTAGAGACATATGTTCATTCAAGTACAAAAAAAGTAAATGAAGACTAGAGAACCAGAACTGACACATGCTTCCATATTGTTGTGTGTACATATGTGTGTGTGTGGGAGGGGTGTATTACTGATATATTCACACATACATGATTGATCTATCATTACTGCAAAATAAGAAAAAGTCTACATTTGGCGAGCCAGTCAACATTGTTGTGTTAGTTTAAATGCCTAAAGCATACATAAATGTATATTTAAAAAACTGATATATTATAAATTTGCAGGCTGTAGCTGTGGTGGCTGCATTTGCTTTTTTTTTTCAGCTTTCTTTTCACCTGATGGTCTTGCAAATTACACACCTCATGTGTAAACAGTAGTAGTCTAGTCTACTCAATAAAATATAAGGAGAGAAAAAGCATAAGGCGGTGGTCCTGCCCAAAGAGTATGTTGGAAGGGGCTCAAAGGGGTTTTGGATGAGAAAAAATGAAGATAATTAAAAGAGTTTTTAAGACTCTATTCGGGGACAAGGGAGCGTATCTCCTGCAGATAAAGAAAGAATGGAAATTGGTTACTTACAATTTGGCTGCTGATACAGGGTGTTAGGAATACAAACACCTGTGCCAGCAACCACGAGGTGATTAGATGTAAAGGGAAATTTTATATCACTGTCCCTATTCAGTGTTTTCCTCTGGGATGGTCCTAGAAAAAGTTTTGTGGGTGATAAAAATGTATTTATTGAGATAGCATCTACCTGTTTTGTGGTTCCAAACCACCTCTTCAGGATGTAGGGTATAAAGGTAGTCTCCTGGCTCTCAGAAACTGGTCTCTGAACAGTTGCTCCTTTGGTTAGATACTAATTACACTGGTATACAGTGATTTTGATGCCAACGATGCCGGAACAGTATTATATTAAGTTTATGGTGCTGATTTAAAATATGACTGAGATATTTAATAGTTAGTGACGGATATTTTTACTGCAAAATAAGTCAGATATACTTGATGTGAAAAGGCTATATCAATGCATATATCATAGTGACATGTACATCACCCATTGAGTGTCATGGACATTAGGTCAACTTCTCCATCTCACACAGTGGAAGCAACCAGGAGTGTGGGAATCGATTTCTGTGCATCGATCATTTGAAGTCGATTTAACTGAAACGTCGAACCGTGTATGGCAAGCTTTAGTGATATTTCTTCTTTGTTCATACATGTCTTCTCCACAGATGTAGTACAATACATCAGGATTGTTTAAACAATAGATTTCCTTGCACTCATAGGGTAGACTGCCAACATCCCATACATTCAAAGACAAGCACTTTGGCACCTAGCTTGCTGGGGGGTTCCCCCTCGCAAACTAAACAAAGGGACTTTTAAAGGCAGTTAAATGACTTATAGTTATAGAAAAAGTATATACATTGAAAACATATTAGTTAATTAGTTACTAATAAACAAGCCTTGCTTGTTTCTTCGGCGCGTTTTGCGAAAAAATTGCTTCTTCAGGAAGAATATACAAGGTAATAGGGCTGCTGCTTCACCAACTGGGGGCTGGGTCCCCGACCAATGAGGCACCCAGTTTATTGGGGAATGGGGGGCTCGAAGTGTTCAAAAAGTATTTGCCTATGAATATCTTATTGTAGATATAAAGGTTTCTTAGGTATGTAGTGCTTGTACTAAGGTCCAGAGTAGCATGAAATCTTGTTAAGTAATGCCAAAAAGGCATGAGGGTTGTTTCCCCTAAAGACGTATGATGGCCAGCCGATATAGAGCGTAGCAGCCAATATAGAGCCAATATAGAGCCAATATAGAGGGTAGAGGCTGCTTAACAGTCTCAAGATTTCATGCTACTCTGGACCTTAGTACAAGCACTACATACCTAAGCAACTTTTATATCTACAATAAGATATTCATGGGCAAATACTTTTCGAACATGTTGAGCCTCCGCATGCGTCCTCCGTTCCCCAATAAACTGGGTGCTTCATTGGTCGGAGACCCAGCCCCCAGTTGGTGAAGCAACAGCACTATTACCTTGTATATTCTTCTTGAAGAAGCAATTTTTCGCTAAACACATCGAAGAAACAAGCAAGGCTTGTTTATTGTATTACGCGATGTTTATAAGTAACTAATTAACTAATATGTTTTCAATGCATACACTTTTTCTATAACTATAAGTAATTTAACTGCCGTTAAAAGTCCCTCTGTTTAGTTTGCGAGGGGGAACCCCCCAGCAAGCTAGGTGCAAAAGTGCTTGTCTTTGAACATCAGGATTGTTGTTGCTCTTCTTGATGAAGATTGTTATCATTTTTAGATGTATTTCTATTATTAAGACAGAACTTTTTGGGCATAAACCAAGACTGGGTTGACAAACCTATACTGTTGCGACTACACAATTGAATTCTGGCTTCAAAAAGTCGCTTTTATAACATTGTAGGCTAAGAAATAAACATAAAAAATTATGATATGGAATATTTAATTACCTTATGCTAGGCATACACATGCCGATAAGCGGCCGATTTTTAATCTGACCGACGGGCTTGCGCGCTCTCGCCGCCGGTCAGGTTAAAAATCGGCCGCTAATCGGCATGTGCCCACATGGAGCGACAGATCCCTGTCGCCCCACTTCTCGGCCGGCCAGAGAACGGACATGTCCGATCTTCTCTGGCCGATGGGAGCCGATGAAAGCCGATGCCATAAGCTGCAATGAAGCGGAGTCTTCATCGCAGCTTATGGCCGGCACACAAAGGGTGCCCGGACGATTGAAGGGGCCCCAGAATGCCCCAGAATGACGTCATCACGTTTAGCATCCCGGAAGATATCGGAGGAAGATATCGGCGTGTGTCGGTAAGTGTATGCCTAGCATAAGACACATTGGTTTTGTTACAGGGTCAAAAGACAGACAGACTAAAAGCTATTGAATTTGTCAGGTTGGGTGAAGGCATTATTTTCATGAGTGTCTATTATTTCAAAAACTAGAACTAATTCAGCAAAAGTAATGGGAATTAAGAATTCTAATCAAAAAAACCTTGGCAACTGTTTATGCTGTTTATAAACATCTTTCTGTAGCTCTTACATGTTTCTGATGCTGTTTGTGAACATACCCTTGTCTATTATATTTACAGTAATTCTAGCTAAATTGGCTTCAGGATATCTTTCCACTGGACATGTGGGTGTGATGCATCTATGCTGTCCAAACAAAAGATTGCCCTCTGCCCATGGTTTAGGGTTCCCTATTCATTTCAATAGGTAAACCATGCAGATGCTTTCCGTGCCTGGCTTTTCCGTGCCCTGCTGATTTTTAATGGACATGCCACTTGTGCTCGATGGCAACCCCCATCGTCGCCGCAATCACAACGCCACAATAGTGGAACCATCTCATTCAGCGCACACTGAATGCAGTTGTGTCAAGGCATTTGTAGTTTTTCCATTCATTTCTGATATTTGCACAGCTCTAGGTGGGGGGGGGGGGGGTAAGCTGGGGACTTCTTTTCTCATTAGAAGTCAACATCTTGGCCACTGACCTGCGCCTGAGTTATGACTGGATACTGAAGAAATAGCAGCAGATTGATAAGTGTATCCTGCTGCTCATTGTGCTTATCAGAACACTTAATTGGCTCCAGATGCAGCACAAGTAATCACAAGAGGCGGATATCAGCATACATTTAGTAGATACACTATATGCCTTTTGTGTACCGTATGGTTTTTTTTGGCATTTGCAGTAGATTTTTTTATCATATATCTTCCAGAAGGTTAATGATGTATATATATCAGATAAGTAAATCTGACTTTTTTCATCTTCTAATAAAATCACACTATAAAGCAGGGAACACACGGGTCAATATTTAATCTGTCTGATGTTCCCTGCAGCAGCGTGATGTCAGATATCGGAGGAGCTGGAGACACAGCTCTGCTCTCTCTCTAGCTCAGCCAAAGCTTTGCATGGAGACCCACAGTTTCCATGCAAAGCAACGGTCATATCCGATATGATATTCAATGAATCCCGCTCGAAAAAAACAGCGATGGCCGCATATGATATAGGCCAGATAGATGCCTGTCAGCACGCACGGCGCTCAAAGTGCCCATCGATCTGGCCCATATCTGCATGCTTAAGCCCCGCTTGCTCTCCAAACAAGTTTACTGGTATTAAAGAAATAGAGAATAACACAATGAGTTCCAGGTGATCTAATATTTGTTGGCTTAGTTTACCATGCAAATAGAACATCGCAGCTCATTAACATTCCCCCTAATTACCGCTTTCTTCTTCCATTTTAAGAGCCAAGAAAGATCTCCAGTTCTGTATAACCTCTTAAAATTTGCATATCACATTGAGAATTCTCCCACATAGTGTTAGCGAACACACAGAATCGCCTGCAAAACACCGAATCCCGACGGTAAGCTGTCTTGCGATGGCTATTATTTCTCTTGGTAAATGGCCATTTTGCGTACGTCTTTCCAAGTTTTTGTCAGTCGTTAATGAGCTCCTCAGTGTTTGCTTTGTCAACAAGCGCTGATTAAAATTTCAGTAGCATCAGCAGTAATCAGGGTATGCAGATTAACACAACGCTTAGATAAGGGTCTGTCATTCAGACCAATGTATATTTTTTTATATAACTGCTATGAGGAGCTTGCAGAATAGCATTACTTGGATTCTTCTATATTTTTGGGGCTAAATAGTGGCTGCTCTTTCACCCCTAGTTGGTAGTTAAGAGGCCATTGCTGCTTATTTAGATATTTATGAGGCTATTATGCTTGATAAGCATTAAATTGTATGCAAGTATATGTAACCCGTAACAATAAATCTGCAAACTTTTGGCCTATTAACGATTTAATTTTCAATAATTGGCCATGTTCCCTGTTTCTGTGATTATCACAGGTACAGTATATTTCCCAAAGTATTGGGATGCCTTCCTTAACATACACTTGAGCTTTATTAGTTTTCTTCCATTCTTACCATGGTCATAACCATATCTCATGAAGTTTAAAGGCAACATACTCAGTTCTTCTGGGAAAAGTTTGTACAAAGTTAAGGAGATTGTTCATGGGAATTTTTGAGAATTCATCCAGAAGAGCATTAATATAGTAAAGCAATAGTTTGGGATTGGAAGGCTTGGCTTCAAGTTTCTGTTTTAATTAATTAAGGTTTTCAATCAGTTTGAGGTCATGCAGGACAATGAAGTACCTCCACACCACCCTTGTTCATGTTTTTATGACGCTTGAATTGTTCACTGATGGGATGCGAAGGGACCACTGTTCCTATAATGTTGGGAAGGTGAAATTTTCCAAACCATCTTGGTATCCTGATTCCTGAAGAATTCAGAGTGCTGTTATCAAGGAGTCAAGCCCAACTCGTGAAAAACAAAGCCACTCCATATCCCTTCCTCTCCCAAACACTTGGCACAATCCAATCAAGCAAGAATCATCAAATTCAAAGTTCTGTGCCTTGCTTTTAAATCACTCCACACCTCCTGTCCTACTTACAATCTCCAACCTGGTACGTAAATATACTTCTAATTGCCCCCTCCACTCCTCCACTCACCTACTAATGACATCATATCTAATTCATACTATTAGATACCACTCAACTTTTTAGATCATTGCCAACCCCCAAACAATGTTATTAGCAGTGGGTCCTGTCAGGAAAGGAAGAACACAACAGGGACTTCTACATCTAGTTAAACTAGACCGGAGCTGACTCTCAGACACCACTGACTACACACATGCATGGATGCACAACCAAAGTGAAGTGAACAAATAGGTGTGGATATTTTTCCTGAGGGGTTTGGGTTGGGAGCATTCTCACTAGGACTGTGGGTGACGGGGGCCCTGGGCTTGAGATAATTGGGAATAGTTGGCGCGACACAGTATGGGCACATGCATGTGCTGAAGTAACATAATAACATTATCTTTTTTGCCAGTGGGAATAACAGGTACTCTATGACTAAAGGCCCCCATGCATGTACTGAACCGGGGCCAATTTTGCCGCCAACGATGTGCGTGCACGCTTGAAGATCGCGGGTGCCCACATGGCAAAGCTCGGTCGGCCAGAGAACGGACATGTCTGTAAATCTCTGTCTGATGCCATTAGTTTGAATGGGGACCAGTTGCCGTTCAAACTAATGGCCGGCGAGGGTGTCCGCCGATACATCACGCTGTACTCCGTCGCTCGACTGTCGGCCCCCACTCGCTGTGTGTGTGGGAGCCTTAATGTACAAATACACATGAACATGATATAAATGTTTTCTATGCTTTCACTTGACCATACTTTTTCAAAGACATTTTGTTACATGCCTCAGTACTGCTGTGGTGTTGGTTCTTTGAAATGTCTGACTGAAACATTTATCAAAACTGAAAAATACTTGCTGTTGATTAATGTGCTGCCTTTCTTCAGAATATCAGTATTTGCACATTTCCTTGTTAGGCCCTATTTTCTATGTTCTAGGAAATAATTCAACCAAAGGAACACTTCAAACGGATTCTTTAAGAAGAATAGTCAACATGTTGTTAATTTATATTTTGTTGAAAAATGCTTTTTTGCAAATGGTTTGGTGACACAAGACCGTCACACTGTTGACATCCTTGTAGAAATGCTTGTTGGAAATACCATTAAACAACCTTAAGCAGGGAATAGACGTTACGATTTACCGTCTATTCCTTATCCGATTCTCTGCACTAGGAGTGGCGTGATGACGTCATCACGCACGCGCGCTAGTGCCGAGAATCGGACGGCACTCTTTATGTGCAGCTCATAACTTCGTCCCCAGCCGAACTAATGGGATCGGGTTAAAATTTACCGTCCTGTCGGATTGCACAGTTATCTGAGTTATCTGAGGCTGATTTTAGCCCAATCCTTGTCAGTTGCTGCATCCAATTCCTGCACGACCCGATCCCTAAGGGATGCGGGAGCACGCACGGCATCGGATCGGGGATCGGATCGTGCAGGAATTGGACCGTCTCTGCCCAGCTATAGGCATTAATATGAGGTTTGTCCTCCTTATAAATATATAACAGCTCTTCTGGGAAAAGGTGTAAAGCTGGGCACACACAATTTCTGCACGATCCAATCCCAGATCCAATGCCGTGCACGCTCCCGCATCCCTTAAGGATCGGGTCGTGCAGGAATTGGATGCAGCAACCAACGGGGGATTGGGCTAGAATCAGCCATCCTGTCGGAACGCACAGTTATCCGACAGGACGGTAAATTTTAACCAGATGCCATTAGTAATGAGCTGCACATAAAGAGTGCCGTCCGTTTCTCGGCACTAGCGCGCGGGCGATTTTTCATTCTTTGGGGATTTCTGCCCACATAGCCAGACAAGCAGTTTTGGGGTCTTGGCTTACAGCACACCAATTCATCCTAAAGATGGAGTAATGTTTGGAGTTATGTTCAGGTCCTTTTCCATATCTCCACACAAGAGACATCAAACTATGTAGTAATGGAGTTTGCAGTCATTGTGAAATATAAAAAAAAACCTGAGTAGTTGTTACTTGTTACTTGGTTGGAAGCTCACAATTGTCTAAAACTTAGCATATTTGCACACACGATAACACACACCGGTCCATAAGATGCATTTATGGTTTAGGGGAGGAAATTAAGGCTGTCCCTCACCAGCGCAATTCCATATGCACATACTTGAGTAGTGATGGCCGTTGACGAACAGGCGGATCAGACTTTTAAGCTAGCCATACACAGTCGGATTCCATGGCCGATCGATCACCCATCCGATCGATTCCGGCGATCTCAGCGGGAATCGGAGGTCCGATTGATCGGCCAATTAAGTGTGTCCGATCGCTACATACCACCTTGTCCCACGGATTCCTGGACGATTCCGTGTCCGATCGCTTACTTCACAAATGGCAACTCCCCCTGATGTGTGCTGAATCGGATCAGAAAGACCAACATGTTGGTTCTCTGGCCGATCCGATTCTGGGCCCCCGAACGATCGGACGTGATCGGACGGACAAGGTGGGCTTCACGCGATTCCGGGACGATCGTTTCGCGTGCACGCGCCCGGAATCGATCGTCCCGGAATCCGATGGGAAATGGACCCGTGTATGGGGGCCTTTAGAAAAGTCCAACATCTGCCTGTTCGCTGGGAAATTCAAATTCCCTGCCTGTTCCTGTAAAGCCGGAAGTAACATCACTGACTTTACTTTGGTACATCGAACACACAGTGCAGTGTTCCATATACCAGAAGTGATTTCATGTACCAGAAGTAACGTCACTGACATCACTTCCGTTTTTTGTCAGATTTTTTCACTGGAGAACGAGGGGGCAGGTTAAACACCCATACTGTTCATCGCCACGAACTGTCTGCCTTGCGGACCGTTCGCCAATCTCTACTTATAAGCGACTCATAAAGTATGCTCACACAGAATTGCAAGTGCAGTAAATACCTGGAAGCATTGCTGACAGCCTGTGACTTTTTGCTAGATCAATGTTAGATTCGATTCGATCATTTACAAACCAATCGATCCCTTTCTAAAGCCAAAAAAAATTAAAGACATTATGTCTCATGGCATGTATAATTAGACAAATTATTACTATATTAATAGAATGTATATAAGGGTTGAATAGAACCATACTCATTCCCAAAGAGTTAAAAAAATTATTTTCAGAAACATTGAACATCCCAGTGTATTAATAACTAGGTAAAAGTGTCTTTTTTTTTGCAAGAATACTCTATTAACCTTTCTAGCGGTCAGCCCGTGTCGCGCCATTGAAAACAGTACTCTCTTTGATTTTCCCGCCCTCCCCTGTACACAATCACACTGTGTGGTGTTACTGGTCTCTGGACTCTCAGCAGTGGCTCTACTCCCGAGTGAATGCTGGAATACAGAATGTTCAAACCTCGCACATACCCAAAATGTGTGTGTGTGGGGGGGGGGGGGTGCATCTTATAGAAAAAAAAATACAGTATATAATATTAACAGTTATTTGACAAAGGAAGAGGTGGGCAGATTGACTGATAAGGTAAAACTATTATATAATATTGTCAGGTACATGGCCTCATCCCTAGATACACGTAGAAAGAAAAGAAAACCAAGCGCGACACTAGGTCAAGTGGGGGGAGGGCCTCCCCCCTGGGACTTTAAATAGGCCATAGTGTATCAATCAAGTATCATTGCATAGAGAATAAATACATATTTATTATACATGATGAAATCTGAAATGGCATAGGATCTAGACTCAGTGAGTTACAAAAAAACTGAATAAGAAATAGTTAACCATACACGTCAAAGAGATAAAATACAAGAGATTTGAGTATGCTTACTTGCAGGAGGAAGAAGGGCCTTAATGTCCACCTCCCAAGGAGACAACATATATTTCTTGGCTGCCCTTTGCCTTGTTCAATCAGGTATTTTGATCGATTTGTTTTCAATTGTACTATGGAGCATATGCACCAATCTAAGTAAAGGAATGTTTTTAAAACAATCCGGGTGCCGGGTGTTACTAGTGTCTGGGCTATCAGCAGTGGCTCTACTTCTGGGAGAATGCCGGAATACAGAATATTCCAACCCTGCACACTCTATATATTCACTCAATTGTGGGGGGCGTGCATTTAATAGAGCAAAAAAAATCAGTATATTAAATTAACAGTGATGTTTAATGGAATGCAACAGTTTGTAGTGCAATATACAAGTGATTTGAGTATGCTCAGTAGCAGGAGGAAGAAGTAGGGGGGTTTAAATTCCCTTACTCTCCCTAGCACACTGCTGAGGTCCAGATTTCTGTACCAAAAGTGCACCATAGACTTCAATGGTAAATGAAAAAAATTATTTGAATGATAAAATCTCTAAAATACTTATTTTGTATGAAAAATGTCAAAACAGTATGTATTCATATTTATGTTTTTTTATATTCATGATTACATTTTTATTCAATTGAAAATGTGTTATGTGTTTTTTTTTACTTTGAATTGTATTGGATACAGTTATCACTGTATCCAATACAATGCCATGTCAATGTTATGAACACACCAGGGGAGAAAGTGTTAACTGCAAAAGGCACATCTGGAAATCACACTGGGAACAGTCTTCTCCATAGAAGACTGTTGTTCTGGTGTAATTTACATTTGAATGTCCCGCTGGACTGGACTCCCCAGGGTGGTAGGCTCCTGACAAGAGAAGGGTTACAGTATGTTTCAGCAGGGTGTGCAGAGGTGGAGAACACTGTACAGGGAGTGCAGAATTATTAGGCAAGTGGTATTTTTGAGGAATAATTTTA
>CM070038.1:86657382-86667517 GCA_036250615.1 Ptychadena robeensis
GATGATGTGGTCAAAATACTCATTTGCCTAATAATTCTGCACTCCCTGTATATTGATATTTACTAGGATTAGAACCAATTCTCAGAGCCTAGAGACTAACTAATAGAGACTTACTTTACACTGGTAGCTCACCCTGGAACATGCAATTTACATTTTAACTGGGGAGGAGGGGTAAGTCTTGCATGTCATAGCAGGTTATATATTTTTTGAATTTTCAATTCCGTACGCAGATTGTGTGCTGTGACAGACAGAGATTCATCCCTCCCACTAGAGCTATTATTGCACCACAAGCCAATGAATTCACCATTAAATTTTTTTTTGTATCCTGCTAAATTACCAACAATATAAAAACTCTAACTATTGGCCAGAGATAACAAGAGTTACACTATATGGCCAAAGATTTTGGGTCACCTGACCATCCCGTTATATCAGATCTTCTGATGAGAAGAGTATGATAATATGTGTCCATTCACCCATAACCTCATACCTATAGTAAATCCAAATACAGATGTTGTTCAAAAAGACTTGACTCTAAACTAGAGTCAAGAAAGGAGAGCTAATTTACGAACCTAAAGCAATTCTTGAGACATTCAAAAATTTTTATAGCACATTATATTCAGATATTGCATTACAACAGGGGAAAGACCCGCATATAGGGGAACGGATAGAAAATTATCTCACCGAGTCGAGACTCCCTAAGATAGACCCCGAACAAAATCAAGATCTAAATAAAGACATTACACTCGAGGAGGTTAAGAATACGATAAAAACATTACCCAGAAATAAAGCTCCGGGACCAGATGGCCTCACATACCCATATTATAAGGAATTTTAAGAAATATTAGCACCCCACCTGACCAGATTATAAATTGGTTTCCTGAAGGGAGAAAAAATTCCACAACAAATGAATTATTCCCACATATCGGTTTTCTTAAAACCAGGGAAAAACCCAGCTGACTGTACCAGTTACAGACCGATAGCTTTATTAAACGCAGATATAAAAATTTTCACAAATATATTAGCAAACAGACTACTGAAATGTATCCCCCAAATAATAGACTACGATCAAACAGGCTTTATTCCCAATAGACAGGCAGGAGACAATACCCGGAGAACAATCGACATAATTGATATAGTTAATAAAAGAAAAAATGGGGCAGTTATACTAAGCCTTGATGCGGAAAAAGCATTCGATAGACTGAGCTGGCCATTTCTATTAAGAACATTGAATGCTTTTGGGCTGGAAGGACCATTTGTCACAGCTATAGAGGGTCTATATATAGCCCCATCGGCCTCTGTGAAATTGGCAAACGGTCGCTCAAAATCATTCTCTATCAAAAATGGCACCCGCCAGGGATGCCCCCTCTCCCCAATTATTTTCGCCATGGCGATAGAACTCCTAGCTTCTCAAATTAGAAACAACACAAATATAAAAGGAGTAGAAGTAGGCCCACGAACATATAAAATCTCACTCTATGCTGATGATGTTCTACTCACATTAACACAGCCACTGACATCCCTACCTAATTTGCAAAAGACACTTAAGGAATATGGAGTCGTTTCAGGGTATAAAAACAACAGTGGAAAAACAGAAGCGATGGTCCTGAACATAGAGAAAGAAGAGGCAGACACATTGAGAAAGTTCTATAACTGGAGGTGGAAGGATGAAGGGATAAAATATCTTGGAATTTATATCACTCCTACATATGAACTATTATACGGGAAGAATTACCCAAACATATTCAAAGAGATAGAAGAGATGCTTAAAAGCTGGAAACACCACACAATCTCACTAATGGGTAGAATTGAAAGCATCAAAATGATGATCATACCCAAACTCATATACCTATTCAACACTCTACCAGTAAAAATATGACAAAATACAAAAAATCCAGCAAAAAATTATGGAATTTATTTGGGCGTACAAAAAACACCGAATATCAACAAAGTTAATGTGCAGAACCAGGGAAAGGGGAGGAATGGGAGTACCCGATATTAACAAATACTATCTAGCAACCCAACTTAAGACCATAAAGAACTGGACAGACACATCAACAAAACACAAATGGGTACAAATTGAGAGGGATGAAATGGGTATAAAAGATATGTATAAAAGAGTCTGGATCTGGGGCAACAGAACGAAACTAGTATATACTACACATGGACCAATAACACATACCAGGAAACTATGGGAAAACAATAAGCAAAAATATAATCTTATGAATGAGATATCTAAATTAGAACCAATAATTGTAAATGAATATATTCCAATTGGGTGGAGTAAAAACAAAACCGATGTGTGGGTAAAAACTACACAAATAGGGGATATGGTAAATCAACAAGGGGAACTAGTAACATTTAAGGCCATCAAACAACAGAAAAACATACCAGATACCCACCTCCAGATTGCGCATTACATCCACGGAAGGACTCGGACAGAGAAATTGTTTTTTTTAAGACAAAATATATTTGCAAGAAATTGCAAGAATTAACCCCTTTTGAAAAAATATGCAGCCAAAAAGGAAATCAAAAAGGTATGATCTCCACTATATATAAGATACTAGAGGAGGATAAAGGGTGGAAACCTCCGTATATGCATAAGTGGGAGAGAGCGGTGGGCCAAGAGATTACGGGAGAAGAATGGTCGGAAATATGGGATAATGTAAGTAAAGTATCAATATGCATGTCCCATAGAGAGAACCTGTATAAAATTATTTTCCAATGGTATTATACTCCAGACAGATTACACAGAATTTACCCCCAAGCCCTAGAAACTTGTTGGAGGTGCTCGAGAGGTAAGGGCACAATAGAACATATATTTTGGACATGCCCAGACCTGAACCTATATTGGAATAGCATTAATGACACTATAAATAAGGTAATGGGTACCAAGATCCAATTGGATATGAGAACGCATATCTTGGGGGCATCAATAAAAGTATTAAATAAGAAGCAGAAGCGAATGACACAACATATGTTGATGGCCGCAAGAGGTGTAATCTTGCGCAACTGGAAATCCAACACCCCTCCATCCCTTAAAGAATTCTTTGATAAAATTATGGAGATTAGAATAATGGAATACCTTACGGCCTGCATAAATGATAAGATTAAAAAGTTTCATGAAATATGGAATATATGGGATAGCTTTATAGGACTTGAGACTGTGAACTAGGATAATTATGTAAGAATAGCAGCAACGGATCAATTAAGAGAAACAGGAAGAGATGAATGTGAAATGTATGTATTTATTGTATGTTTATTTAAAAAAAAACATAATAAAGATATAAAAAAAAAAAAAAAAGACATGCACGGTGGTTGGAGGTGAACATTTAATCACATGCATGTGCTGTAAACTCACCCCGTGCTACACTTAAGGATACTCACATATCAATGGTGAGCCCGCTGCAATTCTGAATATCGGTGGACAGTAAAGGGGCGGGGGGCTATGCCACTGACCTCCATCTTATGGAGGCACTGTTGTTGTTTTTTTCCTAACAAATGTGAAGGGGGAGGAGGGAGGGCAGTAAATCCTGCAATCGCTCATAGAGCAATGTTAAAAAAGCACACTACAGAAATGGCCCAGGAGGTTTAGAACATCTGTTAAAACATAGGCAGTCTTTGCATTGATATTAGAAATGGTCAAATTTTTCTTTGAACGATGAGTTCGAAGAGATAATTGCAAAACCCCTGAACAAGCTATCATCAGTTCTAACTTCAACTTAAAAATGTTTGACTATACAAAAACTACATGTGTTAAATGAACGCTTTCTTTTTTCGTAATGTTCCCACAACCCTTCTCTACATCTCTTTTGGTGGTGATACCATGTAATTCACAAGTAAGCCTGTCAAATTTGAAAACATTTCACCATCCCTACTCTACTCTCCTATTTATTTCATCCGTGTGTACAGTAGCCAAAAGCTTAGACCAGGGGTGGGCAAACTGACCTGTGGGTTTCTAAATCTGACAGAGGGGCCAGGCAAAACCTGTAAGCGTCGCCTGGTCCCAAGTCCTCCCAGCCTGGGTGAGAAACTTAAACATTGATAAATTGATAAAAAAAGGAAACAAATCAAAGAAATGAATAATTATAAATTAAAAAAGAGGCTTTGGATAGTAAATGTAAACATTCTATTGCAGACATGAGCAAGTGATGGCTTCTAGAAGGAGACCATAACAATCATTCTCTAGGCACTATCTCTACTTATTGGAACAAGCAGAAAGTAGACTTGACACCAAGGTGACAAAAGGCTGGATTCAAATACTAAATTTCACCCACATCTGGCCTAGACACGGAGGTGGTCATTCATGTTCCTCCACACTAGGCCCATCGTACCTTGTATTCAGGGATCTGGCTTTATACTCGGGAACATACAAAACCCTTCTCCAAACACAATTTTCTCTGGATGCTGTAATATTATCTGTAACCATTGCTGAAAAAAACCTAAATTCGGTGAATAGCAATGTTCACATACCATAGCGCAGATACGATGGTCAAGTGACCACTTATTGAACGTGCCTGCTCATACTTGACTAAATCATGTGAGCTCTGACATGTATCACAAAAAGTGATATTGCTAAATGTTTTATTAGCACGGAAGTATTCACCTTCTTCAGTTACATCAGCATTCCAGAACGATGAGTACAAGTATGTTATCCCAAACCCCAATCTGTCAGTTAGCTTACAATGGAACAAAAACAAAATAGAAATGTAAATGCTACAATGGTATTATGGTGCATGCCTCAATTCTGCCCTGTATATTCGAAATTTAGGTTTACATCTTCCATTCCATTTTTTCTTGCCATTACAATTTCGTATGTGATTGACAGTAAATAACATTCAGGGGAACTGCCTGCCTACATTACAAAAGGAGTTCTCAGATTGTAAGTCTAGGGCTTTACTATGCATCCAATGAACGCAATCAACCCTGTTCGCTCTGTTAAGACCAATTTATGGGTTGTGCTACATAACCCATCTGATAACGTAGTTAAATCAATGGGTTGGCGTATGACTTACATACCTGGGCACATTAGTCATATGTTAGTATGACGCATCCATTGACTGCCAATGGTCGTGTCAAACAACAAGCATTGTGCGGTGCTCTACGTCATCATTAACATGACGGAGGCTCAGACCGACAGAGAGTCGGTTAATTAATGCAAAAATCACATTTCTAGAACAATACTTAATGTTCCCACAGTCCTTCTCTATATCTCCATTTTGTGCAATAAACCTCCCTAGCGCTCATGCGAGGTCCAGATTTCTGAACCAAAAGCGCAACATAGACTCTAATGGAATTTTTTTTTTTTTATGTTGTAGGCCTGTAACTTCTTATAATATGTCCTTACAAATGTCTAGAAAACATCCTGATTATTATAATGTTAGAAGCACACAATTATGTAAAAAAAATTACATTAAAAAAACAATAAAAGGTATCATCTGAATGATAAAATCTCTAAAATACTTATTTGTATGATAGATTTTAAAACAGTATGTATTCATAGTCATATTTTGTTTATAATAACAATTTTATTACAATTGGAAATTAGTTTTGTGTCATTTAATTTCGAATTGTATTAGATACTGTTATCACTGTTCCTTTTGGTTCCTTTTGGCACCCTCTCTCCCCTGGTGTGATGAACACACCAGGGGAGAGAGGGTTAACGTCAAAGGGCACTTCTGGGGAATCACACTGAGAACCGTTTTCTGCATAGAAAGCACTGTGTGATTTACTTTTGAATCTCCCACGGCCACCGCACTCAACCATCTCTACCACTAACCTGCTGGGGCAGCTTATGGGCAGCTTCAATGACTAAATGTCCAATGAGTTCATTTTCTCAGCACTGTATGACTACAGGTTCTCTCAAGTTGAAGTACAAACAATGTTTTGCTAACCGATAAACCAATATATGTGACATAGAGATAGGAGGGGGTCTGTAGTTCAGGAGTTGACAATAATATGAAGGATCTCAGTTCATCAGAGGCAACAAAATAGCTATTCTGCTATTCTATTCTGTACTGTACAATGAAATGAATTTCAGAGGTATACTGAGTCTGTTGTGTTTTTTTTATTATTCCCAGACATGTATGTAATAGTATACTCTCTTCTGACATATGGGCTACATTCTCTTCAGAATTCTATAACCCCGAATGACAAAGGGATGGTGATGATGACCTTCATTCTTTGAATTCCAGCTACAGATATTGTATATTGTGTTTCTCTGTACATTCTCCTTGCTTGTAATGCTCCCACTGCAAGATACAAATTGCAGGAACTGTATTGTTCTATATATGAGAGGTAGAAACAAACCGCCACATTCACCGCAGTGGAAAAATATTTCCTGGAAAGAAAAAACTCACAAACTGTGTACAGCGGTAATTTATCTGAGAAGGATTCCCAGGAGGTCATCTGGGTTTGTTGGTTGGTGTATAGGCAACACTAACAAGACGGCATCCGTGTATTGCTCCAGATTATGGTTTTTCACTCACAGATAGGCTTACATGAACTGATTTTTCAATTTTAAATTCTGTAACTATCACACTACAACCAATGCACAAGCAATTTATTAACCAAACCACAACCAGGACAGTCAACCGATTATGGCCAACTTTTGACCAATACGTTTGTACAGTGGTCCCTTGAGTTACAACTGGTTTGAATTAAAAAACTGTAGTTTGACTAAAGTCTTGACATACAACCATAATTAAGGCCAAGGCCAAAGAGGACCTGATTCCTGATATTCTTATGGAAGGGGTTCTATCCTTCCATACAATAACCACCTTCCATTTCATCCTCTCTTAATGAAAGCCAAACATGTTACCTGGAATGGAAATTACATAGTTAATTTTTTGTTAAGAACCAGGAAAATTTTTGACTTACAACCAACCTTTAGTGACAAATTAAGTTCATTAGTCGAGGGTCCACTGTAGTTAGGTCACCATACAACTTATGAAAACTATAGCTGGGCACAGACAGGCAGATTTCTGCCCGATTCAACCGCTGTGCACGTTCCCGCAATCGGGTCGGGTCGGCAGAGAATCGGGTGTGCCCCCCTGGTTATATTGACCAAGAATCTGCCGCATGTCAGATCGCACAGTGATCAGACATGCCGGTAAATTCAGAGCCTATCCCGGCACACAAAGGGTGCCCGGCCGATTCTAGCCACTAGTGACATCATCACGCCCGGTCGGTAGGATGGGCTGTCAATGGAAAAATGACCCATCTATGCCCAGCTTAAGTCAGATGATGGTCAAATCTCTTTGGTCCAATGAATCTGTATATAGAGATTTAAGCTGGGAGCACATGTATACATATGGGCCAGATCGAAGGCCGCTTCAAGCGCCGTGCATGCTCATGGCCATCTATCTGGCCTATATCTAATGCGGTCATCCCTGTTTTCGAGCTGGACCACAATCCTGATCGAAAACAGGGATATCAGACCACAGTCGATAACCATTGCTTTGCAAGAAGACCGTGGGGTCTCCATGCAAAGAATCGGCTGAGCTGGAGACACAGTAGTGCTGCGCCCTCAACTCCTTCAATATGGGGCAGCAGCACTATGATGTCATCCAGCTGCTGCCGGGAACCTTGAACAGCTCCTATATCGAGCCGTGTGTTCCCAGCTTTAATGCGTGCAGTGGACTTTACAAGACACTGACAGAGAAAGTTGTGTGGGCGATGGGCACATTTTGACTGCAGAATAAAGTTTTAGGCATTTCTGGCGTTTATTATATCCTCAAATTTGTCTAGAGAATTTGCATGGTAATTAGGCAATTAACATTGATTTTGTCATGGCTTTTCTGTTTTTAGTTTATTGAACTAAATTATTGCTGTGTTAAGTGTTATTATAGTCCCCTGATTAGCACTCACAATTTGTTTTAAAAAAAATGGTAAATAATTCAAGCAAATTTAATTAATGCCAAGCAGCATGCAGCTGTCCTCCGTCATGATTAGAATTTGGAACATGTATTTCCCATCATAATGAGTTTATATTGCATAGAATGGAATCGCCTAATTGGCATTGTGGGACGGATGAGAACTGCTATACTGTATATACCGTATATATATATACACTATATTATACAATAGGCTCTAATATGGAGTTGGGTCACCCTTTGCCACCATAACAGTAGTTCCCAAACTGGGGGGCGCAAAGGTATTCCAGGGGGGCGCAGGCTCTCATTCTTAACCAGGGGGGCTCGATAATGTTCCTAAATAGAAAAGAGGGGCCCTGCAAGGAAAAATTGGCAACCACTGCACTATAACAACTTTGACTCTTCCAGGAATGTTTTCCAAATGGATTAGGTGTCTTTGTGGGAATTTTTAGAACTATTCTTCCAGAAGAGCATTTGAGAGGTCAGCTACTAATGTTAGATAAGAGGACCGAACTCACTTCACCAACATGCTGGTAAATCCCTGTTCCATTACATAACTTTGGATGGGGAGCATTCAATAGACATGGTGATGCCACCACGCTGTGCTCGAGCATTCATCGTTTAATTGGGTAGACCCGTGTAAGGGGACCTTAAGATACCATTAAAAAAGTCAGGTTCCAATTTTTACCCTAACTGTGCTTTATCGGTGTCAGGATCCCGTCTTGTGGGATCGGCCCCACCAGCGTTAGTCTCCCCCTCACAGGTACCTCAGGCTGTTGACAGTGACACATCCTCGGGGGACACTCTGGGTCCTTCAGGCGCCTCACCTGCTCCTTCCATGCTGGAGCGGCGGGACGGGGGTTACGCGCACGCCCTCACCCGAGTTTTGAAGTACTGGTAGGGGGAGTGTTCCTGGGGGCCGTCCCGCCTCTGGGGCGGCCCCGGGGAGGTCACTTCCTATAAAAGCTTGCCAGCCCTTCCACCCAGTGCTGGTGGAATACAGCTTCCTGTACACTTGTTGATGGTAGCGTTTGCTTGTTTTGGCTTGATCTCCCGGTATCCGACCCTGCTTCGTCCCCGATTACGTCTTGACTTCTGGCTCCCTGACCTTCGCTTGTTTCTGTCCCGTACCGCCTGCCGCCTGCCACGACCCACGCCTGTACCTCGACTACATTTTGAACGCCGCCAGCCCCGACCACAGCTTTGGACTTCGACAACCCTCTGTGATCACCTCATACCTGTTCCTGGTTTCCCGCATACCTTCCTCCTGAAAGGGACATTCTCTGGGGCACCTGCCCGCACTTTCCTGGGGGGGGTTCACCAGGGAAGCAGGACCTTGCCACCTGAGCTTGGGAAAAGTCAACAGGGTCCCCTCAAGGGATTCCTGCCTATTCTCCCATTAGGGGAGCTCTGGGTGAAGACCCTCAGGTGGCTTAGACTCCCTGCTCCTGGTATACCCGCGTCAACCCGGGATCTGCGGTGATGACGAACGTAACAATCGGGCAGAATATAGCAAAGAGTGGACAACCCTTGTATATTGCATGCCAAGAACGTATTCAAATGTTTGCCTGGAGTTCATATTTACCTGTATTTTAATTATTTAATTTATACTGGTTTGGAATGCTTTAGATCAGGGCTGCCCAAATAGAAGATTGTATAGAAGGCAAATGAAGTAGATCCCGGAGCCCTGCATAGACTAAATGGGCGGGGTTAAGAATCCATGCATTGAGACGTTTTTTCAGGCAGTAAGTGGTGGGGGTGGGACTGGACATCTTGCTACACCCTCCCACTACCTGCCTGTAGGTCCGTGCCCATGATTTGAATGGCTGCAGACTGCAGGAGATCACTGGGTTCTAGCGATCTCCTGTGGGTAAGGTGCCGCAATTCAAACCGCAGGGAAACGAAGAAGTGGAAACAAACCCTAAGGAAATGGCCAAACATTTAGAGAATTGTATTGTGCCACACATGTTTATATTGTTATGCAAGGTAAACAATATTTGTTTTTAAAATAAAAAGTATACTTATCATATATATAAATACATTTATGTTCACCATTTTTTTGTTCGCAAGCCCAAAAAAGGGAACACCTGCTAAAAGCCCCCCATATACCTTTAGATTGCTCTATTCAATTTACTTTAGATCTACAAACAACTATGTAGTGCCGGGTCCCCCCTGATAGAATAATCCTTCCAATCACTAGAATATAAAGGTATATATCACTGCTATGTAGTGACGGGTCCTCCCTGATAGAATACATAGTGATT
>CM070038.1:86678925-86695529 GCA_036250615.1 Ptychadena robeensis
CCTTACCCAAGTCATCAAATTTCCAGGTAATGACAGGTAATGACATCCATAATGGTATTTTCAGACAAATGGGTGATATTTCTTGCTATATTTAAACACTTTTATGAAAGCATTTCACTCATGGTGAGAGCATGTAGCCTCTAGAAAGACAAAAACTAGAATAATAAGTAAAATCCCCTCCAACAAATGTTTCATGCAGACTACTTAAGTGATTTTATTGCCATGACATAAGATGAGAAGAGCGAGCAGTCAGACAGATGGACCTGGAGGCAATGTATCATCATGCACAATACATAATAATGCATGTCTCTCACCTTATATGATTTCACAGTGGAGAAGTGTGTTCTGCTCCTTAAAGGAGAACTAGAGGAATTCACTCCTGGCTCCTTAAATTTGATAAAGGGGCCAGACCAAAAGCCAAAAGCCTATAATGGCTGAGGTGTGCCAATTGCAATGAGCAGAGATAATACTAGAGACTGCCTGTTGTCACCATGAGGATGCGCCCAGAGTCATGATCACACCACTGCATCGTCCCCAAGGCATTGCAGAGAAGAAGCGGAGGAGACCATCTTTAAAGGTGACAAGGGGCCGGAAAGAAAGAAATCCAAACAGGCCGAATCCGACCCCCGGGCCTTAGTTTGCCCACCTTAGTATAGCCTGACACTGGTGACCTATTATTTTAAAAGTTTTATTTGTCTAACGTGCTAATTCTTTAATTTAATTGTTTTCTGGGTCACTTAAGGTACCCATACACGTATCAATTTCTGAATGATTGCCAGAATCAACAAACGATCTTTTAACGATTGCTCGGCGAATCCATGCCCACCACTTTGAGTGTTGGATCCCTGCTTGGATCGGAACCCTCGGTCACGAACAGGGATTTATCAGCATGTCGCATCCCTGTCCGATCTATATTACATTCAAGCAGGATCGAGCGTTCAAAGTGGGCAGCCTTTGGATTCTCGAATGATCTTCCAGTGCTCCTAATTGTGCACAAAATAATGTAATTGACTTCAGGGGTTTTCCTTTAAGGTCATTTTTAAAGTGGACCTACGCTGACAGGTAATAAAAGCTGCTATTGCTGAACCATCAAAAAGTAAATTGCCTGATAATTTAATTTAGTTGTTTCAGAATGCATACTCATACAGGGTAAGGGATACAGTAAGTATTCATGGCTGAGGGTAATAACAGCAACCAGGCATGCATCAACAATGCTATCTCACATAATTATTAATACTTATTAATACTAGAGTTTGGGTAAGCCATTTTCTTTTAAAGCATGACATGTCCTTATGCATAAACTACACATAAAGACATTTAGGTTTTCTATAGAGCAATGCCATGACCTTCACCCTACTAGAACTTATTCTAGGTTTTCTTATCCAAGATCAGTAGATGACCTCACAAATATTATTTTATATATCGTATTTTTTGAACTATAAGACCCCCAGGAAAAGCACCTGCGTCTTGGGTCTGAATACGCAACAGCTCACGCGGCAAGAAGATCAGCTGGGGAGTAGAGATGGTCGAATTTGTTATAAAAAATTCGACCATTTCGACGATTTTGAGTTAATTGCAAAGCCCCTGAACATGGTATCATCACCAAACTTGATGGAGATGGAGAAGGGTTGGGGGAATACTACATAACATGTCTAACACAAATAGTTTTTGCACAAATTAAGTTCGAAGTCAAGTAAAAATTTCGAAAATCAAAATCTCGACTTTAATTTTGAACTTAATTTATGCAGAAACTACACGTGCTAGAGCAAACCTTTTTTTTCAGAGGCTTTGCAATAAGCTCACAAAGTTAGCAAGTTGAAAAATTCAACCATCTCTACTGGGGAGGTGGAGGAGGTGTTAGATGATGGAACCGCCCACAGCCAGATCTCCAATCTGTACTGTATTGTTTATATCAGCAGAACCCTGCTGATATAAGCAATAAAGAACAGAGAGATCAATGAAAGAGCATGCAATTTCTTCCACCTGTCTCTGCCTGTGTGTGGGAGCTGCACAGTCATGGGTTCACCATCACCGACCTATACAGTGACTGCCTTTCACTACCTAATGCGCCTCTGGATACTCCGGAATAAACGTTACTTCAGAATATGGTTCAGTTGCGTGACTCTTGCCAATCACTGTGTGTATTTCTGACTATACAAAGGCAGTAGGATTATAGGAGGGTCGCAGCAGCACGCTGAAGCAGTAGGTAGCCACTGCAAAGGTGAGATATGCTTAATTATAGTGTCTGCTCTACAAATACACAGCTTCATTCTAAGTTTACTGTAAGCAGTCAGGGATGAGGTTCATGTTTATTTATATAAAGTGATCACATTTATTATCTGTATGCCAAGTCCAGGCCCGTGCTTACTCATGCTGTACCTGAATGACAGCTCTGTCCTTTCATCAAGATCAACGGATTCTGTCATTCATGTAGGAAAAGGCTTACTGTGCCGACAGCTCAGGATGAAGAACCTTCCAAAACCTTCACACACTTCTTCTCACACCACAAAGCCCCACAAACCTGTGCAGGGCCTGAGATGTTTGTCATTGATGTCACATCACTATTTGTTCTATTTCTCTTTATTTAATAGGTGACAGCAGAATGTAATGATGTGTTTTATTCTAGAATATAGATTTTAATGACGAGGTTAAAGAAAAACAATCCGGCTATGCAATGCCCTTTCAAAATGTCTTTTTTTTTCAATTATTAAAAGTTTCCTTTACCTTAGAACAGTGGTAGCGAACCTACGGTGTATTAGTGTGTCCGCAGTCTGTTTCTGATTGGTGGGGAGGGGCGGTGATTTTTTTCAGTATCGGGCAGTGTTTACCAAACTGGGGGGCGGGCCCTCCTGGGGGGACACAAATGTATTCCAGGGGGGCACAGGCCCTCGTTCTTAACCTGTGTTAAGAACGAGGGGGGAACTCAATGATCTTCCTTAATAAAAAAGGGGGGCCCTGCAAGGAAAGTTTGGGAAACACTGGTATGGGTATTCTACATGGTATTCTGGAGCTGGACTCCAGCTGGTGAAATGTAAACAGACAGCAGCGCCATCTTGTGGCCATACTGATAAGTTACCAGAAAATTTGAGGTATTAGCCTACTTTTGTTTTACTGCCATGTTGGGGAGGATGCTGCAAGTTCCTCTCAAGTTTCCGAGCCCACCTCAATAAATTGCTGTATTGGCACTTTATGGTAAAAAAGTTGGTTATGTGTTTCTATTTGAGCACTCGGCCTCAAAATGGATCACCATCACTGCTTTAGGTAATGTTCACCCATCTTTTGCTTAGTTGCTTGCCTTATCCAAGCCATACTGTCTATGGTACATGGAGAGTATCGTCACTAGATTAGGGCTTGTTCCCACTTTTGCAATTTAAATCTACCAAGTTTGGCCGATCTTGTGAGACTCCTGAATCGCGCACGATTCACCACAGGTTTTTTTGTAAAAAAAGTGCATTGTGTGTAACAGGAAGTTCCTGTTATTATGACATCAGAAGAGAACAGAAGAATGGAAGTTTTCTACCATCTCCATATGTATTTTAGCCTGGTCAAAATTCAGCATATGGAGCCAAAGAGGCGTGCTGCAGCAGCAGCGGAAGCTGCGTTTTAGACTGCGGGCCGCACCGCGTCCACGCCAGTTAGCGTATGTGGGGACAAGCCCCACCAAATAAGAAAGTGAGAGTTTGCTGCAGTGGAAGATATTGGGTGCACACCATGCTTCAACATCGGCCCAAGTTGGTGGGTGAGACATTACAATGATTAAAATCAGGTCCAACCTGATCGCGTGTGATCGTGGCCATAGAGAATTAATGGACGCAAATAAAAAGATTTTCATTCATGTCTATGGGTGTGATCAAGTGGCGATTGATCGTGGCTGCCCGTGATCAAAAACGTGGTGAGCTGCGTTTCAGATTACGGATCGCAATGCACCCGCGCCATAAGCGTATGTGGGGACAAGCCCCACTAAATAAATGGAAGCTATCACCCTCAATCGTTTTTAATCACGCCGCAGCTGATCATTTAGTTGGGAACAAGCCCTTAGGTGTCACCGGTGCGGGAAACTCATGGTGTCACAGTGGTGTAGATTTTGCGAGTAATATGGGTGTCAAAATGTGTGGCAATATTGTGTATATATATATATATTATATAAAAATATATTTAATATTATATATATATTTCGTTAGTGAGGCGGACTCCCTTCCCCCACAAGACAATGGAGCGGATGGATGCTGTTGCGAAGCCAGCTCCAGCTGTAGGTCTGGCATGACACGTGCTACCTGTTAATTCCTGACTTATCCACCTGGATTTGTTTGGTGAGTCTTTATTATACTGTTGATACTTGCTTCACTGTCCCAGTCTGTCCCATTTTTTGGCTCATTCTCTCCTTCACCCAGTGGCTGCCTATCTCTACAGTTACTTTGTGTCATATGCACTATAGTTATACCTGGCTTTACTACATTTCCTTAATACTATCTGACCTAAAGATGTCCTGTGACACTTCGGAGGCTTGGGGTCCTCGGTATGTATGTCCCATGCATATAGCATTGACAAGGATTGTTGACAGTTTTATGCTTTGTGTCTGTTTGATTTTTCTTGTGGCCCATATGGACCCACGTTTACACATATTGCATGGGGCATTATCTCATATATGGGCACTATGACTTGTGCCCATTGTTTGTTTTTGTACAGATTACCATGTGTGCGGAGACCATCCAACCTGATACCCATGTTGGGTCGAGGGAGCCAAAACGCGCTGAGGGAAACTATTGCAACCCAACATTTTATGATTTATAAATATTATTATTGCATATATGATACTTGATGGCTGCCCATGTTGAAGCCTATGTTTTGCTCCAAATGTGTATGGCCACCTCTGATGATGACTGTATGTACCTTTGGAGTCTCTTTTAACTCTTAAGGTGCCCATACAAACATAGATATGGCATAGATCGATGCCTGCTTTGTGGCACATAATAAATGTGGCCATCCCTGTTTTCAAGTGGAACAATCAATCCTGCTCGAAAACAGGGATATTAGACATGATCACAAATCACGGTCCATCTCCATTGTTTCTCCAAAACATTGCTACGCCTCCAGCTCCTTCGATATCGGGCTATGGCGTCATTGCGCTGGGCTGGAGCTTCTTCAAACAACTCGAATTTTGAGCCGTGTATGCTCAGCTTAACTCGTACCTAATAAACATAATGGTTTACTCTCATAGGTATGTCCTTGTATTTATCTTTTTTGCCACGTAAAAAATCGCCTGGGGCTAGCTACTCCAATTGATTCAGCCTTTGTTGAACCATGCTTTTTTTTTAATTATATACAGTATATATATATTTAACTTTGCCCAGCCCTGGACACACTGCGAACATTAATGTATATTTAGGAATCCAGGGGAGGTGCTGCATAAATGAGCAAAGACATTACATATGTGATAAATGCAGAGACCAATCACAAGGGGGGCAAGCCAAAGACGGTACTGCAGCTGTCAGGGCTTGTTTCCACTATACGTCGGTACCGGCTCGGTAAGCGTATTGCTTGGTGGGAGGTCCCGACAGAGCACATACACTTTAGAGGCTCTTAGAGGCTCCATGTACTACGTTCAGCCTTGCATTGGTGGAATGGCTGGGCGCAGTGAAGACACAGGATCCGCCGAGCAGGTAAGTAAATGTACTCTATCTGGACCTCCCGCCGAGCAATACACTTAGCAGAGGGGGGTCCCGACATATGTGGAAACATAGCCTTATACTGACATTGCAACTATGGTTCTGGAGGAAGTTTGGAGTTCTTGCAAGTTCTACAGTTTATAGAAAAAAAAAACGACTCTGTTGGAAAGTTTGGTGTCACCCTTCCTCTGGGAATGAAATAGTGTCATTGGGCAAGTGACGTCACTGCATTTAGTGAAGGCATCTCAGAAATGTAGGTATTATATTGTCTAGCCACTACTACCAGCTGGTCTGCTGCATTCTTCCACAACAGGTTTAAGGAAACCTGTACTTTGCAGTCCCGGCCTAAGACATCATTTATGTTAGAGTAAGGCATGTAAAGAGCACATGTACATGTCCCTTTTTTACCCTGGAGAATAGTTGTACCAGGTTGTGTATTATTGTTATTATCAATTCATATAGTGTAGCTCACAATCTAATAATTAGGTTCCGGTGGGGTGGCTGGGGGACCCCACCTCATGGAGGACCGCCGAAGCCTGCTGGAGGATCCAGAGCCTTCCCGTTCCTGCCAGTCTGCCAGTTCTGGCCTTAGTACCTCTGGCCCCACAAGGGACCAGCGAACTGAACTGTACGGGGACCCTGGGACTATTGTGGTCACCCATTATTGTTGAACATTTTATCTGCCCACTGTCTGGAAGGGGGGGGGGGGGAATGTCTGAAGTACCCATACAATCGACTGGCGTGCAGATTTGCCACAATTGATTGACAATTGTTCGGAAATCGTATGCAAGAACCCTTGTGTGATCAAACACACTCAAAGAAATGTCGCCAAACAGGAAACCAACATGTTGGTAAATCCCTGTTTGATCGCCATTATTTTGAATGAGGACCCTCTATCACCATCCAAAGTATCGACCAGGAATCGATTGTGCGAAGTGGTATGCATCGATTTGACAAACAGGTATCAACCCGTGTATGGGCACCTTTACTGGTTATAGGACATTTGAATTGCAATGTAACTACTAATGTAATTGCAATGTATACTACCGTATATTCAAATCTATTGTTCCTGGCACCGGGGATTCTGATATGTTTTTTTTATACTATATGCAAAGGACCTGAGAGGTACAGGATGTGCTCAGCATACAGAAGAGTTTAACAAACAGCTTTGGCTTTTTTAGGGAAAACATTAGAAAACATGTAGACTGAAACACCCAGGCCAAAAACTGAGCAACTGGCACCAAAATATTTTTAATGAGTTATTATACCAACGACAGTCTTCTCCTCCTAGGTAGACAATGCCCATGCAATACACTGAATCCATGGAAGATCAATGCATTGTGGTCATTCAGCACTGGAGTCTCAGATCCGAATTTTAGCCAGGCAGTCTCTGCAAGGGGTTTGTAGGTTCTCCCTCTGCCACTGGGTTTCCTCACAAACTCCAGACATGCTGATTGGTTAATTGTTTCCCCCAAACAAATGGCCATAGACTGTGATAGTGACTAGTGTTGGGTTTACACGTGTAGATTTTTTGTTCAATCAACAAAGAACGAACAATTTTTTGGTTGATTGAACAAAAATCTAGAATGGCCAATTTGTTTGATGGATACATTTTGTTCGACCACGAACAAAAAATCGTTCTAAAGGTCATCGATCATGTCATTGTAATTTCGAATGTATTTTCATTTGATATCGGAATGGATGAACAAAAAATCTAATGTTACATTTGATAGATAAGGAACGATATTCAACAACGACATCAAAAAAAATATAATTGGCAGTTGATTTAAGAAAAAATCTACACATGTAAACCCATCTTTAAGCTGGTCAAACTCCTTTAGATCTCTCTGTCAGATATTCTAGGTAGACTTGATTGTTTAGAAAGTCCCTTATATTACATGGTTTTGGTAAAACAAAAGGAGATCTAAAGGAAATCTGACGCAGGGAACACACGGCTGGATATAGGAGCCATCCGATGTTCCCTGCAGCAGTGTGATGATTATGCTGCTGTCAGATATTGGAGGAGCCGGGGAGAGCAGAACTGTCTCTCCCCGGCTCCTCCTCCTCAGCCAAGCTTTGCCTTTGCCTCTAGCATCGGACATCGGCCGTATTAACGGTCATGTCCGTTAAGGCTGTTTTTGAGCGGGATTGATTTGTCCAGCTCGAAAACAGCGAGGGGGGCAGATTATATGTGTCAGATAGATGACCGTGAGCGCGCATGGCGCTCGAAACGGCCATTGATTTGACCCATATTTCCACGTCTGTACCCTGCTTTACTGTCATGTCCGATATCCCTGTTTTTGAGCCGGATTTTTTGGTCCCGCTCTAAAACTGGGATGGCCGCATATGATATGGGCCAGATAGATAGCCTTGATGCACGGCGCTCGAAGCGGCAATCGATCTGGCCCACATCTACATGTGTGTACCGAGCTTAAAGGTGTATGGGGACCCATATGACTATGGTAGGGACATTAGATTGGATTCATAGGGTAGAGTTGTTCTTTAGTTTGCAAAAGATGATAGTGCTAGCTGGTAACATCGTTTGAGATATTGTCTCAGGAAGTTACAGTGACAGTAATTTTCTTTTAGGATCCAATTGATTTTGCGTCACTAAGAATTTTTCAATTGCAACATAAATGTGTGTTCTTGAACTTAAAATCTACATGGGTTCACTAAACTCTTGCCATGAAGTCCTCTTTGCCATGTGTGCTGCGTCTGTACGTTGGCTCAGCCAGTGTGTAGGATGGAGCAGTTCTTTTCCTACCTGTTGATTTTGGATATACCTGTATGTGGCCTCCCTAATCCCATCAAAAGGCAACAACTACAAATCCAACAAAAGTCTTGTCTGAAAAGAGAGCTGAAAACAACCTACTATGTGTGATTCTTCTACAAACACGAGCGTTCCATTCCATCTTGGGCATGTCCTGGCAGCCACAGCATAGCGCTTAGTGAAGGTCTTGAGTGGCAAACGTCCATAAGACTGCCACCTCCTCCAGCGAGGAAGGGCGGTATCACATTACCTCAATCCTTCCATGATAAGTGCTGGAATTCCTCTCCTAATGCTCTTTGGAAAGTACATTCCAGCTTGTCAGACAACCTTCTTAACATGTATGCCGAGTAGGTAGGCTGCCAGGACTTATCTAATCTTTTGTGAAGCTTTGATGAAGGGCCTCAGCTATGCTTCTGTCTTCAACACTTTTCAACGCAGATTAAAAATGATCAAAAATAACATGGCTGGCATCAGGAGCGAAAGCATAACTTCTCCAGAACAACAACACATGTTCAATTGTAGATACATTTGTATACACTATAACATGAGGACAAGGTAGAGCGGCACAGAACTCATGTAAAGTTGTACCAATGGCCGCTTTAGTGTACAAAGTAGGACCTCCTTGAGTAGATAGTGGTAGATTAAAGCTAGCCATACACTAATCGATCGATTTTCCTTTCAATCAGCTTGTGTGATTGCAATATTGTCTGTCAGTCTAAAGCTAGGCACACACAGGTAGATTTGTAAAAAGATTTGAGTACAATCAATCAACGTGCGCGGTCACGGTGATTAATTGTACAAACCTACCTGTGTGTGCTTTTTTTTCGAGCAGGATCAATAGAGCCTGCTCGAAGATACTTGATTGAACGGGGTTCCAACATGTTGGAAAACCATGTTCAATCTCCAATACTTTACAAGAAGTACTTTATCTTCATGCAAAGTATAGGGACAGTTTCAGCTCTGTGTTCTCCCTCTACACTGAGCCTGACAGTGTGAGGTGCACATTGATTTCCGTTCAATTGATCCCCGATCAATCACAGCATGGTGACCTCAGTTAAAAAAGAAATAAAATAATGACTGATAAGCTGCAATAAATTATGAATTCAGTTGCTTTCCGTGGTCTTCCAGGTTTTTTGGTGTTGCTGAGCTCACTGGGGCTTTCCTTCTTTTTAAGAATGTTCCAAACTGTTGTTTTGACCATGCTTAATGATTTTGCTATCTCTCTGATGGGTTTGTTTTGTTTTTTCAGCCCAATGATGGCTTGCTTTACTGATAGTGACAGATCTTTGGATCTCATCTTGAGAGTTGACAGCAACAGATTCCAAATGCAAAAAGCACACTTGAAATGAACTCTGGTCCTTTTCTCTGCACATTGTACCATATTTTTTGGACCATAAGACGCACCTTTTCACTCCCCCCCCAAATCGGGGGGAAATAGTGCCTGCGCCTTTTGGTCTGAATGCATGCCAGCTCTCCCGAGCTGTCAGATGAGATGCGGCCACAGCCACATCCCTCATCTGTCCTGTACTGCTTCTATCTGCAGAGCGCTGCTGATAGAAGCAGTACATCAGAGAGACACACATGCAAGCAGCCAGCTAGCAGCTTCCATGTAAGTCTGCCTGTTAGCAACGATCACACGCTGGGAGGAAAGAAGAGAAAAGTGAAGAATCCATCATGCACCCCCCCCCCTTCCGCCTAAAGTGTGCTCTCTAGTGACACCATTGTTGTGGCTGAATTTGGGTACTGCATGAAAAAAACTTTTCAACTGAGAACATTTTTTTCCCTGCTCTAAAAACAGGGTGCGTCTTATGGTGCAGTGCGTCTTATAGTCTGAAAGATATGGTAATTGGGATAATGAGGGAATATCACACACCTGGCCATGGAACAGCTGAGACGCCAGTTGTCCCATTAAATGTAGTCCCTTGACAAGGGAGGCACAAATGTAAATTGTTGTAACACGGATCATCTGATTTTGATGTATATACACTCAAATTGAAGCTGACAGCCTGCAGTTGGTTGTGGTGGTGTGGAGCTAGAAATATTAGAATCGTGTTAATGTTCTTATATTTATGGACCTGACTATATGTTCTTGTGTATAGATACAATAATTAACTCACTGAAGACAACAAAATTTTTCCTTTAAATAGGATCAGCTCTGCCTCTGTCAGCACTATGGTATCCTAGTAGTTTTGGCATTGCTCTTCAGTTCTCAAAGGACAACACTTGTTTGTTGGTACAATTATTGTGCTAACAGTAAGTTTCTCTGCAACAATTCCAGCCTAAACAAAAGCGTCTAACTAGTATAAAATAAAGATTGATGAATGGAGCCTTTGTCGTTACGACGCTTTCTTGGACCGTAGGCTCTGGCCTACACACCAGGCGCCAATGACGGATTGGTCCATCTAATTGGATTGCTTTTGTCCATTCTTCTCCCTCAGACATTTCACTCTTTTTGCCTTGGAAATAATTTCAAGTTCTTATATAGACTTCATCGCTGCAGAACATGAAAGAGATTTTATTCTTTTCTCTTTGTATTCTCCGTATTCTTACCTGTTCAAGCTTCTGGGAGATCTATGTAGGGTGTCATTGCTGACATCTTTTTACGAAAAGGCCACTCACCTGGCTGTTATGGTAAGCCAGTGACTTTAACGCTGAATGTATAACTACATAAGAACTAAAGCTATGTACATTCATGATTTTTTGGTCGGTGGTGATGATACTGACTAAAGTTGCGTCCTCCCCCATATATGGCAGATGAATTAACAGCCAGGCAGATAAATATGGAATCTCTCAGAAGATTTGAGGCCACAACAGGTAAGTATATTTTCTCTTTTTTTATTGTTTTGTTTTATTGGCTCAGATTAAAGCCCCCATCACACCTTACCATACGATCAACTTTTCTTCTACCAAAACCCATGTAATATAAGGACCTTTCATATAATATGCACCCATCGCTGTTTTCAAGCGGGACCAATCAATGGCGCCCAAAAACAGCCATATCGGACATGACCATAAATACGGCAGATGACTGATGCTTTGCATAGAGACCACTGGTCTCCATGCAAAGTATCGGCTGAGCTGGGGAGAGAGCAGAGCTGTCACCCTGGCTCCGCCGATATCTGACAGCAGCGTGATGACGTCATCGGAAGATTAATCGGATTAATCGGATGCGGAATTATGTACCCGAGCCATCCCGATTTCTCAAAATCGGCCAAAGTCGGGACTGCTTCTGACCTGTCCGTGAATTTTGGTTGATAAATAGTGTCGGGCCAATCGATCAGTGATAACTCGAATTCCGATTTTTCGTGCCGGCCGACCGACTGACCATAACATTTTAGGTGAAAATCGGGTGACCCGATCGGAAAAATCTGAATGTGCATGGGGGGCTTTAGTTTGTTTAATGACCATGGCTCAGGGGATCTGGCATTTAAGGGTCTTGTTAAAAGCAAAAGAGACTACTCAAAAAAAAAACATGTTCAGCTTTAAAGCTGGGAATAGACGGTACGATTTACCGTCTATTCCTTATGCGATTCTCTGCATTAGGAGCGGGCGTGATGATGTCATCACGCCCGCCCGTACTCTTTATTTGAAGCTTATTAGTTCGGCTGGGGGCAGCAGTCCCCATCCGAACTAATGGAATCGGGCTAAAATTTACCGTCCTGTCGGATAACTGTGCGATCCGACAGAACGGCTGATTTCAGCCCAATCCTCGTTAGTTGCAATGGGTTTTTAAATGTGACATAGGGGCCGGACCAAGATCTTGCAAGGGCCACGCGGCATATGGGTCCTTAGATTTAGTAGCTAGGACAGGATATTTTGAAAAAGAGAATAAGTAATTAAACATAAATAAATAGAAGCTTTTGATAGAGAAGCTTTACCATTCTATTGCAGCAAACTATGGCCTCCAGGAAAGAATCTGGGTGTTATCTTCACTTATTGCAGGGAATGAGGGAAGCTAGAGCGCCTTGACACCATGGCAACAAAGGCCAAATTAAGACTAAAGCCGTTTTGGCCCCCGGGCCTTAGTTTGCCCATTACTGCCCTAGGTTGTCAATAAGCCCACTGCTTCATAAAAAAAAATGTAACTGCATCCAATCACATGAGAAAACTTACCAAGGGAAAATGTCATCATTTCCTTATCCCTACAGGTGGAAAACCCCAAATGTCACCGCTGTCAGCAGAAGCAACAGAACTGGACATGGCCAAGCTGCTCATAATAGAGGTAAATCGCCATTCAATCACATTTGGTTTCCTTTTATCAGAAATAAAGTCTTGTGATGTGCACCCTTTGTTGCTCAGGTGAGTCCCCTTTATACAAACTGTTTGTCAAGAATCAATATTTCAATGATTTATTACAGGTCCCTAATAACAGATACTCCCTTATACACACATGACGTGTTTACATTTGTATCCCTTTTATGTGACGCTGCCACAGGTTTGCCGTATGTCATGTTATTAGAACCATTATTCAGCTTTTTTTCAGGGACAACACTTCAGAAATATACAATAAAGAAAATGATTTATTGAAATTAGATAATTAAATGATATATATAGTATTCATCCTTTTAGCTGAATGTCGCATTTGGCTTTGCCTTGTTGTATGTTGCAGAGATCAGGACAATCCCACCTCTACATTTTAATGGGGTTCTGTAGTGAAAAAACCGATAAACCTAGTACTATTATTACAAACGATCAAAAACTCATTATCGTACACAAATCAGGATCTCAATATGGGGGTATTCAACAGTTATTACGATCAATTAACAAAAACATCGGGCAAGCACGATCGTAAAAAAAAAATCGTGCCATCTATGGGAGCCTTTACTCTGCCCAATCTGCCATACTAAAGGTACCCATACAGGGGTCGATTGTTGGTTCGATTCGAACGTGAAAACCCTTGTACGATTGATCCTGCACGAAGAATTGTCATTCGAACAGGGAACCAATATGTCTCTGTTCAATCACCATTACTTTGGCCCTATCCAAAGAACAATCTGTTACGCCATCATGCAGTGATCAATCGCTCGCCGATCGAACAGGCTTGGACCAGTGTATGGGTGCCTTAAGATGGCCTTCGCAGACTCTTAGGGTCTTCTACTGGTCTCAGACAGGAGCAGTGGAGCAGATCTTCATATAGTCTCCTCCCTGCTCCACCCCTCCAATAACACTGGGGGACAGGGGGGAAAGGTAGATGTCATTGTAATGTCTATCTTCCCAAATCCCCTTGAGCTCGCATGGGTAGAGTGTTGCCACATTTGATTTTCACATTTTATTATTGGCACTTATGTCGGGTGGGTAAGCTGCTGATGGGTCTGTAGTGACATGCGCCTGCAGAATCAGGACAGTGCCCCCTTTAAATTTGTTGCCCATGATCCCCCTGGACTCCAAGCAAATATAAGGGAGGGGTCTGCCCCCAGGAAGTCACTCAGTGGAAGATGACCTGATGAAAATGGAGTAACTGGGCGAGCTCTCCACTTCCAGGCCGATCTCCCACAAACGTCTGTTCTGGTGTGCAGCCAGAGAGCACAATAGCACGCACAGTTCCTGTGCCTGCGTACTGCAATAGCTAATAGGGCAAGCAAGTACCAGCCACCTTTGGCCTTTTTACCCTCTACCCCACAGAGTTAGGAGATCTGTTTGGCCTTTCAGCTTATTAAGTTTATTCTGCTGGCCACAGCATTGGACTGTGTGAAGTAGAGTTGAACCAGTTATGGTTGCCTTTACTAACCCCCTATCACGGGAGGACAAACTGCGGATTGACTTATTACTTAGGGCTTGTTCCCAGGACTTAGGGCTTGTTCCCACTTATGCGATCAGCCACGATTCTAATCACGGCGCGTTGACCAAGGGAGATCGCTGGCACTTGCAGGCAGGAAGTAGGGGGGTGGGACAGGACATCTTGCCACACCCCACCTGATCATGCCCATAGAGAGTGAATGGGTGCAGTGGCCGTGGGCGCGGGGAGCTGTGATTCTGATCGCAGGGAGCACCGCGTCGGGCCGGTCACAGCCTTTAGTTGAAGTAGGGACAAGCCCATTCAACTGAATGGAAGCAATCAGCCGCGATCGTCATTCGCAATTAAAATCACGTCCGCTCCACGGCTGATTGTGGTGGGAACAATCCCTTATTGCTGTGGACTCTGTTGCCATTTTGATTATAGCAAGACCCTTACTGGGCCTCGTGGTTAAATAAAGTTTGAGTTTAAGCATTACAGGTCCACTTTAACATTTATGTGCTACAATTAACTAGAGGTGGAGGCATTTTTTTTTCTTTTTCGTCTTGTTGACTTTGTAATTTGCAAAGCTCCTGAACATGGTATAATTGGATCATGGTAAAACTGTGTTGGCGATGTAGAGAAGGGTTTCAAGAAATGATATGAAGTTTTGCTCTAGCCCAGTAGTAGTTGTTTGCATAAATTAAGTTTAAAGTTAAGCCAAATTATTTTTCTAATGTTTCCGTGAATCTTTTCTATATCTCTAGCAATGTTGGTGATGATACCTTATCAGGAGCCTTGCAATTCACTACCACATGAACTAGTCAAAATTTGTGACAAACTACACTGTTGTAATTGACTTCAATTGGACTAATGTACATGGACAGGTTAAGTAATGGAGACATGGGCTAGCCCATTGGGCATAATGTGCACACACTGAAAGTGCATTAATAAGTCCCACTGAGGTCAATGAAATGCATAAATGTAACATATCAACATAAATAGGTCTGCACATGGACTTTTTTTTTTCCTACACAAAGTGTTCTACCTGCCAATAGTTTTATAACTCTGTTTAGTCAGTCTTGTGATCCTGTGCCAAATGCACACTTTCTGGTAGACAACTTAATCAGTAGAGCCCATTCCAGAACTAGCCATAGACTCCGACAGAACAGTGAACAATGACAGATTTGGGAATGCTAAGATCCTTGTGATTGGCTGATGTCGGCAGCACCTGCACTCAGAGAAGGAATGCTTGTCTTTGAATGAAATGTTTCCTCAGTAATTCATCAATACACAAGAATGACCTCTGCTCTCTACACTGAGTTAGTAGATTCCATATAAGATTACCGCATTGTTTTCTTGTCCTTCAGGGTATAGATTTCACATCTTCCGCCTAGACTTCAAAAGTCTACCACACACAGCCCTGCCAGACTCAATGTACTACAACATACAACCGTTCCTTGTTATTAATGATTAACCGGCAGCCAGGCTTTACGGCCTATTTATGGCCTGATAAGGAGAAATGTGACCAGACAACCGCAACTTCCTCTTGTTGGTGCTCAATGACTCGTGGATCATACCTGGCAAGAGACCTGTTTTCACCAGTGTTTTGGCAAACTGTCTTAAGGTACCCATACAAGTTGCGATTTTTCAGGGACCGATGCGATATTCGATTTCGACGACCGATTTTTGCTTTAGTGTTTTTTTAAGTTGGTCGGATGCCTGATTTTTCGGCCTCCGATTAGTCGCCACCCGACCGACCGATCAGCTGGTTGGATAGGGAATCTTTTAAATGGGGCCGACCAACTGTAAATTACTGGCATCCTCATTCAGGAACGACCGACTTTTTGGCCAATTTTTCTACAAACAGCATCGGTCGTACTACATTTGCATGTTAGGAATCCCGAACGATCAACCAGCCGACCGACTGGATCGGTCGGAAGGGCTAAAATCGCACAAAAGATCACAATGTGTATGGGTAACTTTAGGCCTTTTGAGATGAGTTACCCCATATATAGTGTGGTTAGCACATCTCGATAGCATCCTAAGTGTAAGCACTGAAGCCCTCACCCTAACCCCCAGAACACCTAGCCATCACCCTTAAACCCACAAAACTGTCCACCTTAACCCCCAAATGCCTGATCCCCCGAAATCTTTCACACAAACCTTCTAACCTCCAGATTTCCTTATCCTAGACCAGTGTTTTTCAACCTTTTTTGGGCAAAGGCACACTTGTTTCATGAAAAAAATCAGAGGGTACCGAAGATACGCATAATCACGGCGCACTTCCGGTCCCCGCCGTCATCATTAGGTGCCCCCCTGGAACGCAGATGCGTACCAGCAGAGCAAAAACACCACCCCTGGTCTGTGGGGACGCGTGTTGCTAAGCTGTATAAAGGTGGGTTTACACTTCAAGATTTTTTCGGCCGACAGATGGACGACTAACGATTTTTTG
>CM070038.1:86695629-86717551 GCA_036250615.1 Ptychadena robeensis
GGGTCAGATAGATGGCCGTGAGCACGCACGGTGCTCGAAGCGGCCATCGATTTGACCCATGTCTCCACATCTGTACCCTGCTTTAATCTCCCTTGAACTCTCTGAGCAAGCTCAGTTGTACCCTGCTACTGAGCCTGCTGACAGATGTCACATGAATACTACTTGTCTGTGACAGTGCTGCCATGGCAGGGTGGATGCCCAACATCTCTGAGAGCAGTGACATGCGGAGAAATGCCTGATGCTGTGTATTGAAAACTATTCAGAGATGATTTCCCCAATAAAAACCATTGTACAGCTCCCCCAGTGGCCACTCATGATATTTCATGGAATAAACCTGTAAACCTGGCAGATTCTTGTATGAAAGTATATATTTTTTTTATATTTTAACGCTACGCCACCATTGTGATGGTTTAGAGCAGTGGTGGCCAACTGAATTAATAGAAAGGGCCACATGTGCAGCCCTCATCATCACTAAAGGGCCGCACATACTGACTTGTATAAGCATTTTATAATGAAGAAATTATACCAGGCAGAGCTAGAAGACATTGTTTTTAATTAACAAAACGTGTTTTAAATAATACTTAAAGCATTAGAGAACACTGTAGTGTGGTAATTCTAGACGAGCACCTCTCAGTGGGGGATTGGCGGACAGGTGAGTTCTTATGCATTAACAGTTAGGCTTCAGGGCCACAAGTGGAGGACTGAGGGGGCCGCCAAAAAAAACCCAAACGGCCGCATGCGGCCCCCGGGCCTCAGGTTGGGCACCTAGGGTTTAGAGGAAAATTAATGTCACATTTTATATATATTTATTATTAATATTATTATTATTATAAATATTTATTGTTATTGTATTTTGAGTATACATCTGCTTAAATAAAAATTATAACTCTTATGTATATCCAACAAGTATGCATATTGGATAAGTGTTAAGGTAAGTATTCAGATAATCTTTCAAAATATTATTTATTTAGCAAATATGTATATTGTCCTATTAATGATTCATTGTACTACATGATACAGTCAATTCATGTTCATGCTGACAACAGCTATAAGTCCAATAATGACATGTAACAAAATATACTATATTTACACACACACGTAAACGCACATATATACTGTTTATATAAATATAAAATATATTTGAAATCAATTGATTGTTCTGCATAAAACATATATTACCCTCCATTAAAACTGCTATTTACCAGCTTCTAGCCAAGGTCACATGGTCTCTATCTACCAATCATTACTGCATTACTGACAGCCTTTCGTTTATTTAATCAACAATGAGATAAGATGAACACAAAGGCCTCTGCAATATAAATAGATAATTACAAACTATACAAAAAAATCAGGTTTTTAATACATTAACACACATTGATAAGACAGCGTACGCTGCGTGATTCCTTTCACATGTAAACAATGATTATCACTGAAAGATTGGAATGAAATATACAATAGATTCCCCTAAAATACATCTAAAATTATATTCTGGGCAAGCATATTGACATATACCTAGGTCAGTCATTAGGAGCCTCCTGTACACCAAGTTATACAAAAAGTTATGTCGTCAGAAAATCATTTAAATCACACTGGTGCTGTAATCTACTTTACAGGAACTACAAAGCAGAACTCCGGCCTCAGCACCACAGAGATAGCCTATAGAGCCGATAAGAATTCCCCTATAGTTGGTTGTATCATACTGATATTATGCTACCATGTCCCTACTCTGTACCTCCATTCAGGGCCCAGGGGGGATCACCCCCTCTCCCCCCCCCCTCTTCCCCCCTCCTGGTGTTGGACAGTCTAGATTTTCATGGCGTTATGGGCTATGTCGATACCCCTATATACATGCCTACCGCACTGCCTGTTTCCACTGCGCTGAGCTGGTACACCAGGCAGAGGTTAATGAAGTACACTACATTAACCTCTCCGCTGGTGGACTAACTGGAAGCTGTGGTAACAGGCAGTGTGATAGGCATGCATATGGATGGGCTGCGTTGACATCCTCATCAAGGTATGCGATTAGCGCAGGGGGTATTGACACAGAGCACACTAGGTCAGAAAGTATATATAACTGGCAGGATCAGCAGGTGGAAATAAGAGGAAATGAAAATGGGAACAGTGCTGTAATATAGTGCAGTTTTATTCTTGGGTTTATGCTTTCATCATTGATAGCAAGTTTGTTGGATCCTACACTTCGAGAAAACCTTTGGCGGCAGAGTTGTAGATACACAATATATGTACTCCATTTATACTCTGTATGTCTGTGGGCACAATAAGTATGTACGAGTCCCAATTCACCTTCTTGTTCCTTATTCTAGGTTAGCGTATCCCTTATCTGAGGCCTGAGTGATCACACAGGACTGGTTCCTGGACTGGGTGATATCATTACTGACAGATTACAACTGCTGACATCATCAGTATTTGATGATAGAGTTGCTGTGTAAACTCACATGGAGAATACAAATATCATATAAGTCACATGACGGGAGAGGTAGCAAATGTAACAATCTCTTGTTGATTGTATGCCGTGTTGGTTTACAAAGTAGCCAAACTTAACGTATAACCAGAGGTAAGAAATTACAATATCCAGTTAAGCAGGGTACTGACGGCTCCACATACACTGCTGTCAGATATCAGCGGAGCTGTGAAGACAGCTCTGCTCTCTCCCCAGCTCAGCCGATGCTTTGCCTGGAGACCCGCGGTCTCTAGGCAAAGCAACGGACATCGGCCATATTTACAGTCATGTCCTATATGGCTGTTTTCAAAAACAGCGATGGCCGCATATGATATGGGCCAGATAGATGGCCATGAGCATGCATGGCGCTCGAAGCGGCCATCGATCTGGCCCATATCTGCAGGTCTGTACCCTGCTTTAGGCTGAATTCACATGAGCGGTTATGGCAATGGCAAACAATACTGCACTGGTAGGTGCAGGGAGCCTGGGTGGTTGGTGGTTAGCTGTCGATCACCCCCAAGCTCCCCCATTTTATCTCATATGACCACATGATCTTACTATGTGCTCCAAAGGCCAAAAATAAACTCCTTTACTCCCTTAAAATGAACATTTATACGGATCATACTAAGCTAATACAAAGCTTATAGCCTCTACTTCACTACAGAGCCTACATGAGAGTGACAACTCTGCTCTGAATTCAAATCAGGAACAGTGCAGCATCGTTATCACATCATCACCGGAAATTGTGTAGAGGTATTAAAACAAAGTCATCCTTTCTGACATAATACTATCACACCTACACAGCATAACAAGCTGACCACATGATCACATGCATCAGTGGCATCCAATTGTAGCCACAAATCCATCTGACAATATATACATTAACCTTTTCATTTCTGGTCATGGTGTGTTTCCATGACCCCAGGAGCCATATGGCTACATCTTCATGTCACCACAGGTGTGGTACCTCTCCCACCACGCATCATGTATGTTCCATGGTCACATCACATCTCATTGACAGCAATGACGGGTTATGTCCGCGGGGAAAAAGACGCAGTGGACATAAGCCGTTACGCACATGCATTGCCTCGCATGCTAAGACACGCTCTGATGCAACATGTCATCTTAATCCCGTCAAATATTCACAACTCCAATGATTACAATGGAAACATGTGCCTTAAGGGGCTCTGGTATGGTAAGTTGGGGTTCCATTCATAAGGTCCTCACCAATGTATTAGTGATAATAGGTCTTTAATGAACCCATAATGTTCTACATATTATATCAGACTATTCAAGAAACTTCATAATCACCTTGGATGAAGGTGATTATGAAGTTTCTTGAAGTCTGATATAATATGGTGTCAAACTTAAACACACAGTGTGCCAAAATCATGTAACATCATTGCCTGGTCAACCTTAAGAGCTCTTTCACACTATAAGTGTTGCTGAAGCATGTGTTGCAGTAACGGGTGCGTTTTTATAGTGCTGGGGTTTTAACTGTCGCATGTAGCGGTAATACTACCACATCTGTTTATTGCACTGCGCATTGCTTGTGTTGCTTTTGCAAAACTGCATGCAGCAGAGCATTTAAGGTAATGCAGTAACGTGCACCATTGCGCGTCACCATGAAAGCAAACGCTGGGCCCAGTGTGCAAGGCACACAGGTTTCCCATGGCTATCACATCCATTAAGTGTCTGTTGATTGCAGTGCATTTACAATAATGCAGTTACGTGCACCATTGCACAACAAGTGTGAAAGATACACAGGTTATGGCTACTGCATCTGTTAGCCACGTCCATTACATGCACTGTGCCTACACTGCAGGGTGTTCATGGTAAAAAAGTAACGCACAGTATTGCTTGTTACTGTAAGCACAAACGTGAGGTCAATGTGAAAGGTCCAATGGAAACCTGTGTACGTGCATTAACTCTATCCACATGTTATGTTTTTCTCATGTAATGCCAAATCTGGCCCCCGAGCTAGAGTTTGACACCCCAGCTTTAAATATTAAAAATGGGTTTACGTTTTATAGTTAAAACAAGTAGGTGCCCATTTGTAATTAGTACACCATAACGCACACCACAAGAGTAAAGCTGGGAACATACGCATAGATATGGGCCGATTCAAGTGCTGTGCACGCTCATGGGCATCTATCTGGCCCATATCTAATGCGGCCATCCCTGTTTTTGAGCGGGACCAGTCAATCCCACTCAAAAACAGAAAAATCGGACTGCGCCTTCAGCTCCTTCGATGTCGGGCAGCAAGGTGATGAAGTCATCGTGCTGCTGCCAGGAACCTCGTGTTCCTGGCTGAAGGGCCCCCCATACACCTTTAGATTTCTCTGTCAGATTTTCTTTAGATCTCCTTTTGTATTACCAAAACCATGTAATATGAGGGACTTTCTAAACCATCAAGTCTACTTGTGTTCAATAGCAGAGGACCCGTAGTTGTTGGTAGATCTAAAGGATATCTGACAGAGAGATCTAAAGGTGTATGGCCATCTTTACGCATAATGTTTTGTTCCTTTCAGTGGTACAGCTTACATCTTTAAATATTGGTACTGGACATGGTAAAGGACAGCAATGGTTCTAAACAGCATTCTTCACATCTATATATTTAAGTTTCAAAAATAATCACAAAAATTTATTGATGCAGAAAGCGCAGGATGGGTAAATCAGGGGTTAAACATTAATCAGCATGTGATATAAACATTTATCTGGAGTTCAGTTGGCACTTTCATACATAGAATCTAAAACAAGCAAAGCATAATACTATAACACATGTGACATCAAATGTCAGATAGTTAAGACATTCACTTCTTAAATAAAAAAATATTGAAAAGTTATAGTTACACTGAGGGCCAAATCTGGCCCCAGGGCTGGAGTTTGACACCCCAACCGTAAATATTAAAAATGGGTTCCAGTTTCATAGGTAAAACAAGTAGGTGCCCATTTGTGCTATAATTAGTACACTACAATGCACAACACAAAAGTAACACAAAACGTTCACAAAAAAGAAAAACATTCAATAAAACTTGGAATTTCAAAAAAGTAACACAAAACATTGTGTACCTGTCAGTGGTACAGCTTATATGTTTATATCTTGGTACTGTGCATGGTATAGACAGCGCTGGTTCTATAGACATTAGCACATGAAATTTTTATTTGTAAACAGCATTGTTCACATCTATATATTTGAGTTTCATGATTTTTTGCAGAATGAGCAGGATGGGTAAATCAGGGGTCGAAGATTAATCAGCATGCGGCATAAACATTCATCTGGAGTTGAGTTGGCACTTTCATAGAGACAGCACACTGCCAGACGTACAGCTACAGACATGCTCTGAGTGCCTAAATGCCGGGAAACTTTAAGGAGAGCGTCTGTGACTTTGAATAACTAAAATCTCCTCTAGACCTCTGAATGTCGCTCACTGAGCCCAGTGCCAAAACCTCGAATCGCACATTTCAAGTCTGAACACTTAAACATTCACCTTGTTCTGGAGACACATGCCTTCTATAACAGTCATGAGTTGTATTGTCATTCCCGCCGGTGGACTTGCAAGAAGAATCTTCCAAGAGAAAGAGAATACCCTCTGTATGTGCAGAATGAGGTCACAGAACTTACCACCAGTAGTCCAAAGGCCCAGCAAGGAAAGGTCCTTCTTCTCAATCAAATCCGGCTAGACATGTCCCAAGAAGGCTGCCGAAGAACAGCAAAGTTTCTTGCGTGCTTCACAACCCACAGTGATCTCAGTTCACTATTCAGTCCCTATTCAAACAAGTGAGCTCCAGGGCAACAGCAAGTTGGGAGTGGGAGGGGAGCATGGAGGATAGAGAGGGAGTTCCTAAGCGAGTCCTTTCTATCCGGAGAGGAAACCTGTTCTTCAGGTTACAAGCTGCTCCAGTAGATTTAAATCCTAATATTTCACTTTTTTGGCAAACGGAAAGAAAAATCCCCTTCGCTGTGAAATTGAAAATAACAATATTTATCAATACGGCTCTTAAAATGCTTGTTTTTATAGGTTACATTTACAGTATTTAGCTGGTTCACAGAGAACATTGTGGCATTCATATCGAGAAGTTTTGCTTAAGGCCCCCATACACGTCTAGATTTTTCATCCAATCAACTTAATTCAATCAATTTTTTTGGTTGATTGGTTGAAAATCTATGGCAGCCCACATGGTTAGATCAACTTAAAACAATTCAAATTGGGAAAAAATTTATTGAAAAAGGATTGAACGTGCTGGTAAATATTAATTGGTTGTATTGAAATTGATTACACTTTCAGTCGCTCCCAAAAAAGTTGATCAAATATCTGTTACTTCAGTTGGCAAACATACAATCAATCACAGATTTCCCTGACCCCAAAAATGTATCTTTTTAAGTTGATTGAACAGAAAATCTAGACGTGCATGGGGGGCATTAGAGTGAGCCAAAAGGTCTGCCCCTTCCTCTTGTATTTACTATCTGCTTGTCATTTAAAGTGGGCAAAAACACTTCCATTATAGATGCATTAGATGTTGGCATCTCCAAGAGCATGCAGGTTCTGAGTGGTATAGGCGCATTGGGTTGCCATCTTCAAGAGTAGTGAATAATGTGATAGACACATTAGATATTGGCATCTCAAAGGAAAGCCAATGGTGGGTCCTGGGTATGATAGATACATTGAATGCTGGCATCTCTGAGAGCAGCCAATGCTGGGTTCTGGGTGTGATTGACTTAACGGATATTCTCATACATTGGATGTTGACATCAATGAAAGCAGCCAATGGTGGGTTATGGGTGGGATAGATACATTGGATGTTTGCATCTCCAAGAGAATCCAATGGTGGGTCCTGGGTGGTATAGATGCATCAGATATTGGAATCACCAAGCGATGCTAATGGTGAGTCCTGGGTGGTATAGATACATAGAATACTGGCTTCTGTGAAAGCAGCCAACAGTGAGTTCTGGGTGGGATAAACACATTTGATGTTTTAATCTTCACAAGCAATGTATAAATCCTTCACTGTGATGCACAACCAACTTGAAGAAAGGTTGGTTGTCATATCTAGGTGTAGTTACCTGCATGTTAGCCAACCATTCTCACGGTATCTAGAATTAACTGGGTTCGATTAATTAGAATGGCACAACACTCCATCTATATAATGACAATAAGATTCCTGTTAGGAAGAGAAAGCAGCGTGAAAGACTGATTAGATCATTACTGTGCTGGTTCTCTTCTTACTGTGCAGTCACAGGCTGGTGCAGGACCTGGGTTTAGAGAAAGTGGATGGAATAATGATGGTCATCAGGTTCAGGAAATCCAGTTCCAACAAAATGTATATATATATATATATATATATATATATATATAGGGATGGAGAGTACCAGAAGATGGTGGTACTCCCCATATGTAGAGTGGTATTAATAAGTGTCGTCCTCCTCACTGTCCTCTGCATCAGCTTCCTGCATAGTAGACTCTGCTTCAGATAGACCTCCCTGTTGAGGTTGAGCCTCCGATTAGCTGTCTCCATCCACAGGTCACCAGCTTTCTTTGGGTCAAATATAACTCTCACAGTACAACACGTTTGAAACCCCAGATCTCATACCTCAGTAGTGCAATAACATGTTCATCCACAAGATGCCTCTAGTGAGCATTTGCCATCAAATCACCAGCTTCTGTCGCACACACCGTAGAAGTAGGTGGAAGCTGTGTGTTGCCGATGTCTCTCCTCTATGGCTGACAGCTAGACTCCTCAGTTGCACGTGATAGCTGCGGCCGCCCAGACCCAGTATACCTCCAATTTCTTAGTACGAAGATGCTCCCAGTAGCAGCAATGTAGGTATGCATGAGTAGCTTTTAAAGCATTTTGAGTTCCAGTGTGTTTGTTTGTTTTTTAAATACTGAGCTCCAGCTACAAATGTATTAGCAGTGCTCTTAGACCCACACAGGAAGCCTCTCCTGGTCCATGATTGCTGGCCTAAAGCCAGTGACATTAATTTATCAATTTATGATAATATTTACCATATGTACTTGAGTATAAGCCAACCCAAGTTATGTACATTTAACCAGCCAAGTACAGCTCTGAATGTCGTAGATAGAATACCACAACCAGTGAACACCTGGACAGGTAAGTGGGACCTAGACTCGAGTATAAGCCAAGAGGGGCTTTTTCAGCAATTTTTTTGTATATACAGTAATAGTGATGAGCATCATAGGCAATATGCAAATTTGCAACATTTCTCAAATTTTTCTCCTAATATTCTAAGTAAATTTGAGATCGCCTGTCCATTATGTCGTAATTTGTAATGTGATTTATTGCAAAAGCAATGTGTGTTGTCACGGTGACATCTAGTGGCAGAATGCAAAATTGCAGCTGCAGTGTAATCTTATGAAACAACACCTTATTATTGTAAGTACGCAAATGCTCATGGTATAAATAATGCAGGTACGGATGGCTTGTTTTTGGTCCTCATGCGTACCTGTGTACATCTTAGGCGCAGCTCTATATCTAGTCATTACAGATTTTTTGGGGGGATAAAATGAGGTACCCTGGCTTAAATTTGGGTCGGCTTATACTTGAGTATATATGGCCAATCCTCAATTTTTTTCACTTGAACGAATTGAAAGATCCGCTCTGTGTATGGCCAGCTTAAATCACCCTATGGTTTATTAATGACCATCCTTCTCGATGGGGTGGATCTCCAGTACACATGATACGCTACATTTTTTCATGATATCCCTCATCCTTGGTATCACTATAAATGATAAGACGATGATATGACCCAAAAAACTTGTTGAACACACACATTCTGTTTAGTCTTCAGATCCCCAGAGATGTCAGAGGGAATAAAGGGAACACACTGAAGATTTCCGTCCTGACAGGTGGTGTCATCGTAGTGTTAGTGGATAGCTCTGTATTTCGGTGATTTCCCTGTCAGCAGTTTCTCGTTTCCCTATATTAAATGAAAGAATGCATTTGATAGCAGAATTGCCTGTGTCATCACTGTGCTTTGCTTTATTCCCCCCTCTGAGACAGGACTCTGGAGCAAAGTTTTGTCAGAAATAAAGTTTTGGTTTAACTTTTCAAACCAATGAGCAGGAAACACTGAATACAGGGTGCACTGGTGTCACGGAGAACTGGGATTCTGTGTCTAATGTCAGACCTGCTCTCTCTAAAAGAAACTCTACGTGTCCCCCATAACAGGACGAGGAGGCATTTTTCAGCCCTGATCGTACCCATAGGCATAAATGTACTTTTGATTTTTGACCGCGTGTGGATGCATGGTGAAGGGGCGTTTTTTATTATTTTTTTAAATGGAGGCTATTTCTTTTTTTAAATGTTGTGCAAAAATTGCCTGGACAATTACGTTACGTGTGTGATTAAAAAGGGGCGGGGGTAGGTGGCGCCATAGACCTCCATGTTAACTTCCCTAGTGCACCACCCGTACCGTGACGTTTTTAACGGCATGGTAGGGGCAATCGCAGCAGTGCAAAAAGTCGCATTGGTTGCCGAGTAGCTGCTCCTATAAAGGCAGGCAGCACCGGGGTCAGAGCATTGCTTTCCTTCATTATTTAAGTCATAATGTAATTTTAATGTTCTGTGTGCCCCCCCTGACACTTGATAATCTAAACTCACAGCAGTTATATTTAAAAATATGTGGGGGGGGGGGGTGGATGTGAGGATAGGACAGGGCAGACATCAGAAATCATGGGGCCCTGTACAGAAAAAATGTCCGGGGGGTTCTAGCAGAAAAAAAAAATTCCACCAACACTCCCCCCCCCCCCCCCCCCCCCTCCCCCGCCGGCGTGCTGCCTGTCAGCCCAGACTGCCGACAGCACATCGTACACACTGGCAGTCCGAGCTGAGTGAGCATAGGCTGCTGTTCCGATCAGGCAGCACGCCGGGGCCCCTACGTGCTGACCGTCGGGACCCCTTAGCTGCCCGGGTTTGGGACGGGAGTCCCATCTTTCCCCCCTGACGGCGGCCCTGGGATAGGAGCCGGCCCAGCACTGAGAGTAATTAGCCATTCCGAGAAAGAAGAAAGAAAGTAGGCCTATGGTGTGTGATGGGTCATACTAACCGCAGGATCTGGGGAGTTAAACTTTTCTTTTACCGCCTAGATATAAAGAAGCATTTTACCCTTACCAAGGAGATGAGGGGACACACTGCCCAGATTGGAATAAATGGAGCTGTAATAAATGATCCTATTGCATCTCTCCTATATAAAGAGATCCTAAATTGCTGTCTGTCCCGGGGAGCTCTCCATCACTTGTTCTTCTATCACAATGTAAATATCTCTTCTATTCTGCGTAGGTCAATTAGTACACGAGTAACACGTCGGAGGTTGTAGAGTTTATCAGATGAGTACACAATCTTTTGTAAGGGAACAGACGTGCTCCCCATTGTCTGCATCTTATCAGTAATGTAATGGAATATACAGTGTATACTGTATAACAGGGGCAGGCACACTAAAGGTCCCCATACACGTAACAAGCCACGGACGATTTTGCTGCCGACCGATGTGCGTGTGCACCTGCGGATCACGGGTGCCCACATGGGCCGACAGATCCCTGTCGCCCCAAAGCTCGATCGGCCAGAGAACGGACATGTCCGTAAATCTGTGGCTGATGCCATTAGTTTGAATGGGGACCGGCGTTCCCATGAACACCCGGCACACAAAGGGTGCCCAGGATACTCTGAGCGATGAAGAGCAGCGTGATGACGCTCGCTACGTGTGTGGGGGGGGCTTAAAACATCAAGCGTGCAGCACTTTTTTTTGCCCTTTCTTGACAGACTACCTGGACATACAAGCTCCTGAAGAAGCCCTTTTATAGGGTGAAACGCGTCAAGGACACTTCCGTCTGATTTTAAAACTTGTCAAAGCTTAAAGTGCCTTTCTGCATTTTCTTATATAAGTGATTGTTTATGGACATTTGTTTGTGTTTCGTTTTTTTCACTCATTTCACTCTTTTAATATTATGCAATAAAGCAATAAATACATATTGTAGATCCCGTTGTTGGTAACATTGCCAGGGGCTGGCTACCCTGGGTCAGATTATCAGAGTTCTTATCAGTGGTAGTTGTATATACCTGGAAAACTCATTTAAAGACCTGGGGCACTAATTAGAAGGCACAGGCACTCATTAGAAGACATGTGGCACCTTAAATTACAAGACCAGGGCACTTATAAGAAGATCTGGTCACTCATTTAAAGATCTGAGAAGACCTGGGGCACTTAGAAGACCTGGGGCACTCATTAGAAAACTTCAACTCATCACAATTCATAGGCATTCATTAGAAGACATGGCACACTCATTAGAAGACATGGCACACTCATTAGAAGACATGGGGCACTCATAAGAAGACATGGGGCACTCATTAGAAGACATGGGGCACTTATTAGAAGACATGGGGCACTTATTAGAAGACATGGGGCACTCATTAGAAGACATGGGGCACTCATTAGAAGACATATGGCACTCATTAGAAGACATGGGGCACTTATTAGAAGATCTGGGGTACTCATTAGAAAACTTCAGATTACTAGAAGACCTGGGGCACATGCCCTCGGTACCAGGAACCAATAATAGCCTTGCTGCTGATCCTATCCTCAGTGTAATGTTGTTAAGAGGTCTACCACAGTAGAAGGCTGAATGACCGATCACCCCAACCGCTGACATTTGCCTCCTACCCACCTATTACCATTGAAAAGGACTAGCATTGTATGATTTTGTTTAAAAAAAGAGCCTCCTCTCGAAACGCGTCCCATTGTTCTTGTTGAGCCCTCCAGCATCTGTAAGCAGGAAGTGATCTCATCCCGAACCAGGAAGTGAGGTCACCCTGGAAAGCACATGGCTCTGAGAGATCAATCCTTGTAAACCTCCTTTAATGTGAGTATCTTGTCTGTTGTTTTATTTTATTCCATTCCATATTATTTAACCATTTACAGTAACTTACTTTGTTGTACTAGGTTGTGCGCCTCGTGTCCTTGTTCCTATTTGTATGATTTGGAGCCTGCACTGGCCTAGGACAAGGTAAGATGAGGACTATATAACTCAGGCCTTGATCTTGGGATTAGGTTAGGTATGCATTAGGTTTAAGGATTCAGTGTCAAAGTGGAGGGCAGGTAAATTACTGGTAGGGTTAGATTAAGGGATTAGGTGATACCCATGCACACACACAAGTCAATTCTTACTTCTCATCCAATTTGTGATTCTCTATAAATGTTTATAAATATATATTGATCAAATATTAATCTGAAATGGCCCATCTTTCATACATCACTTAACAGCAAGGAACAATATTTCTCTGCTGGTTGTTATATTGTACAGTGGGGAGCAACATCATCAACTGGTGCTTGTGTTGAAATGCTGGTCAATGGGCAAGCGGTGACATTGAGGTAAGTGATCGATGATGATACCTTAGGCTTTCCTATATCATGCGCTTAAAGACCAGTGTAAAGGAAGCTTCACAAAAGGACAGAGTTATCCTGAGAAAGTGACATATGGCTTCTTAGTGACTATAGAGATGCTAAACTACAAATCTCAGTTGTTCCGATTATAATGGTTAGGAATCAATACAAATAACCTGATTGACAAAGCCCAAAGATTTAAAAACTACTCCAACTCCAAGACCTCAACGCCAGGCTCAGGCTACTATATTGCAGTAACCAAACACCGATGGTGGCAAATGCTCTTCACCGAAAAACCTTCCCCCCTGCCCATGCAGGGGCAAGAGGACTTTAGGGTCTGGAATCAAAGGTAAATCCTGTATTCACATTCACTGTGTAACATCAACACATTTAATAAGTAAAATATAAATACACAAAATACATAGCCAACAATGCATGGATATGTACATAAGCATGATAGCATTACAAGTCCTGGATTCAACCCCAATGCATGTTTCCTTATGAAGCTTCTTCAGGGGGTACATTTGATAGTATTTCAAAGGCAGTTATTAAAGGGAGATTAAAAATGGAGTAACAAGGTATCCCAATTGGAGCCACTGCTGCAGAGATGCCCATGCCAGGCAACACATGGGACTGGATACTTATCTTTGCTAAGTGCAGACAGCCACCGACTGGAGACAACGTACTTAAATTTTACATACTAGACCGGAAGTATAACCTGTTAACAGATGACCACAGTATCTATATGGCCTAAAGTCTGATGTCTATTCCCCATGGGCATCTCTGCAGCGGTGTCTCCAATTGGGATACCTCGTTACACCATCTTTAATCTTCCTTGAATACCTGGCTTTGAAATACTGTCAACTGTACCCCCTGAAGAAGCATTCATGAGGAAACGTGCGTTGGGGTTGAATCCAGGCCGATCGGACTTGTAATGCTATCATGCTTATGTACATATCAGTGCATTGTTGGCTATGTTTGTGCTTTATTTGTGATTTTGTATATTTATATTTTACTTATTAAAAGGGGTGATGTTACACAGTGAATGTGAATACAGCATTTACCTTTGATTCCGGCACCTAAAGTCCCCTTGGGAAAGAGATAATGATCGGACGGTCAGTGATCGGTCGTAGTTCCCATCTCCAAAAATCATAGAACTAAGAAAAATACCCTCATGGGACTTTAACTGGAACCCCGACTCCCTTGTTGATATGGAATATAGGCATAATGTTAAAAATATTACATTTATTAAGTTTCATAAGCAATGTCACGCTAGATGCTATACAAAAAGCACATACAAATCCAAATACAGGCGATATGGTCTAATCCACATATTACAACATCAAATAAAATGTGCACACATGCTCTATTAGCAATCTATCTACAAAAGCATCCACACTGTGGGTTGCATATGGCAGCTACATGTTTCGCCGTTCGAATTGGCTTCCTCAGGCTGTGCACCCACAGATAGTGATGGCCGAACTGCCCACAAGGCGGACAGTTCGGCAGCGAACAAGCATGTTCGCCCTCCCTCTCGCCGGCGGTGTTCGACCCGCCCCATTTGCCGGCGAGAAGAAGATCTATATTCTTCCCCCGGCAGGATCAGAACCTGCGAGATCGTGCCGGAGGAAGAATCTTTTCACTAGAAGACCGGGCATGAAGCCGGTCTTGTAGTGAAAATACCGGCTCGGAGCAGGAAGTGACGTCACATCCGGCTCCCGTAACCAGGAACTATACGTTCCAGGTTGCGTTCCAAGGACCGGATGTGACGTCACTGACGTCACGTCTGGTTTTTTAGATTCAAATTCCCCGCCTAGAGGCGGGGAATTTGAATGTGTTCGCGAACAGGCGGACGGCGGACTTCTTTAATGATGTTAAGGCTGATGTTCGGCCATCACTACCCACAGAAGATGTGCGAATCTGAGATTAATGTGGGAAGAAAACGCCTAATCGGATTAGGTGAAATCACGGACGAGAAGTGGGAGGCAGGATATGGCACCCCTGCATAGCAGGGGCCACCACTACAGTGCTGGTCAGAATGGGCAGAACCCCGTGGATCTTAACAAAAGTATATGTCTGGGACTTCATTCTGGAGATATAAAAAGGTAGCTAGGTGCTATCCCAATACCTGACAACTGGTCTTTTAGGTGTAAAGGGATGCAGGGGATGCATAAGGAAACAAGGAGCTATCCCAATACCTGACAACTGGTCTTTTAAGTGTAAAGGGATGCAGGGGGTTCCAAAGCATAAAATACCTGTAGAAGTGGATACAATTGGGAGGTGACATTGTAAGAGTGTCTTAGCCATCTGCCGACATAGATGCTGTTCTAAGGAGTGTATAGTAGTCATGGGGTCATAAACAATACCAATAAAGGGTCTTGCCGGGGAGGTACGGTTATGGGCAGACTATGTTACAAAAGAAAATGAACCAGCACGGCAGGGTGGATTCCCGCCAGGGACACTCCAAGTCTGGTTGTAGCCAGACGGGGTTCTGCCCATTCTGACCAGCACTGTATGCAGGGGTGCCATATCCTGCCTCCCACTCCTCGTCCGTGATTTTACTTAATCCGATTAGGCGTTTTCTTCCCACATTAATCTCAGATTGGCACATCTTCTGTGGGTGCACAGCCTGAGGAAGCCAATTCGAACGGCGAAACATGTAGCTGCCATATGCACCCCACAGTGTGGATGCTTTTATAGATAGATTGCAAATAGAGCATGTGTGCACATTTTATTTGATGTTGTAATATGTGGATTAGACCATATCGTCTGTATTCGGATTTGTGTGTGCTTTTTGTATAGCATCTACTGTGACCATTGCTTATGAAACTTAATAAATGTAATATTTTTAGGATTATGACTATATTCCATATCAACAAGGGAGTCCGGGTTCCAGTTAAAGTCCCATGAGGGTATTTTTCTTATTTCAAAGTCCCCTTGGGGGAAAAGTTTTTCGGTGATGAGCATCTGCTACCATTGGCGTTATTGTTTTTGGGATGTTGGCACATTTGAGAGTTTAGTATATTGTGTATGTTATTATATTGCAGTAATGGCTAGTTGACAATAAGCTGTGTTTACCACTAGTTAGTTGGTGGGTGGTCCCATTTAATATTCATTCATGTATATGTGACGTGTATCCTAATTCATTGACCATTTTGGTGTTACAGAGCTTGTAGAAAGTCGCTAAAGTCATAACACCAGTGCTATTTAGAAATAGTGTCTTTAGACCTGGATGTTCCCAAAAATAACAAAGTAAAACAGCATAAATCTGTTGTCATGAATGATCTCCAATAATATAATAATAATATTAAGGAAACAAATCATTAGCAGAAAAGAAAATCACCAGCTCCATCGTTTTTGCGCATGATGTGAAACGTACAGGAATCTTTCCACTGTGTGCGGACAACATACAGCGCTTCATTGTCTGTATAAAGCAGGGGTCTGGCGCCACCTAGAGGACAAATTCTGGTAATACACACCTCACTGCAGTGTGTTGGCTAGAGTATGGACAGATTATATAACAGTAGGCCTGTGGAAAATAAGACCCCGCCTTAAAAATCACCCCTGAAAAAATTCCTAGGTCAGGAGGACACAGAGATAAAACTGGGATTTTCCAGAGACATAGGTGTCAAACACTATAAAAGACACAGTTTCTGGGAGAATTGTAAGGGCGGTCAATGCCAACTTATTATTTTTAAATATTACCTGAGAGTTATGCTAGCAATAACACAATGAAGTCTTGAAATGATGGACATCACCAGATGTCAGGTGACCCCCTTTGTAATGCTCTGCCTGGCCTTTACTGCGGCGGATTTCAGTTGTGTGTTTGTGGATCTTTCTTTCGGAAGTTTAGTCTTCATTAAGTGAAAGTCAGGTGGTTGATTTGGCCATTCCTCTTCCTCAGATTTCCTCTTTGCTTTAATAAACTGTGGGGATGCTTTGGCTGTATGGTTTTGGGTCATTGTGTCGATCTGTATTATTAAAACTCCTCCCTATTAATGTGGGATGTGAGCAGAGCAGTCTCTGACACCTCAGAATTCATTCTGCTACTTCTGTCCTGTGTCACATCATCCATAAACACTGATGTCTCAGTGCCACTGGCAGCCATGACCGCCCAACCATCACACTGTATCACTCCGCCATGTGTTACAGTCAAAGGTTATGCTTTGCATCATTAACTTCTCCATAAATTTTTCTTGCCATCATACTGGTAGAGGTGGATCTTAAGCTGGCCATACACCTTTAGATCTCTCTGTCAGATATCCTTAAAGGTAGCCATACACGGGTCCGATTCCCACGCGATTCCAGGCCGATCGATCACCGGGCGCGTGCACGCCGATCGATCAGCTAAGAATTGAGTGCAGCCCACCTTGCCCGATCGACCCTGCCCGATCGACATGGCCCCCTTAATCGGATCTGCCAGAAAAGCAACATGCTGGTCTTTCTGATCCAATTCAGCACACATCAGGGGGATTTGCTATTTGTGAAGTGATCGATCGGGCACGGAATCGTTCAGGAATCGGTGGCCCAAGGTGGTAGGGACAGGCTTAATTGGGCGATCGATCGGACATCCGATTCCCTGCGGCATCGCCGGAATCAATGGGGTGATTGATCGTCCATGGAATCGGCACATGTATGGCTAGCTTTAGATCTACCAACAACTATGTAGTGCCGGGTCCTCTGTGATTGAACAAAAGCCTTGATGGTTTAGAAAGTCCCTCATATTACATATGGTAAAACAAAAGGAGATCTAACGGAAATCTGACAGAGAAATCTAAAGGTGTATGGGGGCCCTAAGTTTTATCTTTCTAAAATCTGATCTCGCCTTTCTCTGCTTGAGGCTTATGAGTGGCTTGTACCTTGTACTGCACCCTCTGTGTTTACTTTCATACAGTCTTCTCTTTATGGCAGACTTGGATATTGATATACCTACCTCCTGAAGAGTGTTGTTTACTTGATTGGCTGTTGTGAAGAGATCTCTCTTCACCATGGAAATGTTCCTGCCATTATCCACCACTGTTGTCTTTGATAGACATCCAGGTATTTTTGAGTTTCTGCTCACCAGTGATTTCTCATGATACACCAAACTGTAGATTTTGCCACTCCTAATATTGTAGCTATTTCTTGGATGTTTTTTTCTGTTATTGCAGGTTAAGGGTGGCTCGTTTCACCTGCATGGAAAGCTTCTGTGACCATGTTGTCTGTTCACAGCAAAATCTCTCACATACAAACACCCCCCCAATTATCTACGTAATTGATGAGTACAATGAAGGATTTCCCGCACCTGCCCAATAAAAAGCCGTTGAGTCAATTGTCCAATTACTTTTGAGTCCCTAAAATGAAGTCATTGTGTAAAATAAAGGCTTTACGTCCTCACATTTCTATGGAATCTTTTTGTTCAACCCTCTGAATTAAAGGTAAAAGTTTGCAGTTCTACTACATCTGAGTTGTTTCATTTAACCTCCTGGGTGTTAAGTCAATACGGGTATAGTTTACTGGGATCGGGCGCAACCGCCATCTCTCCGTGAGCCTGCAGCATTTCTCCATAGCTGCAGGCACACAGAGCCTTTCCAGCCCTGTGTCTTCGGCGTCATTGGGGGCGGCGCCATAGACCTCCATGTTAATGGAGAGGGCGTTGCTTTTCTCCCCACACACCCGGTGTGTAGAGGGCCGGGGTGAGAGCCAGCAATCATGGTGTACAGTGAACTCCGCCACGATTGCCCGGGCAGCGGCTTTTCGTGCCATAAAAAATGGCACGAAAAGCCCATAACGCTAGGGGGGTTAAAATGTATTGTGTTAATGTACAGAACCACAATTAGAAAAAAATATATATTTTTCCAAATATTTATGGACCTAACTGTACATCAGGAATTAGACTCTCTAGCCCTATCTGCTCCTTTTTTGTGCATTTAGGTGGTAAAGCTGAACTCCAGGCATCAGGTGATAACAGCACACAATTCTGGTAGGATTAATAAATATGTGCCGTCATTTATTAAATAGATACATCAGTAGATGCACACATAGATAAAAACCAGGGCCAGGTACCGAATATTCTATCTTAGCTGCGCTTATCTACTACTTAGTACAACATTGATTTGTTCTAATGTAAGAGATTCAATTTTCACTCTGAACGCGCCGTAACTCTAGTGGGAGTTCAGTACGGAATACATAATGTGTCTGTATGGTGCCCCCTGCTGGACAACAGACACAGTCAAATATGTTTTTGCGAAGTTGACCAGTTCACTTTTCGAGTTAATTGCAAAGCCCCTTAACATGGTATCATCAGAAAACTTACTGGAGATGTAGAAAAGGGTTGAGGACATACTACAAAAAATAATATTGCTATCACACAAAACATTTTTGCATAAATTAAGTCCAAAATCAAGTCAAAATTTCGACTTTGAATGTAATTTATGAAAAAACAACATTTCAAAGGAACACTTTGAAAACAAATCAGATCTCACTTAGAAAAAAAAATCATACTGGATTTCTGTAATGATGATACACATCATTGGTGAAAATTCCTCCCCCTATTCTAACCTCCACCTCTGTAGATCTATACTTTCAAATTTCCAGGAGCTTTGTTACATTGCATTGTTTACATTTCAGTGCCAGATTTTGTCTTACCTGCACGTGCCTGTTCATTAATCTTAACTTTCATTCTCCAAGCGCCCAACCAGGGAACATGATGGCAATTCCATCCAATACTACGTGTTCAACACTGATGTTGCATCAATAAATGGAAGAAAATTGGACCTCTTCTTATACCTATGTTTATTGCAATTATTATTAAAGTCCTTCTCAGACTCATTATAATTTATCTGTTTGTCAAGAGATTTTTTCTGTTGTTTTTTTCTTGACATGCTTTGGTAGTACAAAGTTGTTGTACGGACCCCTGACCTTAGGGTGTCACTTCTGAATATACTCTTAATAAGGTGGCCTCAAAGTCCCCACGCCCTGGCCTAGTGTCAGGAAAAACTTACCTTGAACGCAGGGGGTCCTGGTGATTCCCCTACATTCCTTCTATCCTTTAAATACTGGTGATGATACCATGTTCAGGGGCTTTGCAATCAACTCACGTAAACAGCTAGTTGAAAAATGTGATCATCCCTATTAAGGAGAAGACGTTGGTATTCTGCCCTACATCGAGTAGAGGGGAGGGCGGGCAAACACTGTGTACTCTACTTTGATAGCCTGTACCATGGCACAATACAGATGTACTGCCAGGGAGGTTCATGTTTAAACAAAACTTAAGTTTCTTTCCATAAGAAAAAATGATATATTATATATATATATTATATCTGATAATGCTAAACTCTCTCCATTGTAGACATTTATTTTAAATATTCAGATTGGCCTGGGACTTTGTCCAAGTTTTTATTTTTGGTCCACTGTGTATTTGAATTTGACATTCCCCATCTAGGGGGACCACTCACTTCTTATACTACTGACATCACAAGATGCTGCTGTCCTATTGCGGAAACAGGACTCCCTAAACCTCCCTGGCGCTAGAGAAGATGGAATTTTTTGACTAGCTACATTTGTGAGCTGATTGCAAATCCTCTGAACGTGAATGGCTGTGGGGACATTGAAAAACAATATTTTGGATCTAGCACATGTAGTTTCTGCAAACATAAAGTTCAAAGTCGAAATATAATTTATGCAAGAACTATTTGTGTTAGAGCAATACTTTTTTTTTAGTATACTCCCAACCCTTCTCTACATCTCCAGCAAGATTGGTGATGATACCATGGCTTTGCAATTAGTTGCAAAAAGTTCACAGGCACACGCGATGATCAGTAAAACTTATTTTACACACATCAACTCAGTGCTCCGTTGGTCTTAGATTCTCTTGTAATATATCTGTGAGCGTAACATTGATCAATATTACCAGCACACAGTGTGATCGATGCAAAACCGACCGATTAATTTCCTTAGCCCTGTGTGCATGGTCCATCCTAGCACCTAGAAAACCTGTCAGATACTTGTACGATCTACTAAAATATACAGACATGTCTGATCACTGCTGCTCCATCGATGTTATGTTTCATTTCCATCACTTTTGGTTCATTGATTCCGGTAAAAAAGAAAATTTTACGATCATTACTCCATTGAACAGGAAAATTAAGCCATGTATGGTGGGAGCTCCCCACATATATAGTGCAGAGTCTCTATGATCGGTTACAGAGGGACTGGATGGTTTAGGAAGGTTCTCACAGTATTTCGGAATTGGCACTTGTCACAGTGTGGTAATAGGATGTGTAGATATTACACTGACACTCCAGTGATAGTGATAAGTATTGTGACCTCCGCCCCATGTGAAATAATAAGTAATCATACATGGACAGTGATGGCAAACCTATGGCATGGGTGCCAGGTGGCCCTTGGAGCCCTCTCTGTGAGCATGCGAGCTGTCAGCAAAGAACTGCAGTCTATTGGCTCTCAATGCTGTCAGTTCTCTTCTCCTCTCTTCTGATTGGACACATCACCCCATTCCTTCTTATAAGTAGTGTGTGTTTACATATTTTGTGTGTATAAGGGCTTGTTTCCACTAGAAGCGGAAGCCCGCGGTGCGGCTACATCCGCGCCCATTCATTTCAATGGCGCTGGTCCCCTGTCCGCAGAATCGCACGGACGGCCGCCTAAAAACTCGGTCGACCGAGTTTTTAGGCGGCCGTCCGCGTGATTCCGCGGCCGCCCAGCACTGACCGCGGCCATAGGGATGAATGGCCGCCGCTAAAAACCGCATGAGATGCGGTTCTTAGCGGCTGCGGTCCTTAGCGGCGGCAGCCGCGCCGCGGGCTTCCGCTCAAGTGGAAACTAAGCCTTATTCAGGTTATATTGCCATGCTGGCACTTTAAGATAAATACGTGGTGTTTGGGTTTCCGTTTGGGCCTCTGTAAAGTTCGCCATCACTGGCCTAGAACCATAAGGGAAGCAGCCAGCCAATTAATGAGCTGGGTTCTCCACAGTTTCAATAGGCCAGCCAGAGGGAGGACGAGTTATTAAACAACTGTGCTATGCTGCTGCTACAGTAACTAAAGTCCCCCCCCCCCCTCTCCCCT